>VZRN01006136.1:264006-345332 GCA_013397935.1 Dasyornis broadbenti
TTTTGGCCCTTTAGAACTCGGGGGTTGCAAAAAGGGTGTTCAGTCCCCATTTTTTGGCTGAGACCTACAGCTACAGGTGCTTGAGTGACGCAAAGCCAATGCAGATGCACCCAAGAGCATCTTGAGGCCCCCATCAATATTCTGTCTAACTCTATATTCTCTGCGACAGGGGAAACAGGAAATGTTATCTAGGAAAAGTACATGTCTGGGTACTTTTTGTCATTCATTCCCCTTGAATTCTCCGAGTATGATCTGTTAGTGATGCTAGAGGGCCTGTCTCTGCCTAATCTTTTTAGTATCTATTTATGGACCTGCTGTCCATCAATTTATTTAATTTCAGTTTGAACTTCTGGTCCTGTCTGCCTCTGCTCTGGTGGCCACAAACTACAGAGTTTCACTACCCATTGTATAAAAAAAGTGCTTTGTTTTACCCAGTTTCCCTAGTTTTACTGAATCTCCCCAAACTCTAGGGATTTGTTACATTCAACTTATCCACCATCTTTATGATTTTGTAAAGTTGAATTATTTCCCTTATCTGCCTTGTACATTATAAAGTGAAGGATCCTGGGTTTTATAGTCTCTCTTTTCTGTCTCTATAAGGCTTCATTCCCTTTATCATCTCATCTCCTGCTCCCTGGACTTTCCTCAGCTTCACTGAGATGCTCAGACAAGAATCAGAGGCTCAGAGAAGAGAGGGAGGGGGTGCTCCAGGCACAAGGCTGGAGATTCCCCTGTACCCCCAGTAAAGATGATCCTGATCCAGGTTTTCCCCCAGCAGCCCATGGAGAACCACGGTGGAGTAAATATCTGCTCTGCAATCCATGGGAACCCCATGGAGGTGGATGTGCCCTGGTGGCAGCTGCAGTCCATGGAGAGCACACAAAGGAAGGGGCTCCTGCAAGGAAATGTCTCGTGTGGAGCAGCCCATGAACGAACAGGAGAGTGGCTTTAGATTTTTCTACTCTCAATCCTACTCGATTTTTAATTGGTAATAAATCAGTCTTTCCCCAGGTAAGACTGTTTTGCCCATGACAGTAATTGGTGAGTGATCTCCCTGTTCTCATCTTGACCAACAAATCTCTTCATCTGATTTTCTCCTCTTGTCCTTTAGAGCAGTTCAAATGAAAGAGAGACTTGATGGGTGCCTGTCAGCCAGCAAGGATTAACACTCCACATTCATCAATAGTCTTGTGCCAGATCTCACCTGAGTCCGGAGAAATCAACCTTAGGTGTGTCTGATTTTGAAGTTGCCCACAGAGCAGGGAGATTACAACAGGCTTTGCACCAGGGACAGGAGGTCCAGGTCATAAGGGGGTCATGTCATAAAATCATGAATGGATTTGTTTGAAAGGGACCTAAAAGACCATCCAGTTCCAGCCCCCTGCCATGGGCAGGGACACCTTCCACTATCCCAGGTTGCTCCAAACTCCATCCAACCTGGCCTTGTACACTTCCAGGGATGGGGCAGCTACAATTTCTCTAGGCAACCTGAGCCAGGGTCTCACAGGGAAGATTTTTTTCCTAATATGCAACCTATACCTACCTCTCTTTCAGTTTGAAGTCATTCTCCCTTGCCATGTCACTTCATGCCCCCGTAAAACATCTCTCTCCATATTTCTTGTAGGCTGTTGGGATGGTGCATCCCCACATTATGATCTGAGCAATGCTCATGAGGTCTCACCCTCAAGGAACTGCACCTACTCTGAGCCCCTCTCGAGCTCATCAGAAACACCAGCTGCTCCCAGGAACTAACAGGTGTTTAATAAACTCCTACTTTTCAATGAATAGCCTTGAAAACTTACTTTTTTTGCCTGAATAACAGCTCCAGTGGAACAATATTTTTGTTATCCAATTTCCAAAGAAAGCTACCGACCTGAATTGTGGCCAGGATGGAAAATTACTGTGACTAAAGCCCGCTGTCATGCACCTCTAAAAAGAGGGGGTACAAAGTGAAACCGTTTGAGCTCTCCTGGACCTTAGTGGGCTGTGAACAGCACCTCCCTCTGAGTGGGCACCTCTCAGAGTCAGGGAATTCTCAAGTTTGCTGCACTTGGAGGACTGGTGAATGACAACAATGGATCCCGTTGATCCAGTCTGGGCTCAGTCTAGTACAGAACCTACTCTGAGCCTTGTGACTCAACAGGAGGTTCTTCCATATTTCTTTTTATCCTTACCCTTTCCTATCCTTTTGTCTACCCAGCTACCCACCCACCCTCCACACAGGATGTATTTCAGTTTGGATTGGCTGTGGATTTTTGTTTGCTTTCATCTCTGTGTGCATTAACCCTTTAGCAGAGTGAACTTTGCCAAGGAGCTCTGTTGTGCTGTCACTTTTATATCAAACCTGGTTTTACTTTGTTAGTGATTATTTAAGTGACCTTAAACCCCTCATTTGTGACAGCTCCCTTCAGGTATTGGAAGGCCACAATTAGATCATCCCAAAACCTTCTCTTTTCCAGGCTGAACAAACCCAATTCTCTCAGCCTTCTCTTGCAGAAGAGGTGCTCCATCCTTCTGATCATCTTGGTGACCCATATGTGCTTGAAAAGAGATCCACAAAGCTCAGTACTTCCATAAGTATCCCAAACACAATTAAAAATATCCCAGAAACAGACAAAAATGTTTTGAAAATCAAAACTATTTGAATTTTTGGCAATTTCTTTAATTCTAGTGGCAAACCTATACAGGATTCCATGTTCTGAGCATTTGGATGAGGTAATGATTAATGCTTCAAAATAATAATGCTGAGGGAAGATCAGACTTCAAAGCAGGCAAGTAGTGGGCAGTGGAATGCACACACCATGCAAATGGATAGAGGAACTGGCCAGGATCGGCAAGGAAAAGGAAAAATATTAGATTGTGCAAAAGCAAGGTAAACCCCATCTTTTCTCTTTAATTTTTGTCCTTTTTCTTTCTTCCCATCATCTGTCCATTGCTCTCCCTCTTTTCTTACAAGGCTTACTTCCAGCTCTTAATGCCGGTTTTTATTGTCGGACAGAAATAAATTTCATTACAACTTGAACTCATTAAATAGGTCAGGGAACATAAATGATGATATAAATTCTAACACCCACCCAGCCTGCAGAAAACACAGTTAATTTGCCTCTCATGCAGAAGTACTTAACACCTGAGGATTGTTCTAGCTTAAATTCTGATATTGAAGAGAGTCTAATCTGGGAGCCCTTGATACTACCCTAATTCAGCTTAATTTAAGTAAAACCTGTTCACTTTTATGAGCATTAACCTTTGACTCTGTTAACATAATTAATTGAAATATGAATGCATGGAAAAATCTCTATGGAATAATATTTTTTAAAATATTAAAGAGAGCTATTTAACCTTCTCTAATACACCAAGAAAATGTCTAGATTATGTTGCCCCGATGTGACCTCTGAATTTCCTGTGAGCAAGGATGTTTTTACTGGCTCATTGTGATGGCAAGTGAAAGGATGACCACTCTGTGCTGGAGCAGATTCCACACATCGAACTTCTCCTGTCCTGTGAATATTTTCATGCCACCACGTGAAACACAGATGCTCTGACCTCTCAATTAGAGCTACACTTGTGTATGACAGAAAAAGGCCACAAAATAAGTATTAAGATAACAGCTTGGATTAAAAAGTTTACTATGAAATTTGATAAAATGATTGTGAAGAACTGGGAAATTTTGCTAGAGCAGGTTCTCTCCATGTGTCCTCTGCTTATAGTCACTTTCTAAAAATCAGCAGCTGACTCTACCTGGAGATTAGATCGAGTGCATCTTCAGTTTTCCCCAGAATTCCTGGTTTTACTCTAATATTAGGACAGTTTGTGTCCCTTGACTATCCTAGGGCTAGGGATAGAAGCTTGAGCAGAGAACAGATTTTCCAGATGTCATACGCACAGGAAAAGGGAATTAGTCTTCAATCTTGTCTCAGATATGCATATGCAAAATGTTCAGAACTGTTGAGACCAAGAGCAAGTCTGAGGCAACATTTAGGGAGAGTTCCCCATTTATTTAAGAGTGGGGGGCCTCAAACATCACTGCTACACCTCCATTTTCACCTGTCCCTTGGATTTCTCTTCTAATAAGAGAAATGTTCTGCTAAGAATATTGTGTGTGGCAGGAGGAGAACTGAAAACCTCCCCAGATTTTGCCATCCACCCTTGAGGTGAATGCCCTTCTCACTCCTCCGTGGAGGATGGAGAGGTGGCATAAAATCACATTACTAAGTTTCTGTCTAGAGTTGCTCTTTAGATACCTGCCTTGCTTTTGGAAACCTTTTACAGAGAGTTAATGGGGTGTTATTGCTAATATTTTTCTTATCTCTCTCTCTGTAATATCAGCTCCTATTACAGCCTTGAAAACTGTATACAGTTCCAGAAAAGAGAAATATTAAACAATAACTTTTAGACAACATTTTAAAAAGCAGCTTCATTTTCCTCTCTGCATCTCTAAGCAACCTCAAAATAAACTGAGTAGCTATAGAATTAGGGGGTGCTGGATCTGCTTTTCTCTAATTCCTTTCAAATGTTTTCCTTCATCACCTGTCCTTTTTTCTTTTCCTTTAAATTTCTTTTTTTTTTTTTTTTTAATTTTTTTTTTTTTTTTTTTTTTTTTTTTTTTTTTTTTTTTTTTTTTTAAAGCCCGAGTTGGCATTCATTAGCCTTGTAAACTAATTTAGGACATTTGTCCAAAAATTGTGTAGAATATGACAGCATTTTTGTACGTTTTTGGTGTGCACAGAATTTTATTACATGCTTTGTACACATAACATTAATAATTTCAAATCCAAGGCCCATTCCAAACCGTTTTGTCATTTATGGTCTTTTTAGGAAGCAATGTGAAGTTTCACTGAAAATGACAAGGTCACAAAACTTTGATCAAAGGGCTTTATTTTTCATTCTTTTAGCCATCAGAAAAAAAGGGTTTAAATAGATTACATCTCCCAATCCAAAGTTACGATTTAAGCAGTGGCTTTTTCCTGTTTGTGATGCCTACTTTTGTGGTTTTTCCTTGACTGTTTTCTCTCACTGTCCAATCCCTCAGGCTGGTCTTTGGCAGGAACACAAAATCCCCCAGATACATCTTCCTTAAAGGTGTTCACAGATAATCAGCGTGTCAAGCTGAACAAAAGACAGGAGTGTCAGATGGATCTGGGCAGGGAAAATGAAGATGTTATGGAAATCAGAAAAGTAGGAAATGTTCAACATGGAGCTCTCAGCTGAAGGGAAAGTGTGCCTAAGATATCAGACATGTCCTCAGGGGAGGGATTGTCTCCAGCTCACTCAAGGTTTCTATGAACAACTTCAGAGAAGTGTCCTTGTCTCTGGCAGGATTTAATTTCCTGAATGGGAAGCTGAGATAATAACAGTAAAATCTTTCATTTCACCTGGCTGTGTTTGTCTGAGTGTCTTTGATTACTAAACATTCAACAGCACAACTGGGCTGCAGTTTCTCTGGGAAGCAGCAGTGAGGTTCTTCTGTGTTACCACAATAATAAGTAATAATGAGTTATTTAAGTGAAGTACTAAAGATACAGTAAATTTTACCTCCATTTGGAGGTTTTTTTACCAAACTGTGCAGGGAAAGCCAAAAGGAAATTGTCTGAAGCTGAAAGAAGGTAAGTTAGATTGGACATAAGGAAGAAAATTTTTTTTGTGAGGGTTGGTAAGACACTGGCACAAGTTGCCCAGAGATGTGGATGAGCATCCATGCAAGTGTTTGAGGTCAGACTGAACGGGGCTTTGAGCAACCTGATGTAGTAGAAATTGTCCTTGCCTGTGGGAATGGGTTGAACTGGAGGATCTTAATGTCCAAAGAAGAGCAATGAAGCCGGTAAAGCATTTAGAGAAAAAGGACAGAGATGGGGGTGTTTACCCTGGAGGAAAGGAGGCTCAGGAAGGACCTTCTTGCTCCCTACAAATACCTGAGAGGAGGTTGTAGCCAGGTGGGTTGGGCTTTTCTCCCAAGTAAGAATCAACAGGATAAGAGGAAATGACCCAAAGTTACACCAGGGGAGGTTTAGATTGGATATTAGGAGCTATTTTTTCATAGAAAGGCACTTTAATTAGTTTTAATTAAGCACTAAAACAGACTGCCCAGGGCAGTGGTGGAGTAATTCTATGAGTCAATAAATTACAATCTCTCCCAGCCTAAACCATTCTACGATTCTACAATTCTATGATGTCTCCTCCATGTTTGTTTTCTAGAAAATTAGACCAAAACCTATGTGAGATCTCCCATTCTGCTTTTCTTGCTGGCTGGCCTAAATCTCAGGCTGGCACTGAGGCAGGATTTCTTCTTGTTTCAGAACTTTGTCTCTTTTTTAACTTTCAGAACTTACCACCTCTCAGAGCATTTCCTGGATTGTTTAAAGCCTGGATTGGATTCCTGCAGTGTTTAAAGCCAATTTGGGCAATATAGAATAATGATATGGAAGAATGAAAAAGTCAAGACATGGTTCCAAAAAAGTTTTCTTAGATCCTGGCAAGGAAATAGAAGGGGGGTTTTTAATATGTGAAGGTAGCCAGTGGGGACTACTCCTTGCCATTCTCAGAAGCTCCAAATAGACACAAAATAGGGACGCAGCAGAAATTAAAAACTCAAAGTCTTGTGTGATGGTGTGAGACAGAAATCAGGATAGAGGAAGATAATTGTATTTACTGACCCCCGAGGGCTGTGTTTCAATGAATGTAAAGCTCCAAGACCAATTTGCCAGTACCTGTACCAGAGCATGTATGGAAAAATCATTTCCAAGGGAGTAGTTTTTAAGCTGATTGAGAGCTGCGTAATTCCAGTGAAATCAAGATAGTAGGACACTGAAGAGTGAAAACACAGCCTTCACCTTCCCTAAGAAAAAACAGAATCATTAAGGTTGAGACTGACTTCTAAGATCATCAAATCCAACCGTTAATCCAGAGTAGCAAAGCAGAAATCAGCTTCCCTTTTGTTCTGCAAAAACTGCAAAAGTTTGGATGCATCAACTCGTGATGAGGAACCCACCGGATCTGCTTTGATGTTTGGAGGGCGAATATCCTGCAGGAGCAGAGAAATCAGATTTAGGTGGAGGAGCAGAGGCAGAGCCCTGTGTGTAACTGGCAGCTTGGGGCCTCACAGGTTGGGATTTCAGAGCACAAGAGAAAGATAAAGGTTGGTTTAATTCTAAATCTTCATCCCTTACTTACACACAGGCTTTTAGAGAGGGAGAGGACAGTGGAAGTGGTGCCTTCTTCCCCTCCAGTAAAAAATTTATCTGTCGATGAGAAGAGAGAGGGTGGAGGGCCTCTGTCAGCTCTTCTTCCCTCTCAGAATTGTGCTGACAAAAATTCACTTTTAAAGACACTGATTAAATCATTTAAAATTTCCCACTGGCTTAACTTCCTTTTAATATCTTTCTTCTTCTGATGCGCTTCCTAATTCCTGAGCTTCCAGGAATATGTATTGTAGTATCAAAAGTAACGTCCAAATGTCTGGAAAACAGGATTT
Organism: Dasyornis broadbenti; assembly: GCA_013397935.1. Classification (NCBI taxonomy): domain Eukaryota; kingdom Metazoa; phylum Chordata; class Aves; order Passeriformes; family Dasyornithidae; genus Dasyornis; species Dasyornis broadbenti. Next base: position 271,475 of record VZRN01006136.1, read on the forward strand.
TCCATACTGACTCAGGCCATGAAGTCACACCAGTCCATAGCCTGCTTGATGGCATGGCCATTATATCGCGGTTCAGAGGAGGCAGGTACCAGGCAGAAAATCCAAATGCTGAATTTCCTTCTTGGTTGAAAATAGCATGGACTTGCCTCTGGGCTTTGGAAGCGGAAAATATCCAATGATATTTTGCTCCCACTGCTTTTGAATTTCCCATTGCCAATCTTCTTCAATTTAATTATCAACAATTTAGGAAAATTAATTTAAAAATTGAAGTTTTAAGCTCTCGTTTAATGCTCTGAAAGTGGAAAATATCCAATGATATTTTTCTCATGACTGCTTTTGAATTTTCATTATGACCCATCTTCTTCAGGAAAAATTTTATCCTTGAGTGCAAAATTGAAAGCTTATTATACTGATATATTTATATATATACACACATATATATATATGTATGTCTGTATGTACATTAGGTAACTCTCACACTGATGTTTCAGCAGCCTCCTATTTCTTTGAGTAGTTTCTATGTGGGACCCTGGGATATAAATATTTAAAATTGCTGTAAATACATAAAAGTACTTACTAAAATATGAACATGAGTGTGTATATAGGTGTCTATGATCTCACCACAAAATCTCATGCTGTGTTTCCCAGTTTTAAAGCCAGTATGGATTATCCTGGATAAAATATATTTCTTTTCAAAGAAATAATACTGGGTCTTTGCTCTTCCAGTTGTTGTTTTTGAATTTACAACAAACTCTGAAGCTTGAGAAGCAAGAAATCGTTTACGTGCTTTGTCAAAAAAGTTGGATACTGATTCTATGTCACAATGTTAGTAGGCTTAAAAAAGAAAATTAATGAACTTATATGAGATTAAGATGTTATAGAGTTTATTTGTCATAATCCTCCTCTCTTTTTCAAAAGTTTTAATCAACAAATCAAGAAAATAAAAAACCCCACATCTCTTTGCCTGTGGTGACCATTCACGAGGAGAGCAAGTACTGGCAGGGAACAGTGTGAACTAGGACGATGTTCCTTTGCAAATACGATCCAGGAAACTTCCTTATCTGCATAAACCCTCGGTGCATAAGCCATTGATGTATAATTTTGTTTGACCCAGATACAGCAGAGCTAGCAGGGTTTGAACAGTCAGCACTTGTCAGCTTAGCTGCAGTCACTGACCACATGCACACTCTTAGCACCCAGCAAATAAGAAATAAAGCACATTAGCTTGAGTCTCAGTGAGAGAGAATCAAATATAGTGAGTCATGACACTTTTTACAAGGAGCAAGGAGTGTCCTTAATCAGTTATCCAGGCTCAGCTAACATTCAGAAACTTGTTGAGCTGTGGTTGCTTATTTCAGATATTATTATCATTCAAATCCAAGTGCTTCAGAATAATAATAAAAAAAAATGGTGTGGATATAAGAAATCCATTTTTTTCCCAATGAGGACAATCAAATAGAGGAACAAGATGTCCAAAGAGCTTTTGCAGTCTCTGTTGCAGATTTTCACTGCTCAAAGCCCTGAGCAGCCTGGTCTGGTCTCATCACTGACATGGTTTGAGTAGGATCTGTTTGTTTACAGAGGCGTTTTTGTTGTTACTGTTACTGGGTTTAATCTTTGCAATGAACTGAAAGAAGTTCTAACAGAAATGGCATGAAACTGCAAAGTTATGCTGAAGTCAGTAGAGGGGAATCATTTTGCATGAATTGAAATTCTTGCCCCTTAATTTAATTTCCATATGCAGTTATGAAGTCTTGTGCACGCATATTGTGTTGCTGTATTTTTAATTCTTTTTTGGAAAACAGAATTTGCCTGGTGTGTTTTCATTAAAATGCAATATTCTGCTTCTGTCAATACCAGTCTTTCAAAAGCTTATTGATATTTAAAGTTACTGTCTTTCTTCTCTCTTTTTAATTGACTCAATTTACAAAAAGGAATTTAAAAATAGAAGTTTCTAACTGTCTTTCTTGAGAGAAAAATTGTAGTGCACAGGATAATTATTTGGTCAAATATTGTCCTCAGCTAAAGCTGCCACTGAGAAGAGGTGGCTGCATCTATTTTGGAAACTTCTTCCCTGAAGAATCTGACCTTGTTTCAAGTTTGTTGAAGTCACAGGAAATAATTCTTGACTGTTTAGAACACCAGTAGCCAGAGGTTGCATTAATAACACACGATGGTGCAGCACTGGAAAGCACCTTGCTGTGAAAATGGGACAAAATTGCTGAATTGCTGAATTACCTGTATTTTACCAGGTTCTGCTCCAAGTCCCCTGTAATATCTATCATAGATTGCTCTGTTAGGTTTGAACCCAACCCTCATCTCCACTTCCAAAAAAGGCTTATACAATCCTTTCTTTAAAAGCTGTCCTGATTTTGAATCCACAATTAAAATCCCAGCTCCTCATGCTCAAAACCTGAGAGGTGTCTTCCACTGTTTTGCTTTCTCTATAATGACGTTCTGCTTTCCCAGTGTTGACTTAACAATTAAATCCTGCCCAAATTCTTCTTGTGAGGTACGTGTAGACAGTCTTGACTAAGCCTGATCAACTCTCAGCTTCCCTGCAGAGCTCTCCAATACACTTCTCTCTTTCTCTCTCTCTTATTTGTTGCATTCCTGCCCCTTTCAGGACGAGTTCTGTGATTCTATGGGGCAATCTTACTCACTGCAATCAACTGGCATTAGCTACCCTGAGTCTTATGCTTTAAAATAAAATTACATACGTGTATTCAAGCTGCATGCTGGGAACAGCTGAGGTCAGTCCAGAATGGTCATTGCTGAGGATTTTCTCTGAGAAAATTGAATTTCTTTTTCCTTATGACTTTTACAACATGGTAGAATGAAGATCTCCACACCTTTATTATTTCTTTCATCCACAGCTCCTGAAAGTTTTCGTTCCTGCTTTTAGTTCTCCCAGTTGCTCAGAGAAGTAACATCTTGTGGATTATAGTATTCAGTAGCTGGGATCACTCTTACTTAATAGGGTCTGACTTTCCAATCAATTTCACGTATTTAGATGACATGAAAGTTCCTGATCACTCTGTCATCCCAAGATCTCCAAAAGGAAGAAAGCATTTTTCTGGTGAGTGGTCCTCAAAACGCAGTGCTAAAAGATTGATTCATTTCCCTTCTTCCATCTGCACCAAAAATACCAGGATCTAAACAGGAAATGGGATATTTTATCATGTGAAGCTTGAAGGACTATTTCAGTACGAAAATTGCAATACAAATATATTATTATCTATCTCAAAATACACTGAAATAGTCAGTTCCACACTCATCACCGCAGTATCTGAACACCTCAGGGATGATATGATAATGTAACTGATCTAAAAAAGGCAGTGTAATTATATAATTATACCTTTGCTGCTATATTTCACACATAGAGACTATTTATAATGAATACACTTCTACTTACTTTTGAAAGGATCTATTTGCTTCAATGGGAGACAGTGGGAGAATTTATAGATGGGAAAGCTCTTTGATTGGGGAAAGCATTAGACCTTACATGAGAAGCTCAGTGTTTGCATTGGAGCAGGTGACTGCCTCCTTGCACCTCAGGGCTCCTCAACAAGGAAAGATATTGAGGCTCCTTTTTACCCCAATGTATGTTCTCTGGTTGGATGTTCAAGAGAAATGTTCATTCTTTGTGGGTTTTTGCCCCAAATTTAGCAGCTAAAATTTAAACTTGTAGTCTGGCATAGTCATCCTGGCTCTTCTGCAGTTGATAGGGAGAAACTGAAATCATCAAGAGGAATAATTCATACCACCAAGGGTGTCTGATGGCTGGGACAACAGACCACGGGTGGAATTCCTTAGCAATCATTGGAACCATGGAATCTTACAGTCATAGAATATCCCCAGCTGGAAGGGATCCACAAGGATCTTCAAAGTCCGGCTCCTGGCTCTGCACAGAACAATCCTAGAAATCACATCATGTGCCTAAATAACCAGAATAACCAGTTCCAACTGGCTTCTGGATGAACACAAACACCTCCCTACATTTGTGAAGTTGGACTGTTGTGCAGTAGGGCATAGATTTTCCCTTCAGCACTGCATTTTTTCTTCCTGTATATGAAGCCCAAAATACCTACAAATTCCATATGACAGGAAGGCACAGTTTTATACCATATAGTTCCTTATATATAAATATTTATAGATACATGTTATAGTGACTAATTACAAAAATAAAGTGCTACTACAACTCACAAACTGGTCTGGCATTGCAGTGCTGAAGAGGGCACAACAAAATTTCTGCATCTTAAACAGCAGAAACAAAAGACCTTATAAATTCCTTAACATGTAAATATGTGGCTGTTTCTGCTGCTTACCTGAGAAATGCTTTCTAAAATTAGGGAAAAAAGAAATCTTCAATAAAAGCTTAAATCCTTGTTCAGGCAAGTATTGAATGGAGATTTTTTTTTTTTTTTATGCATACATTTGAGTCTGGCTGCCTTCAGGAGGACTGAGAAACATGCTAAAGTTAAGTAAATGTCATCATGGTAAAATAATGCATCTCTCTAAATTGGGAAATGTGAAACGATGGCTGTAATTGATTGGACTCCTCTTGAAGGTCAAATGCTACCAAGAACTGGTATTTGGGGGTTTTTTATTATTGTTTCTTCAATTGACTTTCCTTTCTGTAACACAACTGTTAAAATTTTCTTTGCAACATTTTAATTCATGAATTTAATTATAGTTCAAACACCTGCAAGCAGTTATTAAACTTTCCCTTTACCCATAGTCTCTTACATGATCTTCACACCCACACAAAACCCTAATTAAATTTTGTTTGTTTTCATGCCCAATTTGCAAATTCTGATTTCCCCTTTCTTCATTAATTAGATAAGGAAAAAATGATAGGGTTTTAATTACTCAAGATATGTGTGAACACATCTTCATTTTCAATTAAAGGTGAGGTAGGAGGTTTGAAGAGAAATTAACCAACACAGTATTTTTTTATTATTATTATCCTGGTAGAAAACATATAGATCATGAGATGTTATCAGCAGGCCTGCTTACACTCCTTGGGAATCTCTTGGGTATGTCGTAAATGGAAAGAAATTCAATTATAGAAGGAAGAAATAAAAGCCTAAATCTCCAACAAAACCACTGAATGCAGCACCTCTGACTTCTTTTAGCGGGATCACTCCCAGTTAGGCACAGTCTAATTTCTCTAGAGGGTTTCACTGGACCAATGTGACACTTGGTGTACAACCCCTCCAGTGAAGGAAACACTCATTTGAGGGAGTTCAAAGTCAGATTTAGAACATTCTGGTAGTCCACTTTCATAATTTTATGAGCAAAATATGCATATGAATTGCTCATAAATGATCTTCCTAAAGGGAAGGAAAAGTCAATGGGATGAAAAATGCCAATGAGTAGAGAATAAATACACTGGGAAAGACCACGGGCAAATCCATAACTCCCTGCTCATGCTCAGTACGAAAGAAATTAATGACTTGGGTGGGCATCTAACACACCTTTGATAAGGACAGCTCCTAAATCACCAGATAGCAGCTGCAGAGTCTCCTAACTCACCCTTGGGCCCTGAAGAGCTGTGGCCAGTCAGTGATTCCTCGGAGTCATTTGCCAGGAACGAGAATGCCTCTGCCTTGTCTTCTTGTCCTTTCATCCTGAGTGCTCTGCAAAGCCCTTCAAACCCATCATTTGTTCTCTGCTCTGAATAATGTAGAAATGGCTGTCTGAACCAAAGTTGTCAGAAACATTTAGAGATAAATAAACTACAGCATAAAGAGAACTCTTTGTGTATGCTGTGGATTAGCTTAACCTGGTTTTAGGAAATTGCAGCTATACCCAGGACATTAAATATGTTTTCTTCCTTATAAATTATGCAAAGAAAGTAATACCAACTTTAATGGAGACATCTCTCCAAAATGAAGCCGTCTCAAATCATCAACACTGAGCACGTCCCCTTGGTCCCTGTGATTTCAGCGCTTTGCAGCTTTGGACTGACAGTCTGCTTCAAAATTATATGTGCTAAATCACAGAACCAGAGAATCCCTGATGCTGGGAAAGCCCTCGAAGATCACTGAGTCCAAACATTAACCCAGCACCGCCAAGTACGTGACCAAACCTTGCCCCAAAGTGCCGCATCTGCGCATCTTTTAAATCCCTTCAGGGATGGTGACTCCACCACTGCCCTGCGCAGCCTCTGCCAGTGTTTGATAACAGTTTCAGTGAAGATTTTTTCCCCTCTAGCCAAAAAAACCTGCTGCAACCTGAGATGTCTTCCTTTTTTCCAATTACTTGTTACCTCAGAGAAGAGACCAACCCCCACCTGGCTATAACCTCCCTTCAGGTTGTTGTAGGGAATGATAAGATCCTCCCTGAGCTTCCTTTTCTCCAGGCTGAGCTTCTCCAGCTCCTTCACCTACTCTTCGTGGGTCTTGTTCTCCTCTGAGGGGAGAGGCTGAAGGACCTCAAAGCAGGCACAACGGACATAGTTATGAAACCTGTCATAGCTTTGAGCAACCCAAGGGCCTCTGCTGTGTAATGAAGCCATTGCTCTGTAGCTATGGGGGCTCTGGATATTGCCCCAATCCTTCTAAAATGTAGCTGAACCTCAGAACTCCTCTTGATTCTCCTTTTTAGCTAAAGGCAGCCCTGTTGCCCACAAAGTGCTCAAAACCCTAATATTTGGAACAGCCAAGACAGAAATTTATAGCCAGTAACACATTTCTTAGCTTTAAATTGTCCCTGTAGTCTAAAAAGATTTAGGATTTATAAAGTCTTAAGGACAACACTGGTCAGGACACCAAGGCTGTGTAAATGTAACAGTTTTTGGGCACAAACCCAGCAAGGTGAAGTGCACCATTGACACTCTTGATCTCAATGGTCCTTGGCAACCTTTGGGTCTCGTGTAACTTACAGTCTTCTAAATAACAGCAAGGCAGAGCTCCAGAATTAGCCCAGTCCAGGGACTGATTGGAAGCTTGGAAGAGGCCATCAAGTTGAAAGCTTGGAGAGTTTAATGGTGTGAATATGGTGAGATTATTGGAGTGGATATCAGAGCTGGAGGCCAGGCTGTGGAAAGTCCTTAGCTGAGGTGTAACTGAGGCAATGACAAACATTTCATTCTGTCTGTGCTGGACACTTGACTCAGATCACAGAATCACAGAATGCTCTGGGTTGGATGGGATCTTAAAGGTCATCCAGTTCCAGCCCTCCTGCCTCGCGCAGGGACAACCAGACCAGATTGCTCCAAGCCCAATCCAACCTGGCCTTGAGCACTTCCAGGTGTTCCCTACTTTGAGGAGTGCTTGGCACTGTCAGCTGACCACGGGTGATTTGCTCAGACTTCCCAGGTATCTTGAGGGCTAAGGATAAAGGAGACAAATAATACCACTTGTAGGATTCCTTGGGTCATCTTGCACAAATCTTTTAGACTTTGTGTCATCCATTTTCCCGGCTTAATGGAAAGGGATAATATCTGTCAGACTTTGCAAATATCTGTGTTAAAAGGGTTGTAAAATGGGGCTTTGCTATGTCTGTCATTGCTGCTTTTCTTAAGAGTTTGGATTTTTAAAGCCCTAAATTCCGGTAGAGATAATTAAAGCTTTTTCAAATCCAGTTCAACAGCACTGTACTATGAGTCCTAAAGGCTGCTTTTTCAATGAGGAGAGTATTTTGTCCAAATTTCCTTCAATAGTTCTGAAATCTGTAAGCAGTCACCTAAAATACGTGTCCTGATTCTGAAAGGACTCGGCATTCACCACTGCTGCTTAAATGAACTGCTGTATCCTCACTGCCATGGGAAATGAGATCATTTGTTTGTCAGGAATTACATTGGCTTTGAAGTACCAATGAACCCAGGCTTTCTGGAAGACCTGAGTGATTTTGTGTGCCTGGATTTGTAAGGTGGGGTATTCAGACACAGACATGACCAAGGACTTTGAATTGTGAAAGGTACCACACAGCAGCCCTAAGAAAAGCAGATCTTTTTAAGGTGTTCCAAGCTAGACATGCAAAAGGAAAGGTCACTTTTAAAAATTACCAAAGATACTCACAGGCAATTATTGCATTCAGAATTCTCCAGCTTTAATTAGCAGAGAATGAATCATTCCATAGGGGCTGAATTAAAAAAAGAACAAGACATGTAGGGTGGGAGTGGTGGGGGAAATGAAACGAAATTTCAACAATAGGCAAATACTAGTTCAGGTCCAGGAAATAAAATTATTTGTAATCAGACTCAAAGTGAATGATAATGACACAATGGAAGTTGCTTTTCTGTAATGATTTTCAAACTTTAAGTAATCAAAACCTTATTTTCTCCTTTTTTATTTTTTCTCTTTCTTTTCTTTTTTTTTTTTTTTCTCTAAACAAAGCAAATACATTAAATGCATGCTTAACTATCATTAGATGTTGTAAAAAATATGCATGGATTTATTTGGCAGTTAACAATACAGCCTATGGCAATTAATATTTTTTATTTAGAGAACTCAGTGCTGATAATGGACAACTGATAGGCAGGCTTAATTGGCTTTTAACTACCAGTGTCTTATTAAAAGTATTGTCTTCTTTGCCCAATGGCAGCAACATTCCTGAGGATTCGATGTGAGTTTTATATGTTGCTGATTTTTAATTACATTTTGATTACTCATGCAAATGCATGCTCATTTGTATGGCAAGCCAGGGGTCAGTAACAAGGACAGTTCTGGCACATTTCTCTCTTCGAGGCCTGCACTCAACAGCGTGGCAGCTTCTTCCTGTTCAGTTTTCCTAAGTGTGGGAGAATTGGCCCCTTCTCCAACTCCTTGCAGGAGAGTTCATGTCCAGAGTGCAGATATCCTGACTGGTGGACGGTGATCCAAACTTTGACAGAATTACCACTCCAAAAATTGTTGTCTTTGCAGGCAGCAGCCCAAAAGGAAAACTGGAGTCACCTGGAGTTACCAGCTTGTGTTTATGAACCTTCCTCTCTCTTGTTGGCAGATTTAGGCTCCCTCCATCCCTGGAAGTGTTCAAGCCCTGGCTGGACAGAGCTTGAAGCAACCTGGGTTCCTGGAAGGTGTCCCTGCTTTCCAGTATCCCAGGCAGCTCTTGGGATATCACTACTGGAAGGTGCAACAAAGTGATCTTTAAGGTCCCTTCCACTCAAACCATTCTGTGACTCTGTGAAAAATGCTGGCCAGCAGAGGCAGAAACTCCACGGAATCTGTACATTCTGTCCTCAGAGCAGGAGGAACTGGCACCATTACTTTAGAGCTTATTTGTCTCTCATTTTCCCCCTCTTTCTTGAAAATGGAAATATCACTGGAATGGACATAACCCAAACAACAAACTGTGCGGTTTCATAGAATCATGGAAACATTAGAGTTGAAAAAAGCCTGCAAAATCAACAAGTCCAATCTTCTACTGAACACCTCCATGGCCACTAAACCACATTGCAAAATGCCACATTTAATCCCCCTCTCTAAAGTCAGTAGCCAGTGGAGGCTGATTTGTGTCTCCAGCGCACTTTGAAACAACTCAAAAGCTCAGACACAGAAGCAGAGGGGAGAGAGAATTGATCACGAAGCAGGACGGGTGCTTGGGAACCCGAGCCAGGGATCTCCACAGCTATGAGAAGATTCAAGTGGAATGGTCAGCTTGTCTCCCACTCACTGGAGGCATGAACATTTTTCCTGAGAACTGGATAGTTAGAAATTCCTCTGAGGGGCCCATCAGCAGTAATCCTAAATAATTGAAGGAGAAAATGACTTATTCTGATGTCAGTAGATGGCACTGTTTCTATGAACTACTGACTCACATCCCCAGAAATGCAGCTGCATCTCCTTCGTATATTCTGCACAGGGAGAAATCTAAACAAGACCAAACAAACCAAAAAAACAAAAAAAAACCAAACAAACAAAAAAACCCCCAACAAACCAGAAAAAAACCCCAAACAAATCAAAAAACCCTCAAAACCAGCCCTCCATCCAGCAAAAAAAAGGAAAAAAAAAAAAAAAAACTAGCAAAAGAACATTTTAAAAGTGTAAGATTAGTACCCTGAAATTTAAAAATGCCTGAATTAATGTTGCTTATTATATTTTATCTTACCCTTGCAGGCTTTATGCAGTGTGATATTGTCTTCACTCATATGCTCAAGTTTTCCAGGTCCGGAGGACTGGTGCCTTAGTTAATGCAAAGAATAGAGTTGATCTGAGGATAACACAGCTGTATAGGATAAAGAAGAATATCCTTTATGAAATTCTAGGCTTCAGTGGTCATGTATATTGAGGAAGGGGTGGAGGCACTGCATTTGTTTCTGAGAAAGGAGGTGTGTGGGTGGTCACTGAGTTACACACAGAGAGAGACCCCAAAGCACCTCCCAGTACATAAACGGGACCTACAACAAGGATGGAGAGAGACTTTGACAAGGGCACGTAGTGACAGGACAAAGGGGAATGGCTTTAAACTGATTGGATGTAAGGAATTATTTACTATAAAGGAGACAAGACACTGGCACAGGTTGTCCAGAGAAGTTGTGGTCTCCCTATCCCTGGAAGCGTTCAAGACCAGGTTGGATGGGGCTTGGAGTAACCAGGTCTAGTAGAACGTGCCGCTGCCCATGGCAGAGGGCTGGAACTGGGTGATCTTTAAGGTCCTTTCCAGCCCAAACCAATCGATGATTCCATGATGATTTTACTGTTCCATAATTCCATGATAAGAGTGAACTTGTTGCACCCAAGGTGTGCTGGGTGTGTTTGTACAGTGACCATCCACCTGGCTCTCCAGCCACACTGAAAATACCTGGAAATATCCAAATAATAAATTCCTAAAGTGCCCACTGGACAAAGCTTCTGCACAGGACAAATGGGAAGATATATTGAGGGAATGTGTTTTAATCTCATGGACACCCCTAGCAGTGTCACTCAACAAGATCCATTTCATTAAGATATCTGTGGTATGGCCTTAGGGTTCCTTATTTATAGTAATGTCATGAGTTTTTAAAATGTGATTTCCTTGTTTGTTTTTGAATCAATACAGAAATACAGAATAAACACATATTGAACATCTGTCACGCATCTCCCTGATCTTGGTGATGCTGCTATTTTCGTCAAATTTGTCAGTTGTCATTTTTGTCTTTTTTCCTTAATTCGTCCTGATCCCTCCTTCCTGGCTCAGTTCCTTGACTCTCTCTCATTCTCCTGCTAAATTCAATCCCTGTTTTCCATATCAATGCTTAACCTGTTTTATGCTTCCCACTGAATTTTCTCATTTTTTCACTTCCCTCCATCACCAGCATACCTCACCCTGTTTTCCACCTGTTTAACGCCCCTCTGTGCTACCAGATGTTATTTCACCAGACACTGTAGCCCCTGTTGAACTTGTTATTTGAAACTCATCCTTCCCAAAACCGGCTTCACTTCCAGTCTTTCCCATCTTAATGTATCCACCCAATCAACCACCCCAATCAACCCCACCCTGGTATTCTTCAGTCCTCTGTGTATCATCAAATTCTGTTTTAGCCAACTGTTGGGTGTGTTCAGTTTTATTTTTCCCATCTTTCTCATATCATTCTCAACCTTGTTTTTTTGTTTGTTTGGTTTGGTTTTTTTTAACTCTTGCATCACAGTTTTGTCCTTTCTGTGTCTATTCCCTGCTATTTCTTGGAAGTGTAGAGGGATGGATGCCAAGAAGCATGGTCACTGGCTTCTCATGATATGCTCCTTTTTCCTGACATCAAAAAGTGACTCAGAAATGCATGAACAGTTATTTACAAATTCTCTAGAAATATTAAAAGCAGATAAGTTGTAAGAAAAAATGTTTGGCAAATGAGAAACATCAACAAAGTCACCAGTAACCTAAAAGTATAACTTTGAATGGAACAAGACTGGCTGCCTTATTATAGGTAGAATTATAATTTTCTATGGGAAATGGCAATTTCCTGAACTTAAAAAATCTTCCCAATTTTGAACGACGATTTGTCATGAAAGTAGTAAAAACAGGCATAGCACAGGTCAGATAGAAGGATGTTCTCCTGCCCTTCCCCAAACCTGTTGTCATTCTGCCTCCTGTAAGGAACAAAATTACTTCAAACTCAACATTTCAAACTCTAAAGAGTCTCACTGGAAATTCCTCTTTACTTTAACCTGTACAGTGAAAAGGAACTGGAGAGAAATGAGTCACTTCACCTGCTGGTTCCCAGCGCTGACATTCAGGGGTTTCTCAGGGACAATGCTTTTCTGAAGAATATATTTATCTTTAGCATTCCCTTTCTATTTTCTGGATTTGCTTTGAGGTGCTGGCAGCCCCCTGGGGAGGTGTTTCTCTGGAGAGCCACTATCACAGTCTGGAGTGATCCCAACTCTTCCTGGCATCCCAGCAGCTACAGATCACCTTTGCGGGAGTCTCTGTGAAAGCTGTCACACCTCTGCTGGCAGCCTTTGCCTGACTGATTTAATGAAGTCACATCAGGAAAAGGGAAGGCAAGACTGAAGTACTTTGCTGATAACTTTGAATGTGAATTCCCTTCTTTGCTGACAAAGCAGGAACAGAACCAAAGTGACACCACACAAGTTTGCCCTGTCTGTAGTAAGATAGGATTCCCTCAGGCTCACACCCCCAGAAACCCTTCAGGCTCTTGGGAGACCCTGAATCCCAACGGGGTAATGTGTTCAGAAACTATCACAGAAAACATTAGACTGAAATTATCAACCTGATTAATTCCTAGAAACAGCACTTTTGTCTGTACCAGAGATTGAGCACAAACTGGGGAAATGACATTTGCCTGCTTTCACATGAGGGTCAGCTCTGGTTTCCTCCACTAAACTCAGGGGGAGTTATTGTTTCTATCTCAATAAAAGGTAAATGATTAACCTGTGGTTAGTACCAGTATTTATTAATCTGAGCCCAAATCTTGCTCCCCCAAAACCCCTGAGGCTTCATATATTGTACACATGATGCACAAAATAATTGGAAAAATGTCCTTCCATGACATCTTACTTTAAATACTGCTTGAAAGTACTCTGCGGTTTAATAAGTTTTCCAGTAGTAATGGAATACCAAATTTAAAAAAAAAGAAAGAAAATGGGACCACTGCATTTGAATATTGAAGTGGCCTTTTTTTACATTTTTTTAATGGCAGGCTCGAAGAAGGAAATGCTCTGTGTTTTCCACAAAGCAAACCACTTTGGAATCTATGGATTTACAGAGTTATTGCAGAGCTGAGTATTGCTATTAGCACTGTGGATTGCTATCAGGGAAGATATCATGGAACTGATCTTTTTTCGATGATGTTGTACTCAATTACCATGTATCCTAGTCTTTCTCCTTCCTGTGTTTCTATTTCTGGATGTGCTCAGAAAGAAGGTGGGGGTCTAGGGAAGGGGAGAGGCATTTTCCCTGGTAAATCAATTAACTTCTCCAATCCAGCAAACTGTGAAAAAATACAATAACTCTCTTTAAATGTTCCATTAGGGTCCAGTAACAGCTCATTAGATTATACAAGGTATGTGTAATTGCCCAGAAAAGATGCACTACCTTCCTGCAATGCTTAATTTAATCTGCACTCTTTACATACAACTATAACCACCCACTAAACAAGATTCATGGCCTCGTGCCCGATGCTGTGTGTGTACGAGTCTGTGTTGTAAACGTAAGAATGTGTTTAAAAGTCAAAACTGGCATGGCTTTATTTCCACTTGCTCGCTATAATCTTACAAAAACAAGGCTGTGGAGCTTGCGTGTTGTCCTTACAGAACATTTTCAAGCTGGTTGGAAATACCTCTCTGTGTTTTGTGTTTGCTGCATGGCATGATTGTGCCCCTGTGCCGGGCACTTGTGAGGCCAAACCTTGAATCCCGGGGTCAGTTTTGGGGCCATCACTACAAAAAAGACATTGAGGTGCTGGAGTGTGTCCAGAGAAGGGAACGGAGCTGAGGAAGGGTCTGGATCACCAGGAAGATGAGGAGCAGCTGAGGGAGCTGGGGAGATTGAGCCTGGAGAAGAGGAAGCTCAGAGGGGATCTTCTCTCTCTCTGCAACTCCCCGACAGGAGGTTGTAGTGAGGGAGAAGTTGGTCTCTTCTCCCAGAAAACATGACAGGATGAGTGGAAAGGGCATCAAGCTGCACCAGGGGAAGTTTAGATTGACTATTAGGACAAAATTTTCACTGAAACGATTGTCAAGCATTGGAGAAGGCTGCCCAGGGAAGTGGTGGAATCACCATTCCTGGAAGTGTTCAGGTGTGTGGATGTGACACTTGTGGGCATGGCTCAGTGGTGCACTTGGCAGTGCTGGGTTGGACTCAAAGATCTTAGAGATCTTTACCAACCTAAACGATTCTGTGGCTCTCTGTGAGCTCCTGAAGTCACTGAGATCTACTGGTAAAGGAAGACAGATCTGTGAAGATGAAATAACTGCTGTGTGTATAATTCTACTGTCAGATTTTTATATAATAAAGGAATTTTTTTTTCTCTCTCTTACCTGTCATGGTAGAAGATGCAGAGACTTGAATTTCTCCCACAAAGCCTTGGTTTCTCCTCTTTCTGTGTACTTCTCCTTAATATTATAACATGAATTACTAAATATCCTTCCCTTCTCCTCCAGCACAGAAATGAGATTCCCATGACCAGCTCTGCCTCTGTTCACCTCTGCAGCCTTCACAGCCGAGTGCTTGAGCACCCCCGAGTCCTGCCAGGGCACTTCACTCGTCCATGCTTGAGGGTTGCACCACTCCCTAAACCCTGATTACTCAAGTCCTGCCAGGGGAGGTTTAGATTGAATATTAGGGGAAAAAATTAATTGAAAATATTTTTAAGCATTGGAACAGACTGCTCAGTGAAGTGGGGGAATCACCATGCCTGGGACTGCTCAAAAAACTTGTGGATACAGCACTTGAGGACACGGTTTAGTGATGAACGTTAACATGGGACTGGATCTGGGTTATTGGTTGGACTTAATGAATTCAAAAGCATTTTCTAACCTTAACAACATTGTGATTCTATGATTCAGTCTGAAAACTAAACCATTCTATGATTCTATGAAATCTCTCACAGCAAAATCTATTTTCCTATGATCAAACAGATAAGAAAAGGAGAAACAGCTAAAGCTTTGCCTCTCTGTGCCTGCAAGAGCTAGATGTTGAACTATTTTTTTTTTGAGTAAACATATTTTACTAGAAAAGAAACTTCCCCCACTTCTCTTCCATATTTGCTGATAACTATAAAAAAATAATAATTTTTGGGTAAAATATCATTGGCAAAGTTTTGAGTGGTCAGGGCTCCAAGCCAGCAAAAGAAATTGGGAGGGATACAGCATTGTGCTTCCAGTCCTTGTTCTCTGAAAAGTGCCTCCTTTATTGCTCTGCTTCATTCCATGTTTCCCCTTCCCGATAAAAGGCCATATTTCTTTCTGTGCCAGACTGTAGAGCACATCAATCCTTATTTGTAGCTCCCATGATTTCCAGGCTATTGGTTGATAACAAACAAATAGAGATTTCAAGTTTTCCCTGATGCAGCACCGGTTGGACGGCCACTGATTTTGCGGGGATTAAGAATGTTAAAACGACACTGGGGCAGAAAATACAGAACTTTCCAAAATGACATGGTAGGCACAGATCAGACACATGAGTGGGGATGGGAAATTAAAACAGGCCACAGAGCATTGTTTTACTCTCTGCAAAAATAATCCTATGGAAGCTTAAATTCTTCCTGCAGTTTATCATGTAGTGATTTACCCTGGAGTTTTTCCCATGAAAAGTTTCTTTGAGATGGTTGAGATTTTCTGAAACCAAGAGAAGCACCTGGACAGTAAAACACACTCCAGATGAACTAAGGCAAAATGGAGTCATCTTGCTCCTGGAGTTAAAATGAACACTTTCCTAGGCTGTAACCGTGAATATTTGCAGATACCTCTGACATTTTAATGTACAGGGTCTATATTGAGAAGTAAGACATAAGAAGGAGGCTGAGCTATAGACCCTTGTCATTCTGCCTGGGAGCCCCAAAAATTTCATATGGTTCAGTGAGTACAAATATTTTTAACCTTCCAGTCAAGTTGAAAATGTTGGAAAATGGGGAAATATATTGAAATAGACCCCTGAAATGAAAAGCTTTGCTGTTAAATAGTCCCACAAAATGAGCTTCCTGGTTTCACAAAACATTTTTGTTTGACTCCAATAGAAGCATCTGGGTTTAGCGTTGTTTTTAGAGTTGGTAAGTCTTTAAGTAAATTTCAGGAGGAAAAATCATTTTAGAAGTAAATTACTGAAGAACATCATTATGAAAGTTCTTCCCTTCCTACTTTCCTGTCTCCTTCTCTTCCTTCTCCTCCTCCTCCCCTTCATTTTATTCTTCCTCTTAATTTCTCTTTCACTTTATCTCTTTTCTTTACTCTTTCTCTTAATTACTACCAATTTGTAAGATCAGCACAGAACTTTGCAGCCAAACTAATTCACAACAGCGAAATGATCTGTGGTATTTTGTGGAAGATAATTTACAAACTCGTGTGCAAAGGCAAAAAACAGAGCTGGTAAAATTCACAGAGGGAAAAGCAGAGATGCTCAGTTCTTCCCACTTCCAGGTTTATATTTTCCTGCTTCTTTTTACCTTATTTCTACACAACACAAGAGTACCATGGAGACCAGTGAAGTGGGGTATAATTTTGAAAACCAGATTTTGTTTGCAGAGCTGAACTCCCTAAAACTGCACAAGATCAGATAAATAACACTTATAGATTGAAGTGTTTCTGTGTGAAGATGGTGAAGGGCATTGAGGGGAAGCCATAGGAGGAATGGCTGAGGGCTCTTGGTTTGCACAGGCTGGAGAAGAGGAGAACGAGGGGAGAATCATCATGGTCTGCAATGTCATCATGAGGGGATGAGGAAGGGCAGGCACTGATCTCTTCTCTGTGGTGACCACTGACAGGACCCAAGGGAATGGCCTGAGGCTGTGTCAGGGGAGATTTAGGTTGGATATTAGGAAAATGTTCTTCCCACAGAGCTTAGGCACTGGAACAGGCTCCCCAAGGCAGTAGTCATGGCCCCAAGCCTGACAGAGTTCAAAAAGCTTTTGGACAAAACTCTCAGGCACAGGGTGGGATTGTTTGGCCTGTCCTGTGCAGGGCCAGGAGCTGGACTTTGCTGATCCTTGTGGGTCCTTTCCAACCCAGGAGATTCCATGAGTCTCTACATTATTCTTTGCTACAGCACTCTTTGGGAGTCGCTTGTGCCTAAGAAGTCACCAGAGTGCCCCTCCGCAAGGTTGCCAGAGAATTTCCACTGGGACCATGCAGTGACCACAGGTCTGCTGTGGTGAAGCATCCATGAGTAGCTGTGCTGTAAAATGCAGAGTTACATAGAGATTTGACCTGGTAGGAGTTTGAAAATTCAGGTAACATACAGTGGGCTGCAGGAGAAGGTAGTTTTTCTTTTCCCAAAAGTTAAGGCTTTACTGGGCTTAGTAACTTCCATGCAGCTTCCATGAAATGTGTGGATGCCTTGCATTCTTGGCCCTGGAGAAGTAGAACCAATTCTTATTTCTTTGAATGACAGAGATGTAAATTGACTCAGGAGAGCGCCCTTTTCCCAGCCCATGTTTAAGCACATTCTTTAAAGCCAGCAGAATCAGGCAAATGTTTAATTGGCAATTTAGTGAATTAATGCAATAAGAAATAAAAGGATAGTCTTGTTTTTCTTATAATTAGTAATTAATACAATATTGTAATTCTCCTTACTTAAGCATAGATATGACTCTTCTGTGTAAACTGATTTAACTCCCACCTGACCTCTTTGTAAGGCCAAGGTTACTCTGTCTAGGCCAAGTTTTGGCTCTTTGATACTGGTTAAAAATTCACTCTTAATTTAATCCTGGACAAATGTGAATCTAATTTCCTGCAGTGGATGTCAGTGGTGTTGCTTCACTCCAGTCCAAGTCTCCTCAGAAGTAATCAAGCACAGCAATGGAGAGATTGTTCTCTATAAGGCAAGTGACAAGCAATCTCTGAACAAAACTTATATTTCCATGCTTGGTATAAAAACACTATGATGAAAAAAATGATAAACATTGGGAGCACAGTGGTGGCAAATTGAACAGCATTGGGAGTTAAATGGTGGTGAGAAATGGGAACTGACACAATTTAAATGAAACTTTAAATACAGGTTTATTCACTGCAAGAGGTGGTGGGACATAAACCACTTCTTTGATCTTATTTGACACACCCCTCCCTCTGAAAATTTTTGAGAGTGCTATTTTCCACTTCTATGGGAGCATAAAAATGCTAAGGTGGGTGTGTGCAGGAGAAAAATTTACATCTGTGTTTAACCAAAGTGTTCTATAACACCTCAGCATCTTTATCATTCATCAAAGTGTGAGTAAGTGCTATCTTCCTTTTGTTTTTTTTTCTTTTCTTTTTTTACCTTGGCAGAAAACAAAGCCCATACAAGCTGATAATTTGAAATATTATGTGACCTAGGTTGAATGGACAGATGAGCAAACCATCTTATGGGAGCAGTTTCAACAATTACTGAAATTTGTAACAATTCTTCATAATAAGCCCTATCATCTACTACTAATAATACTAATACAAGCACTTATGGTAATAATATCCCAAATTTAATAAGAAGGCAGCAATAGTAGTTTGCTCTGTGTATGTGTTCCAGCCACTTTACATACATTATAAAGTCATGGATCATTTGAGAATGCCTCAGGGAAAATAACGTGGTAAATGTTGTATAAGTGCTGGACCCGTGCGCTATGAGCTGATGCCACTTTCAGCTCCTCCTAAAGCTTAACTGGTAAAAAATACAAGAACAAGGAATTTTAAGCAGGACTTGCTTTGCTCTGGCTGGGTGTGCATCTGCAATTTGCACAAATAATTAGAGCACAGGAACGCCACAAGTGCCCCTTGTGTCATCAGGAACTCAGACAGCTCCATGTTGAACACGGAGCCCTGGCAGCGTTACTCCCCGGTGAGCCAAGAGCACATACTACACATCTTACTAAAAAGCATTGTTCCAAATGTAGAATACCTCGGAGACAATTAAATCACCATTTGTGATGAGAAGAAAAGAGAAAATCTAAGCTTCAAATAAACCGTTTGAACTGGGACTTGTTGCTGTTTTGTGTGCGCAGCTTGTTGCACAGATGGGAGAGCTCGGGTCCGTCAGAGAGGACAGCAACACTACCAGGGCTGTGCTTGGGTCGCAATCCTGAAGGGAGATCTGCTGAGGACTCCCTGAGAAATAGAAAATTCTCTCTTTAGCATCAGAGGAGAGAAGGGAGTTCATTTAAACGTGCAGCCCAGGTCTCCCAGCCCTTCCCTCAGTACATCAATCACAAGAACAGGGTACTTAAGTCAGTCCAATCATTTCCATTGACGTCCTTGAGCTTGATTAAGATCTGAATTAGGACTTCATGTATGGTCTGCTCGGTGGGGGAGCATTTAAACAATCAAGACTGGCCTCGGAGTAGAAATGGATGATATTGTGAGAGGAGATTTCTATGCAATGCCTGGAGAGTGGTCTGAACACTGAGTCTGCAGTACCTGAACTACCGAGTGCTCTGTGAACTCCTCCAAAGAGGCAGGGATTCAAAGGGAACAAAATCCAGCATTTCTCACCTTGGAATTGCCCTTCTGGAGTGGGTGGTATGGGTTTTTAGTCCATGAACTAACAGGAGAACACAGACAGGAGCCTGGAGTGTGTTCTAGCACAAAGCTGGTCTAGCAGCATGGATTTTGCATTTGAATGTGTTTTAAAAATAAAGCGCATCACTGAATTCAGTGAAGACCTGGTCCTTGCAGTGTCTTGGCTGTGTTCTGAGGAATTCTGAGGTGCATAATTCCTATTTTGGATGTGATCTTTTCCAACTCGTCTGAGGACCAGGAGCTGGATTTGATGATCCTTGTGGATCTCTTCCAGCTCAGCATATTCTGTGTTTCTGTGATGACTATAAGTACTCTTTCTGTTCACTTTCTAGCAAAACTATTTGAACGAGAATTTGTCTCCGGACTGAGGTGCTGAGTGTATTTTCACTATTTCTCTGGGCAGTTTGATTCAACTCTTCATTTTAGTTTCTTCTTGAGTGTAGATGAGGGCACAGAGAGTAACCCAAAACTTTTGAATGGAGTTGTGAATGGACTTGCTGATTGTTTCACACACTCTTCATATTCTGATTTAACTAAACTTTGCATTTTCTGAATGGCTGCAAAGATGGTCTCTCTCCAGCCTATCCATTTCTTACTTTCATATGCCAGCAAGTTTTAATGTTTTTTGTTTGTTTGTTTGTTTGTTTGCTCGCTTGCTTGCTTGCTTTGGGGTATTTTGGGATGGGATTTTTTGTTTGTTTGCTTTTGGTTTATGTTAACCTGAAGAGAATTCCTTGGAGTTTGCTGAGGGTTCTAAGAAACTTCATCCATAGCTGGGATGGAGTTCAGGTGCCTACACAGAAATGTCTAGAGGCAATTTAAAAGCCCTTGGTATCAGTGAATAGACATGAGCATGGAAACTGCAGTGCTGTGTTGAGTTTGAGTTTGCAAATGGATGTCAGGCAGGATACACCAAGACACTTCAAATGGCACCAAAAATTAAAGTTGTGGCACTCAAATTACTTTCTTGGAGGAACAGAGACACAGGATATACATTTCTGTCTGCTTAAGGAAAAACAGAAATTAAATTAGTGTTTCCAGTAAAAGACGGGAATTATATCTGACGCAGTGTGCTCTGTAAGAGTCACAGCAGACATATATTTAATGAATCCTACAGCTTTGTTATTTAAGGTGCTCATTTGAAAAGTAGTTAAAGTGAAGTGCTGGGGAACAGCTTAATTCCCTGAACAGAAAGTGACAACTGGAAGGGTGACCAGAACTAGTAGCTCTGGGTTTATTTTGTCCACATGACCAAGTTTTCCCACCTTGGGGCAAATAAATACCAAATATTTGATTTTATTAAAGATAACTTGACGCAGATTTTGCCTCCTGAGCCTGGTATCCACCTTTTTGTGAACGGTGACCTCAGTTCTGCTCTCTAACTCGCTGTGGGTTTGGGTTCAGGGTCATAAGCTGTAACAACTTCATGATCATGGCCTCTTTTATATCAGGTAGGAACAGTTCTACCAGACAGTGAAATACTTATTTGTTGGTTAAAAGAAGGCAGTGATGAGAATAGAAGTGTTGGAGAGCAGCGTGGTTTTTGGAGGAGGTTTTCCCATAGGATTTATTTGTTTCTTTGTTTGTTTACTGTTGCAGAAACCTTTTGTGAGACAAAGTGAAAGCAGCCAGAAATGAAGAGCTGGAGCGGGGTGAGCATTCCTGGAAATGCCACAACCACTTAGGATGACAAGGTCAGGTTCTATGTGCTCCCTTTCTTCTGTTTGTGCTCTGATCTAATCAGCTGAATCTAGGCAAGGGGAAGGAAAACATCCCTGCCACAAACACTTTGTCTGCAAACTCCTCCATTTTCCCTCAGCCAGCAAGGATGCTCTCTGAACTGATCAGGACTTTTCCAGATGCCAGGAAGAATTTTGTCATTGCAAGGCTTTCGATTCCTTTGCCCCCATTTTTGTGGGGGAAAGTAAAGGATGGGGCAGAATGAATGGAAAAGTGATGCAGATAAGGAGCACGCTGTGGGAGCCCTCAGTGCTTGATGGCAATCTCACTTTCTAGAAGTCAGAAGCTGCTGAGATTTCTGCTCAGGTCATGGTAAAATGCATCTTGTTCCTATTTTCACCTTGTAAAGCAGAGTTCTCAGAGAGTCTCATGTCCAGCCATTAGAAGCAGCCTAGATTTGTGTTGTTTCATGGCTCGGTTCATGGAAATTTTAGACCATATTTTCCATATGGAGCCTCCCCAGCAAGGGAGGTTTAGATTAGATACAGGGCAAAAATTACTCACTAGAAGGGTGGTCAGGCATTGGAACAAGCTGCCCAGGGAAGCGATGGAGTCACTATCTTTGAAAGTGTTCAGAGAATGTGTGGATGTGTTGAACAGGCACTGCTGGGCGAACTGTTGGACTTGATGATCTTTGAGGTCTTTTCCAACCTAAATGATTCCATGATTCTATATCCAGCAGAACTGGGGTTACACTCTTTGCCTGAGGAGACCATGATGAACTCCTGACCTGATATTTCCTGTCTTAGGTAAGTCACAACTGGAATAAAATAAAGCTATTGTGGGTTGAACATGCCATTTACAACATTTAACAGTCAAGTTGTATAAGGTCTGTAGGTAAATAGGAGATGGAGGCTCAGACCTAACCCTCTTCTGTCAGGCAAGCACTGATTGAATCAACCCACATCCTTTAATACCTCAGCCTGCATCTGGGGGGACCAATTTTTGGTATCACACCATTAATGTCTTTTTCGGATGTGGGGGGACACCCCAATTTTTTATTAACACGCTTCAAAAATTTGAGTATAAATCCACACTTTCTTTGTTCCCACTCAAGTCTTGGTGCCCTCACCAGATACAGAGCCTGTGTGTGAGTTCACTCCCGGGTGTTTTTGCAGTAGACAAAATATTTTCTCCCAAAAGAAGAGCCTACACTGGTTGTGGGAATAGGCAGCTCTAGGGACTCTTCCTTTTAGGCAGTTTAGTAAAACTTGCACCAGTTCTAACTCCTACAGATTTGTACAACCCTCTCAAAATAATCCAACTGCAGGACTCCCAAACACCTTCCAGATCTCTTCATGCCAGGTTCTATTGCAAGCATTATGTACTTTTTATGTCATGCTATAATAATGTCTCTCTGGCAGGTTGTGACATATTTTTACACTATGACAGGCACTTCAAACAGGAAAACCACACACATACACAAAAATATCACTTTACTTGAGTACCAGAGGTGTGCAATCACTTGATGTTTAGAGGAGAAGCTTGTCTCTAAATGTTTAGGTCTTACTGTTTTAGAAGACAAACCAAAACTTTGCTTTAAAACGTCACATTTTACCATGAGTAAGCTCAACTAAACAGGATAAACTGAGAGAAATTGTAAATGCATCTATGCAGAAGACATCTCTAGCATGCCATTGGTACTGCTTGTAAAGAATGAGCATGTCTGGTCCACAGGAACTTTGTGATTACAATGACAGGCACAGAAACAGCCTGGTGAACAAGAGAATTCCACGACCCAGGAAGATTCAGAAACACTGGATCTGAATGTTGGAGCACCATCTAGTGAACACCTTTATTCTGTGTTGATGTCTCTCTCAGCAGAAGAGAAAAGTGTGTAGGCAATAGGCCATACACCCTTGTTCTGTGCTGGCTTCCCAGGCTTATGCTAACTTTTTACAACTTGTAAATATTCAAGAGGAAGAGATTGCCCTCTTAATGATTCTTCTGGATGCTGGAATGTCTTAAAGAAATCCTCTCTTCTTGCTCTATGGAAAATATTTGGGAAGGTTGTCTACCCTCTGATGGTGGTGGTGGAGAGACCTTTGGAAGAAAAGTGATGTCAGACTAATACTGGATTTAGAAGCCAATGTATAAATCCAAAAATAGTTCTTGCTGAGGTATAAGGGACCTTCCTGCTCATGAAGAATTTCATGTAACTCATGTAACTCTTAGATCACCAGAATCTGTAATGTCCTGAGAAATGTTAATTAATAGTGTTTCCTCCTTTCCCCCCCCCCCGTCCTAGAATTTCACTCCTTATTCTATCAAGGTTTAACAGAACCTCTGGAAGTGAACTAGGCTAATGCCTTCTCAAAATACAAACAGCTTTGGATTTACACTACATTGATCTGGATTTATCTAGTCAATCTTTTAAAAATACCTCCAAACCAGTCTGTGCCTCAAGAAGAAAAATAAACAGTTAAGAAAATCCTGATTATGGATTCATGTGCCAGGACTTTTCACCTAGTGCAGATTATGATGACGAGGTCACCAGAGTTAGTCACGGAGAGCAAAACTGAAAAATAGCAATTGTGAGTTGTTCTAGAGGAGCCTCTTCCTCACAATTAATTTATGAATACGTTTTCCTCTCCTACACAAACACCTTAATGAAAGGTGACACAACTGCATCTTAACCACTGGAGCAGGAGGTAGGGCAGATGGCACTTTTGGAAGAAAATAAGAAGCAATTGAGTAGCAGAAAGATGAGCTTTACAGCCTATTCCAAAACATGAGGATGGGAGAAAGTTTGTGCAGGAAAAGGTGGCTCAGCTATTGCGTGAGCTAAAAAATATCAGAAATTCTCAAGATCATGATAATGAAAGAACTCTGCCTCGTCTTTCTCTCACTTTGACTCATGTCATCTTCTCATTGTCTATTTAGTGAGTTTAGATCATGTTACACCAACCTTTTCCCCTTTTTTTCTTACGCTCCTCCATCATAGACTCATAGAATCTCCTGGGTTGAAAGAGAGCTTAAAGATCATCTCATTCCAACTCCCTGCCATAGGCAGGGACACCTTCCACTATCCCAGGTTGCTCAGACCCCCATCCAACCTGGCCTTGAACGCTTCCAGGAATGAGGCAGCCACAGCTTCTCTGGGCAACCTGTGCCAAGGCCTCCCCACCCTCACAGGGAAGAATTTCTTCCTAATATCCCATCTAAACCTACTTTCTTCCAGATGGAAACAATTCTAACTTGTTCTGTCATTTGATGTTCTTGCAAATAGTCTCTCTCCATCTTTCCTGTAAGCTCCCTCCAGGTACTGGAAGGCCACAATCAGGACAACACAAAGCCTTCTCTTCTCCAGGCTGAACAATCCCAATTCTTTCAGCCTTTCCTCAGTGCAGAGGTGCTCCACCTCTCTGATCATCTTGGTGGCCTCCTCTGGACTCACTCCAGCAGTTCCATGTCCTTCCTGTGCTGGGACCCCAGAGCTGGAGGCAGCTCTGCAGATGGAGTCTCAGCAGAGCAGAGCAGAGCAGAGGGGCAGAATCCCATCCGGTGCCCTGCTGCCCACCCTGCTTTGGATGCAGCCCAGGACACGGGAGGTTTCTGGGCTGCAAGGGCACAATTGCTGAGTCCAGTCCAGCCTCTCATCCACCGGCACCCCCAAGTCCTTCTCCCCAGGGCTGCTCTCGATCTGTTCATCCCCCAGCCTGGATTGACACTGGGGGTTGCCCTGACCCAGGTACAGCACCAGCACTTGGCGTTGTTGAACCTCATGAGATTCCCACGGGCCCATTCCTTGATTTTGTTCAGGTCTCCATGGATGCCATCCTGATCCCTCTGGATCCTCCTGAAAGACTTCTTTTCTATAAGACCTCAAGGAAAAGCTTCTAATCCTGAGCTCCTTGTCATTTGAGAATGCCATAGTACCACTGACCAGGACAACTAAATACAATACAGGGAACTCTGTGAGCCATTCTAAGTCATCCTAAATATAGTAGTTAAATTCATAGTTTTAATGTCTTCATGGCATTGTTGTCCAGATGATTCATGGGATAAACAGGGCCATATTTGGAGCTCTTTGACAACATTAAAGAAACTGAAATGTAATTGGAAGACAGTGAGTTATCAGCAATTCAGGCCGATGCTAACAACAAATGGCAATGAAAAGATGGTTTTGATTGACCTGATCAAGAAGAGAGGATCTATTTTATAAGTGTTATGTAAATGCTACCAGTAAAGATGAGAAGGAATAAGAAGAGAGACTTCCCTAAGGTCCCAGTTTATAGCAATTAAGAGAGACACACTCATGAGTCATGTTTAGTGGAGTGGAAATGATCAGCGTTTCCTGTGCCATTTGTGTATTTTCAGCTCTCCTCCACAATACTTAAGTTTTCTGCCCAGATAAATCATTTGGAAGTCCCAACAGCAGGAGAGTGATGAATGGGAAGGCAGAAGGAGAGTGAAAATGAGCTAATCTCCCCAATACATTAGAATAATAATTCTTTGTCAGGCCTAACATTCAATGAAAAATGACTCTTGCTAACGCATTAGTCTGGAGAGGAGGTTTTGATAATACAGTAGTGGAAAGCAAAGATTCATCTTTGAATCGAAGGAAAGCGAGGGGATTAGAGGATCACTCAGAATAATTCAGATGCAATGAAATACAGTTCATGGCAAGAGAAGAGCTAACACAATAGCCCCAATCAAATATGATTTAGGCACAGTTAGAAGTAGAACTCTAATTACCGGCAATTGATTTAACTAAAGAGCTTTCTGCAACTCTGTAAGAGTGAAAAAAGGGATTTCTTTTACTTTTTACTTTTTTTTTTTTAATGTTTTCTTGGTTCCAAGGAAGAGAATAAATGGTTCAACTGGGAAGGTTTTATGGAATAAATCAAAGATATTTTGCCATCACTAAACCATCAGGCATGGAAATACGTTTCCTAGAAAGTGGCTTGGGATTGTATGTGAACAAGAGTGTCCTCAAATGCCAAATCAGTGTTACAGAGAAGATAAATGGAGTACCCTGACTGTTTTTAGCCACTTTAAAACACTTTTTTTTTGGTAACACAAATTCATGGAACCAGGTCAAGTGTTGAGACAACTTACCAGAGGCTAAGGGACTTGAGTGAGGAGTTTGTCACTGCTGACAAAAAGTGCCCTGAGTTGTAGGAATTCCTCCAGGAAATATAAAATATCTACAGGAAGACAGGCAAGATAACTGAAGGCCTAATTGTGTAGATTGTTTGAACAAACACGTCTTCCTTGATTTGTGGGAGCCAGGCTGATGCAGCTGTGTGACCTCACTGTGAATAAAGCAGGGAGTCTTCCAGAAAAGGATCAGGTGGCAAAAAGAGGTGACACTTTCATCTCCATCCTGTGCCAGCAATAGTTTGGCCAGCAGGACCAGGGCAGGGATCATCCCCTTGCCCAAATCCTGGGTTCAGTTTGAGTCCCTCACCACCAGAAAGACTTTGAGGTATGCAAAGAAAGGCAACAGAGCTGGGAAAGTCTGATGAGGAGCAGCTGAGGGAGCTGGGGAGGCTCACCCTGGAGAAAAGAAGGTTCAGGGAGGACCTTCTCGTTCACCACAACTCCCTGACAGGAATGTGTAGCCAGGTGTGTAGTTCTCCTTTCCCAGGTAACAAATGACAGGATGAGAGGGAATGGTCTCCAGCTGCACCAAGGGAGGTTTAGATTTTGTATGAGAAAAAATTTTTCACTGAAAAGGTCGTCAAGCATTGGAAAAGGCTGCCCAGGGAAGTGGTGGAGTCGCCATCCCTGGAAGTGTTCAAATAACGTGCAGTCGTGGTGCTTAGGGACACAGTTTAATGGTGGCCCAGATGATGTAAAAGATTGCCAGTTCTTTGTTCAAGAAGCAGAATTTGAAATACTTGTAGCATTATTGAAATGAGCTAAGAAAACACAATTTTACACAGGTATAAAAAGGGTGAGAGGATATTCCATGTGTACATCAGATCATGGAGTCAACAGGATAATCATCAGGATGTGTCTCCCTGAAATCTGTTTTCATTGTTTTTGACAGTTCTCTGAGTTTTGACAATTTCATCCTTGGGAATAACACCTTTTGCTCATCAACCTTCATTCCAGATTGGCCATGGTTTTTGTCATTGGAAGTAGTAAAAGCCAATCTACCTTCAAACAGCTGCTTTTTCAAAGTTACTCCTCCAAACAATTCCACTGCTAGAAGTCACATAAAAATGGCGCCATTTCAAGGCTTATATTAACCTTAAGTGTTTTCTTTTAAATAAGTAGGAAGGCAGCTAGAAGAGGTGGGCATCTCTACTTTGAACACAAGATGAAGTAAAGATCAAGATAATTTCTAAATTGTTCTAATCTCATGCCTCAGTGCTTTAGAGGAGCCCTTTGGAGACAACTGACTCTTTGATCATTGACTAAAATCTAATAACTTTGGCAGCAAATGAGGTGTGAAATGCTGTCAAAACCACTTCAGTAATACCTGTGTGGTACTAAACATTTTCATCTCTGTGGTAACAGTTTGTAAAAAAAGCCACAGTTTAACAATTGACGGCTCTAGAAATCAACATGCTTTCACATTGAAAAATATTTACATTGTCCACCATGCCTTAGATTTAGGGTCCAAATCAAGGGAAACTCCAATACGATGACAAAAGTATGGATGGGCTGTTATCAATATCCAGAATATTATATGTAGACGGTAATGAAACCATTACAATGCTCTTTAAATGTAGTGTTCTTTTTTCTCAAGGACTTCCAGAGATTTTAAGAGTTGACATCAATAGATCAAAAATTTTTGCTTTATTTTTCATTTAAAGTAGATATTTAAGTGCCAGATTTCCAAAGGAGACACCAGGACCCTAAGTAGCAAATTCCAAGAGTTGATTTCCAAGTTTTGCTCCATAGTAGAATTATCTCTTGGAGCTGCAGCAAACAATGCGTGTGTCAGCTTGCACGTAGTGTGGATGAAGGTTGATTTTTGTATTCAGGAGTCTTACACTCTTTGTTTGACCTTTTCCTCAAATTTTGAGTGTGTGGCTTAGTGCATTCTCTGATACACCCAGTTTTCAAAATCTCTGAAAACTGAAGAATCACACTAACAATGTTCCTTTGTGACTGAATTGCATGATATGTATAAATACAGATGGTTGCAGGCTTTCAAATAGGTAGTGTCTCAAAATTAAAATTTTCATAAGTCCTTCAAGTTTAAAATTGCTCTTGTTTTCATTAAAAACAAAACCATATATTTTATTTTCTTTTCCACTGAACAGAAATACTCTCTTCTTTCTGAAGGACCAAAATAAAATATGGTTGCAAATTTACTCCCTTTTCCACTCTTCTCTTCATTTTATATTTCCTCTCCTTTTATACAGGTCATTAATACTTTATATTCCTGAATTATTATGAGATCTTTGAATGTGAGGCACAATGTAAGCATGAAGTACTAGCTCATGTATATTACAATTACAGTTCCAGGCAGAACTCAATAAGCAGAGGGCATATCTGATAATGTCTCATATTCTGTCAGAATAAGGAAAAAGTACAAGATAAAAAAGCTTAGAGGTGACCCACAGGGAAAGTAATGACTTCTAACAAATCTGGCATTTTTTCCCAGTAGAAAAATAATGAAGTAAAGAGAAAGATGAAGAGAAATTAAAGAAAAAAGTTATGTCTTGTAAAATATTTAGAGAGACAAGTTCAATTGATAGTAAAGAAGCCAGGTACATTTAACAGGACCAGAATTGTTCTCTTAGTCTTTGGTTTCTGTTCAGATAAAACCAGGAATTACAGGATGAACAGAAACAATATTTCTCCCTCTGTCAGCAAAGGCAACAAAAGTTTTGTGACAGAAATTGAAATATAACTGGAGGTTTTTTCCTCCTCTTTAGGTCATCTCCATATCTGAATGAATTTAAACGGTAGTTTTTGGAAAACACTGAACAGTGCACTTCTTTTTGTATTGAACGTGACCAAATATGTCTATTCTTGATGTCCAAGTCAAGACGAGAGATGAATGATGCTGATGTGCAGACCAGCCACTCATTTTATGGGCTGTATTTCAGTCCACAGAGCTGGCAGCCAGCATTCGTCCTGTTTTGTCATTCCTACTCATATCACCTTGAAAGGGGGTTTCAGCATTTTTCATCCCTATTATTGGTGCATTTTGAAGTGGATTCAACTCATGGTTTACTTTTGAGAAGCTGGCCAGTCTGTTTCATAGAGCCCTGGTTGCACAAGATGGAAAAGCCCCTTTAGGTCAGGCTGGCACCTGCCTGTGCTCTCCGGAGCAGGTCCTCTCCTGTTCCAGCTTCCCAAGTGGTTACACTGCCACTGCTTCTCCAGTGAAGATGCTTTATAGTCTTCAGGTCCATATCAGGAACAATTCTTAAAATTTAGGTGACATTTTCTCTGTTCCAGATTCCTATCTCTATTTCTTTTTCTATTTCTATTTCTCTTCCTATTTCTCTTCCTATTTCTATTACTCTTTCAACTCCTATTTCTAATGCATGACTTTTTTTTTNTTTTTTTTTTTTTTAATATAGCCAAAATAATATGTGTCTGTCTCTGGTATATTCCCCTCTCAACTGAGTCATTTTGAATGATTAATCCATTACACATACTCTGGTTTTGATCTTGCTAAGCTATTGCCTGCATATGAGAACATGAATAGTTGCCAGATCTTGGAATGTGAATAGTTTCTTGCAAGCCTATGTAAATACATATTCTGAGGTGAGAACTTCTCATTTCATTTTTTCTCAAAGAGATAACCTTGGTTGTTTTCTAATAGCTTTCATTTTACTTTTCTCTAAAGTCCCTTTATTTTAGATTTATGTTTTTTTTTCAGGCAGGATCTCAGCCTGTTTCCTTTTCTGCAATCTGTTCAAAATTTCGTAAAGTTGTCCTTCCCTGTGTCAGACGGGGAAATTAAAATCTGAAACGTAGAATGAAAAATGTCATGTGAGCTCATTCTGATGATGGAAGAAGCTCTTATTTTTGTTGCTGCCCTGGGGGTCTATAAACTCCTGCATCTGCTCTTTGCTTTCCCTTCTTAACCTTTTGAATTCCTTGAATGGCGCATCCATCCTGATGCAAACGGCACGTTCACCTGCTGTATATCCACTGGTCAACAAAACTGAGCTGTTTGCTCTTCTATCTCTTCCTCACGAAGTGAAACAGAAAATAAATAAAACAGAAATAACAGAAATTTGTACACTCTTCAATAAATACCTCCTCAGAATCTGACACACAGGACACTTGCCAGGGTGAATGTATTTTTGCCTATAAGGTGGTAGCGAGACACTTTGTTAAGCATGAAATATGACTGCTTATCATGCTTCTCTCATGCATGAACATACACCCAGACAATCCTGTGTCTCTGAATAATTTATGCCTCTCTCTAAAAGATATTTAGTCATCCAGCCATGCGTTCCTTGCTGCTGTTCACATTTGTCATGTGATGGTTGGTCTCTTCCTGAAGGTCTCCTCAAGAAAACCGCCAGCCATGGCAGCGTTTTACTTTATTATGAGTTTATTTTTACTTTACCTGTATGTGGTACTCTGACTTTGTTTCAAAAAGGGATGCTGGAGATAAAACTTCCTGCAACCTATTGGGCGACTGATCTCATTTTTTTTGCCATTGCTGAGCTTTTGTAAAGCTGTCCATCTCATCAGAGTGTAGAGTGAGGAGCAGTGCTGGGCTCTGCTTCCTTGGCAATGTAATTACTTTGTCTTGCCAGTTTCTCTAGCAAGGGTTGCCTCTTCTCTTTTGAGATTAACTCTTGAAATAGAGATGTCTGCTGCTCCAGGTTGAGAGTTATTGCCTGCAGAGTTATTGACATTGTTCCAGAGGAGCCGTGGAAGGGTCAGCACAGTGCCAGGAAAAAGGGTCGATGTTATGAAGTGTGTGGATTAACAATTTTAATTATATTCCTCCTGGTTTAACCAACTTGTTCAGCTTGGAGAACCTCATCACAGTCTATACCTTCCTCAAGTGGGGCAGTGGAAGGGAAGGTGCTGATCTCCTCTCTCTGGTGACCAAGAGGACATGTGAAATTGTTACAAAGCAGCATCAGGGGAGGTTCAAATTTGGCAATAAGGAAAGATTCTTCGTTGAGAGGATGGTTGGTCACCGGAACAGACACCCCAGGAAAGTGGTTATGGCACCAAGGAGCTCCTGGATGATGCTCTCATTCACATGGTTTAGTTTTAGGAAGTCCTGTAAGGTGCAGGGAGTTCGACTCTGTGATCCTTGTGGGTCCCTTCCAACTTGAGACATTCTATGATTCTCTTATTATCTCTGTACATAAGCACTTTACCGACATTATTATCTTCTTTTCTTTATAACTGGACTAATGATGATTCTTGGATTAGACTGTGAATTATTAGACTGTGAATTGTTAGACTGTAAATTACATGTAAATTACACCAACAAATTCTTGGTTTTACTTAATCTATAAGTGAGGTGCGCTTCCTCTCTGCCCACAAACAAAACTTTGAACATAACAACCATGGCTGGTCCTTCAGACTTGCATATCATGTCATAACTTCCAGGTGACACATAGAGGTAGGTGCCACATAGAGAGAGGGAGCCAGTTTGGACTTGTGTTCCTACATGAGTGCTTTAATTTGAATCAGGAGAGAAGGGCTGAGAAGGATCTCACAATAATTCTCATGTGTTGCACTTTGGTTTCTGTCGCAGAGCTCGGCAGACACCAAACTCAGCGCCATTTAGAAGGAGTTAGAAGGAGTCTGAGGCTCACCCACACCAGTCAAGCTGTAAATGTGCATTAAGACCACAGTGGTTGGGTTAGATCCAGTATGAAGACAAAAACTTGACTTGTCTTTCGTATGGATACATGGTCTTTAGAAGTAACAGTTCTTTAGTGCAGACCCACTGCTGCTGGTCTGAATTATTTCTTAAAGCAGGAACAACCTTTATTTCTGAGGAAAACCGGTGAGCTGGCAATCAGAATTTAATGTTTAACGGTCTGAGTCGGGACAAGGAAGATTTCCCAGTAAGTCAGGCTGCAAAGTGACTTTGGGGCATCTCTCACCAACACTTTGAGGCAGTGCTGATACTGGAGCCACTGGAGGAACTGGTGTATCTTCCAAACCTTCAGCCATGCCAGGGAGTCATAGAACCCTCTCCATGTTCCCAGAAAGCTGGATACCTTCAAAGTAGCATAGCATGCTGGTTGTAAAAGCTGAGCTTGAAAAACAGAACTCCTGGGTTTCTGAGATGGCTTAAAATGTTTCCAAAACAATATCTGCACTGCGGCACTCTGCAGATGAGTAGAATATTCCCCATGTAAACTTTCTTGTGGAAACGTTCTACCAAATATTCTCTATTTGATCTCAGTCTTATCTGAAAGCATTTTTAAGCTGGAGTATTTTGGAAGGGGAGAATATCACTGCTATGATTTCAGTGATCTAAATTACTGTTTTGCCATGGGGATAAAGAAAAGAGGAACTATTTCTGAAGAGACAATGGAAGTAGGATGCAAACATTGTTGCTTTGCCAGTAATACTCAATCATTTCTAGAAAATGCTTGAAAAAAAGGGAAGAAATTCCTGTGAAATAAAGAGAAATGAAAAGAAAATACCACAAAGCTTAATTTAATTTTCAACATTGTAAAGAGGAAAAACGAAACAATGAAGAGGCAAAACTATGTTAATTCCATCGAATTCAGTGGTAATAACCAGACCCCACAGATCTGGACCCCAGAAAGCAGTGCACATACATGTCCCCTGAATATGCATTTGGGCACAATGTTTTCATACATGTTGAACACCAAGCAGCATTGGGGCATGTTGGTATTTTAGAAAACGTTGCTTGCAAAATACCTTGAAACTTCCTTTATCAATGAATATTTATAAACATTTCATAATCCTCCATGCAGAAGAAATGGTTAAGTAATAAATTTTATATTTGTTGTTTTGTAATGTGAAATACTAGTGCTTGGGTTTTTTCCATGCAAAGATAAAAATAGTTGCTTACAAATATTTTCAGGCTTTGTATTCTTGTAGGTTGTGAGTACACGTGTCAAAGTGCCCAAGAAATCTATTTGATACAGTTATATTTGCTTTAGATGTCAGTTAAATTCTCTTAATCCAGCTAAATTGTTATATGAATAGAGAATGGGAAGTTAAATTGTTGATACAGAGGAGCAAAGCAGAAGACATTAAATATTTAATGCACTGGCAGAAGGACTTTGGTAACATTTCCTTCATTGAACAAACAAGCTGGCCCACCCCATATGGAATCCCACACACAATTATTTCAGCAAAATCTGCTTCAAATTTCTGATTATCTGCACAGCTCTTGGAAAGAGCTGTTGGGGAGGTCCTAGGCTAGAAGTGTCCAGCTTCATCCTCATGTCTGGAGGAAAGCCCCGCACTCATGAAGATGATGATGATCAAAGAGACTTCTTTAAAACAGACCCTAGTCCAATTTTCATGATTTTACATTTGCCCTTCAGATTCCCCTGGTCACATCAGTTGTACTGATGGACATTTTAGGAGATTAGGACCCCACCTTTCCCCTAACTGACTTCACTTAGGAGCCCGGTATGATTTCCATTCTCCTGAGATTCCCCAGAGCCCAAGAAGCACTGAGCGTGTTCCAGACTGAAATACCTTGTGTAACACAACATTGTTCAAGCCCTGTGGCAGCAACTCTCCACTGAGGTTAGATGCAAAATAATGAATTAGTGGTCTGACCTGCTGCACAGACCCAGATAGATCACATTTTGATCTCTGTGTAGGAAATGCACAAAAATTCCCTGTGGCTGATGTTTTAATGTCTTGGCATTAAAGCAGCGATACAGGATCTCTTGGGAATTGTAATGCAGCTGCCTCACATTCTCTTTCTCCTCTGGATAATGACTGAACCACCCAGACTGCAATTTCTGCACTATTTTAAAGCTTTTTCCTGGGGTACTGGGTGGGAATCCAGTAGCCGCTCTGCATCCAGCAAGAGTTTTTTTGGCATTCTTTAAGTAGCTGCCAGCAGGATGCCAATTTCCATGGTTGTTCTAGCAGCTAAGTTGGAACCTTATGAGTTCTACAAGGTTTGATCTTTTTTTTTTCTCTTGCTGGTATTTATTATTCAATGAGTATGTGCATGTTCAGACAGTTTGCATTCTCCTAGTACTGTCATTTTCCCATAAATATACATTATTGGACACTGCCAGAGGCAGGAACTCTAGGCTGGATTAATATTTCATCCAAACTTAGTACTTACACAGTTACAGCTCTGAAGTTTCACAAATCTGACATCTGCACCTCTCTTCAAAGGCGATGAAGTCATACCCTCATCATGGCTCAGGTTCTGTATCTTCTCTGCACCTCTTCCTACAGCAGCAAGGAGTCAAAGGAGAATATTTCCTTTTGCATAGGCTTTCTTTGCACTGATTTTTGTTCTTTTAGGAGTGAGAAAGAGAGGACAAAGAGAATTATGTTCTGTTTGGAGTAGAATATGATGAATTTCACGTGTGTTTTCTTTCACCAACACGTAACCCTGAAGAAATGTGCCATAATTATTGACTTCCCATCAATTTGGACCTCTGGTAAAGAATAATGAATTAAACCATCATGAAAAAGAGCCACATTAGTACTGACAGCGGTAATCTTCAGTGATACCAAGAAAAAAGGCACCAAGACCAAAAAAGTCTGTGTTACTACACTTGGGTGAACATCTCATAGGTTGTTTCCTAGTGAAGGCATTGGATAAAACCTTCCCTGCTGTTTCTGGAAGTGCTATAGGTATTCAGGATCAATGTCATGAAATAACCAGAAAAAAATTGGGAACTAAACTTCCTCCGTTAGATACTTAGGCACATGAGACTCCTACCCGACACACCTAAACTGGGCACACAAAACTGGACAGGCATTATGAAAACATCAGAATTGGTAATTCTAATCCACAGACTGGTGTAAATACTCTTATTCTGAAATCAAGGTTATTTAATTTGCATTTCTCTCTAAACTTTTCTAAATTACACAAACCAAGCTGGAAGAAGTAATGTAATTTTCATACCAGAATAAAAGCACCTATTAGCATAATTATCCTGCTTTCCTGAGAAACCAAGGCCTGAAAGGGAACATGAAAATGTCCAAAAGACAGAAAAAATTATCAGCCATGGATTTGTGGGTATTAATGCTCTTTCTCGTTGCAAGCAGGTGAGAGTGCTGCTCTAAACAATAGCACTGGATAGGCCTCAGAATAATTTATATTCAAATGTTTTTTCTTTCAAAGATTTCTTGTGTAGAGGATTATGCAAAGTAGATCTGTGCCTTTTCTTCACTCAGTAAATAGGTTATGTAAAATTTCAGTGATATTTCACTATGCATTCCATTTTGCTGACCAATAAGGTGAATGCGTGTGCATATTTCCTTGGCACAGACCTGAGCACAATGTCATCCAAAATAAACTCTGCTTTGCCAGGAGGAGACACAGAAGAAACATTTTCTTCCTCTGCTGGGAGCAAAACAGGGGGAAGAGGACCCCAGTAATTTGTATTGGTTCATCCAAAGCAGGGCAGTAAATGAACTTGACATTTCTTGCTTTTCTTGCATTTCTTGTCGACCTTTTTTATCCTGGAGGACAAAGCTGGAACAAATCTTTCCTCACAAAACTTCAGAATATGTTGATCCAATGGCTTGACACACAAAACTTGGATTAAAGCAGAATTTCAGAAACTTTTGAAAATGAATCTGTGATTCTGGACTTAAAAATGGTATCCCACACCCACTGCCAAGGTGAAATCAGGTTTGGGATACAATTCCTGAATAGCAGAGACCTGAGGCAGGGCTTGCTTTACTGTGCGACATTTTTAGTCTTCCCTTGATGACTTGACTGGGCAGTGAAACACTCAATATTTTGGCTCTGCTTGTCTCACTCTCAGTCATTAATCCAGTACCAGAGAGGAGGTCTACAGCAGTTTTGTTTGCTGGACAGCACTTCAGCCTCCCTTTCACCAGGTGGCCCAGAGAAGCTGTGGCTGCCCCATCCCTGGAACTGTTGAAGGCCAGACTGGATGGGGCTGGAGCAACCTGGGATCGTGGAAGGTGCCCCTGCCCAAGGAAAGGGAGTTGGAATGAGAGGATCTTTAATGTCGCTTCCAATTCAAACCATTCTGTGATTCACACACCTGGGTTGAGGTGGCCACACCCAGTGAGTAAAGGCAGATATTTCCGCTCCACCTCAAATCTGGGACTTCACCCCTGTGCTGGGAGCTGTGGGCGAGGAAGAGCCTGGCATGTGGAGCACAGTGAGGAAATAACCTCAGATCAAGTTTCCTTAGAGCATTTGAAATCATACACTTGGGTTTTTCATGCTGTGTACAGGAGCACGGGAAAGCCTACAGACAAAAATTGAACCAATACCCAAAATTATCTGAGAAAACTTATTTGGGATTCTGAGCTGTGGCTGCAGCGCCTGACCCTGCCACAGACAATTCACAGACCTTGGGCAAAGCTCTCTGTACTCTGCAGCTTAAAATGAAGGCATTGAGGCTTCATTTCCTCACTGTTTGTCTTCTTTCCCTCCACAGAACAGGAAGATTTTTTATGATTCTGCTCCACAGTGTCTAAAAAGGAGATTAAGGTCTTTCATGAAGTTGTCTGTCTGTTGTGAACCGTAAATAATAAATACGCAATTCTGTTCTATGAAACAACAAGCTTTATCTTCCATATCATATTGCTGTTCAAAAAGTCCTATTGCTATTTCAACTGGAAAAAGCAAGCATCAATTTTCTCTCAGTAGTGGGACAGGAATTTTTTCTTCATTCTGAAAATAAGAAGGGGGAATATGTGGCGCCCCAAAGCCACCTGCATATTCTGATTACTGAATGAGATGTGCCTTGACAACATCCAAAACAATTTTCTACCTGCTAGGTTAACTGCATGCAAGAAGGCCATAAATGCTGAGGTTTAGATAAACCCGTGACATTTCCAGCTTAATGGCAATGTTCAGTTTGCTGTTCCCAATGCCAGCAATACTTCTGGATTTAATTGTTGAAGTGCTTCTGCCGCTGAACAACTGATGTCAAGTGACCCTTAAAATAAGACCTTTGCAGATGGGGAAGGTTTCATTTTTCATTTATTCCTTTCCTTCCCTTCCCCTCCCCTCCCTTCCCCACCCCCCACCCCCAGACTATCCTAATGAATGTGGTACAAAGATTAAAGATCTATGAATTCATGCCCAGGATTTTCCAGCTGGAAAAGAGACAGCAGGACACACAGCTTTTAGTAGAGGACACAGCTCCGCCATCCCACACCTGAATTCTGCTCCCTCCTTCCCCCTGCACAAACACGGCATCAGCTCATGCTTCCCTTCACTCTCCCTCCTCTGCAATTTAAAGACTCAGAAGTTTAAGTGAAAGTTGCTCTAAAGCCTTTTGCTGCTCAAACCATCAATTAGCTTTTGCTCAGACCTGAGTCTAGGCAGAGGCATTTGGAAGCACAGGGCTGTGCTGGGCTGGGATCCTGTCACAGGCAGAGCTGAGCTCAGCAGGACAGCACAGGAGCCATCCAGAGCTGTCACTTTGGCCAGATTGAGTTGACTGAAGAATTACATATTTGATATGCCTCACCCAGCAGCTCCCAGGCTGAGTTTCTCTGCACATGCTTGATAACAAACTCCCTAGAAATTTCTATGGTAACACTCAGAGATATCACAGTGGATTCAGCAGCCACCTTTGCTTGACTTTGTTTTTAAGAGAGGGAGCATCACTTTGCACTGGTGCTACCTGTCCCTGGACATCGGTGGATCAGCACAGGATGAGGTGGGAATGGAATTCTTTCCGTGCTGAAATCAAGGGAAACTGGGCACTGCTCTTTGCTCTGCCACTGGGGTAATTGGGACCAAACCTATTTGAAGACAGAATCTTTAGGGTTGAAAAAGACGTTTAAAATCATCGAGTCCAATCTTTGGAACACCACCGTGTGAATTAGACCATGTCCAGTTATTTCCTAGATATTTCTGGGGATGGTGACTCCCCCACCCTCCTGGGCAGTCTGTTCTAGTACTTAACAAGTGAAGAAATCGTTCCTGATGTCCAACCTGAGCCTACCCCGGTGCATCTTGAGGCCACAGAGAAGAGACCAACCACCATCTTGCTACAACCTGCTCTCAGGGAACTGTAGAGAAGGATGAGGTCCTCCTTGACATTCTTTTTCTCCAGGCCAAAACGTAGTAAAAATTATTTTATATTAATTAATTAAGTTTATATTTAATGAATAAATTAGTTTTGAACAGTATCATTATAAGATAATGAGCTAGTTTAACATATTGTTTCATATTAATTCCTAATAAAGTACCTGTAAGAATCTGATGTTCTCCAGGGCAGTGGCTCCCAGTTCCAAAAATAGATGCACAGCCTGTAGGACCTTTGTCAGATCCGCCAAGCCCATGTGAATGTCTCAAGTACCTTGGGGTATCTCCAATCACACTGGGTGCATCGTTAGGCAAATGAACTGAGCTCTGCATCTCTGTTTTCCCTGCTGGCTCCAGCCTGATCAGCAGGATGCCAAGAATTACAAAATGCTGTTGAAATGCACATAATAAGGAAAGGATCAAATAAATTTCTTCAGGAAAAGCTGTATGCATCAAGCTATCAACTCAGCCTTGTCTCCATCCATCTAGGATTAATTATTCTCATTTGTGTACTTGTCAGTGTTGCACACAGGATTATTTTCCTTTAAAATAGGAGCACATAACTGCCTCGCCTCATCCCTGCTCCTCTTAATGAAAGTCTTCCCATCCCCTAAAGCTCCAGAAGAGAAAATAATGCCGCAACATCTGGATTTTATTGGTAGGAGTGACAACACGCTCCAATCTTTCTTTACAGTCAATTGCTCCCTGACAATGCAAAATATCCCCAGAATTTCTGCAGCAAATGAAGGCAGTTTGAATGTGAAGCAAAATGCACTCGTGAGAGAACAAGCTCACCTGGATGATTATACCTTTTCCAAAAAAGGATGCAATCAGGGCAAAGAGAGCAGAATGCCCTTCCAAAATGAATCAAAGACAGAGGCAGAACCAAGGCTGAACTCATATTTTAGTGTCTGCTGATACAAACACAGGAGGGTTTGTGTATTTGTGTCACTTTTTGAATGTTTTAGAGAGAAGCAAGGTCTGGTTTTCTGTGAACAGTTCCACAGGACTAGAGAATTTGGTGGGGTTTTATTCCCCAAAAGCTACATCCTTCAAAAACAAGTAAAGTTTTGTTTAAATGGATCCATTTGGACCACTGAGCAGATCTTGCCAGTTTTAGGAAGACTCATTTTCAAAAGGATCTCCTGGAGCTCTCATGCACCCCATCAGGGAGCACAGAAACAATAGTTCAAGGATACCAGATTTAGATTAAGCTCTCAAGTAATAAAAAAGGTTTTTCTTGATCCTAAAGATGCTCTGAAATTAGGCATTTCTTGGTCTCAATATTCTAGGTAATTTCCTAATTGTCCTTTAAATTTGGGATGCTACCTGTCTCACTTAGGGTGACAAACATTTTGCTCTGTTATTTTTCATGGAAGTATTGGGCACAGTGCAAGACTATTTATTTATTGATTTATCTATTTATTTATTGGAACATAGTGCAAGCTAATTTGGAGAACTTCACTCAGCTGAAAAGAATATTTTTATATTGAGAATTGGGAGATGAAGACTTGGAAAATCAAATGTGTCTCAGAAGACTGACATTTCCCCCCAAACCACCCACCAGCTGGATTTTAGCTGAAGTGTTTTGGTAGTGTGGAAACTCAAATGCAGCTGGAGAAGTCATGGAGCATCACAGGGATGATGCAGGAGAAGGGGTTTGGAGCTACAGCTTCTGCCATGGTGTTCTACAGCTTTGGATGTATTTGGAAGGCTGGGAACAGATAAAAATCCACCCACTCCACTGCAGCAGCCAAATTTTCTGTGTGATTCAGCGCATGAGTCTTACAGCAGCTCAGATCTTTACATCTCTTTGAGCCGTGTACCAATCGTCCAAGGACACACACATACTGTTATTTACTGGAGTTTCACATTCCCCAGGTAATTATATTACAGCCTTCCCAATCAGTATTTCCACATAGGGAATTAAATTCCAGAAGGACCTGAAGTTAGTGCCAAAACGGGGTTTCATCTTGTGACAGAGTCTGTCTTTATTTCATGGACGTTGTGGGCAAAACTCTTGGTGTGATGTGTGAGATCTGGGATGTCACAGTGTTGCGAGATCTACATTGCAACTCCTGCCGCTCATTTTTGGTTTCCTGTGAGGATTCACCAGAAGCAAAAGAAGTCTCCAAAGGAAACAACCTTCCCTGGTTGTTAAATAAGAATATAAATGCTTCCTAGTAATTCTTTTACCCACCTTGTGGGTTTAAGTAGCTTATGTTGTTCCAGTTTGTTCCCAAGCTGTCTGGATTTCTGTGTGGTTTTTGGGAACTAGAGCCTTTCCACTGTACATTATACCTATATATTATGTGCTTTCCTAATTGTTTCTGTAACTGGCACCTGCTTCTGTTACACTGTTTCTGGGTCATAAAATATAATTACTGCAAATATTAGAAACTTTAATTGAAAATCACCATTGAAAAGTCTTAAAATATGTTGTTTCCCACAGCAGGAGACTGTGCTCAAATGATTCAGGACATTGCAATGAATTCATGTCTGCTGCCTTTTTTTTTTTAACACCCAATGTATTTCTGAAAACAGTTCATTATGTGACTTCTACCAATATAAAATATTACAAAGAAGGCAAATATGCAAATAGAGAGGAGAAAGGACATCAGCAAGACTCTGCTTCAGAGACAAATCACCAGGATCCATTTCCATTACCAAGATCAATTTTCTTTTTTCAAAATTAGTGATTGGCATTGTTAGGGAGAACCTGTCTTCCCATTGTCATTCCAACGCTGGTTTTCCATTTTCTGGGCAAAAAGTCCACTGTGGTGGAGCCAGTGGGAGCAGCTTATTAAATCCCTGGGTGTGTTTTCAGATCCAAACTGTTCACTGGTGACTGTGCTTGGGAGAGGGCCAGAAGCCCTGATCTCTCCTGAGCTGAGGGAGTAATGGTTGAAATATAAAATACAGGCAGAGAAGCAACACCAGCTCCTCCCTCGGTGTTATTTTGCATAATGTCCCTGCCCGTGGCAGGGGGTTGGAATTGGATGATGTCTAAGGTCCTTCAAGCCCAAACCATTCCATGATTCTGAGCTCCTGAAGCTGTTTACTCTGAAGAAAACTCAGATTTTCAGATCTGAAAACTACAGATGGGAAAGACTGACTCATCTTGAGGCAACTACTGGAAATTAACT
Source organism: Dasyornis broadbenti (assembly GCA_013397935.1). Lineage (NCBI taxonomy): Eukaryota > Metazoa > Chordata > Aves > Passeriformes > Dasyornithidae > Dasyornis > Dasyornis broadbenti. The sequence goes on from VZRN01006136.1 coordinate 313,060, forward strand.
GCTCCCAGCATCCAGGTTGTTCTGGCCTAGTACAGACATTGCAGACCCACAGATGGTGCCTGGAGGAACCTGAAACCTGGGTGAAGTCTGTCTCTTCTGCTTAACCTCAGACATCCCAGGTGATCCTGCTGTCCCTGGGCAACAAGAAGGGCTTTGTCATTAAGCAGTTCTAGACAAAACTCCTCATCGTTAAAAGTTTGAGGTCATTCAGATTAATCACAGTCTAAATGTGCTTCTCCATTCATTACAAAACCAATTTGGGCAACCAGCTCAGATGAAGAATTCCTGTTCAGTGCATCTCTTATCCGAGAGAAGATGTGCCCAGTTCCTCGTGGTTTTGAAAGCTTCAAAAGCCTTCAGGGTTACTCAGTGGCAGATCATAACCAATGAGACTCTTAATTCCACTTTCAGATATGTTGAAATGGTAATTGGGCAGCAGACAATAACCCAGACCCTTTTATGTACCCAACTCTCAGTCTTTCAAAGCTCAAGTCTGTGTTAGAATTATAACAATAATATCCATTAGTATCCAGGAGAAGAAATATGCTGTGAAGATAATTACAGTCAAAATTGAAGGTGATACTGCACTACAGAAATGGAATCATGCCTTGCATGCTTTAGATCATCAGTAAACAGTTTGTTCTTCAAAAACAGTTATGTGATGTCCTGGAAAATCCTTGTGGACATCTAAAACGTGACCTTGCTCTTTTCCCTCTGGCTTTCAGTCTTTTTTAAAGACCACATGCGCTCTGCTTGTTCACTGCTGATCACTGAACTAATTTATTCCAGCCTGCCAGCTCCATCATCATGCCAGTTCGTTTCTCATCCCAACTTAATTATTTTATGAAAACTGGGGTTGCCCAGTGGAAATACTTTATTGAATCAGGCCACCTAGACATGCCTTCTGCTTTGAATGTGCTTTGTGAGAGAGTAAAGAGAGACAACTGGGGGGGACAATTAGGGGAAAAGGAGAGAAAAAGAAAAGCATTCATATTGCATCTTGTTGATTTTGCAATAATGCAAATGAGAAGAAATTAAAAGGGCTTTTTACCGGTAAAGGAGAGAACATGAGAGAAGGTCATGTGCTGTTTCTTGAGTTCCTATTTGTCATTAGCACTGCACTAATTTCTTTTCTCTCTTTTAACTTTGTGTTAGCTGTTTGCTGCTCCCTCAGCTCCTCAGACTGCAGCACTGGATGATGGACACGTTTCCCATTTAGTCATGAGAGACCTGTGTCTATCTCCCATTAGATTAATGTTTTCAAATCGTATCGCGCAAAGTAATAACCATCAGCCTGCTGGTAGCTTTTACACATTTTAAGTAATTTTTCTTCCTTGACAAGACATCAGATTAACATTGCAAAGGAGAAAGTTAATGCCCATGCAGTATTTAGGCAGAGAGAGAGAAATTATGTCTAATCAGGCCTGGTGTGAGTGATTTCATTAATTCCTGTTCTAGCAGCTCCAGATATTTTATGTTGTCAATCATTTATTATCTTTTCTGTTAACAAACAAGTTAATTTGCTCTGCTTTTTTCCTCTTCCAGCAGCACTGAACCCTTCAAACTACACTACTCTTTTTGAAAAAAACTCAAAATCTGCTTGAATGAATCATCTGTATTTTTTAAAACTTATCCAGATAGAGTGCAGACAAGTGGATGAGACCACTGCAAATTCATGGAATCACAGGATGGTTTGGGTTGGATGGGGCCTTAAAAACCATCCTGTTTCACCTCCCCAGCCATGGGCAGGGACACCATTCCCTAGACCAGGTTGCTTCAAGCCCCATCCTACCTGACCAGAACAAACTGGCAAGCTACTGCTATAATATATATCAGTACAAAGTTATTTTTATGTTAATATAGAAATAGTGTTGATTAAGGCTAACAGTTGTGTGGCACAATTTGGTCAAAGCAATTCAGGAAATTTGGCTGTTCACAGCTGTCTAAGACACTGCTCCTGTATCTTAACGAGGTTTGGGAAGCACAGAACCACGAAATCACAGAAAAGGCCTCTGAGATCACTGAATCCAGCCTTTGAAGATGAAAACAAAAGAGTAAAACTGCCCTTTAAAAAGAACATTTAAAAACAACATCTGAAGGAATCTGTTGGATGCTCCAGAAGTTGTTATTCGTTGTGTCTCAAGGTAATAATTTTTTTTTTTTTTTTTTTTGCAGAGACAGTTGGATTTTTCATTTTTCTCCATGTACTGGTTCTTCCATTGTGCATTTCTTCCCTTGAGTAATTTCTTTGTTTTCCCCCTTCTTCCCAAGGTCACCTGGAGGTTTCCTCAGCCGTTGCAATAAATTAATTCACTTTGTTTCATTTGTTCCCTCAAAAATAGCCAGACCAAGCCTACTATGTCCAGCAATCAACTTGTCCCTTCCTTTACCCAGGCTGAGAAGCAGAATTGCTCAACAAATAGCTCCAATTTATGTCCATCATTCACAGGGTAAGGTAGTTGTCAGTGTGGGAGAAGATGATATAATACAGCTCTGTCTGCTCTGTTTCCCCAGCTCCAGGGGCCTTTTCGTGGTGCTATTGACCTTGGCAGAGCTGAGAAGTTTTATTTAGTGTTGCTGTTTTCTTCACTGAAGTTTACATATTTTAACTGGCTCGGGAGATGTGTGTGTGTGTTTCAGACAATAAATGACTTCAGGCATTCTGACTCCATCAGTCAGTGAGATCTATCCTCCCCTGCTCTGAAGGCTACCACATTTTAGCTGAAGATGTTATATACTGGTTGTTCTACTGAAAATGTATATTATTTCCACTTTTTTATTTTGTTTTATGGAAATAGTGTCGTCTTTTTGTTGATGCTTTCAAAGACTTGCTTTTTGCCCCTGTGATACCACGTTTACCCAGTGCACAAGTTTAATTCTTAGGGTTAATATGCTGAAATTTATTTTAGCTGTAGAGGTTTGTAAAATTCAATGCGTAACCTATAAATACTTTATTTTTCAAAAATTGGGTAAAATTTTTAAAAAAGGAAATACAGGAGGAGAAGTGTTTCTGTGGAAAACATCTCTAAAATAAGAAACTACTGAATGCTGGAGGTGAATGGTGCAGCCACCTCCAAGAAAATTCCTTCAAGATTCAGCCAAAAAGCTCTTTGTGGCATCAGTCTATAATAACACTTTAAGACTTTAAAGATCAGAACATAAACAGAGATGAATATACATAAAAAATAAGTAGTTACCTAAGCAAAGAAATGAAAAAAAAAGCTGCAATATTTGGTTATCATCTCTAGAAAGAAATATCTCAGTCTGAGAAAAACATGAGATATCTATAGATCTTGGATGTCTTGCTATAAAACCTGTTGTGTTCTTAGGTGTTAAATCAGAAATTTACCAAGTACTGAACACAGCAGATCTGGAATGGCTTTGGGAAAGGAGTTTTTGGCCAGAACAGGAATGTGACTGAATTAACATTTCTGAGTGAGGAGGAGCATTTCGTGGCTGATTTCGCTAGAGCTGTTGACAAATTTTAACCTCCCAAGCTGCCTGCAGAGTATAAAATGGACAATGAAAACAATTGGAAAATGGATAAAGAGGAAAAAAATTATTTCCTTTTGTTTCTTCATGATTTTTCACAGACAACTGTTTGGTGTGTTCAGGTGTGAGCCAATAAAAGACCAAATAGACACAAGCATTTAAGCATCATTTTTTCCCAGTGCAAGAATGATTTCAGGTTCATTCTAATGAGTTTATTAAAAATTGTCTGAGGCAAATATTTTGACCTTTTGTGACAGGTAGCATCGGTCACAGCAGAATTGTCACCTTCCTTAAAATTTTTATCAGAATACTCACCTTTGGCCATCATTATTTCTGAAGAGGAAAGATGGTAGAGATATTGCAAGGAAAAATGACTGTTCTGACACTTCCTACCTCAGGTGCAATACAGGTCCTTTTGTAGCTCTGAATGGAGGTGAGGCAAGGTCGGGAGAAACAGGAAATATCTTTTATGATATCTTTGGGAAAAAAAAAAAAAAAACCAGATGCTTTTAAAATCCTTTCTTCAAATCTCAGATAGAAGAAGCAGCCTTCAAAATAAAACCCAGCTTGAAAACAGTTGCTCTGAATTTCCCTTGATCTTTCATTTCTCAGTGTCTCCAAGGCTTTCCTGTGTAATTGTACAACATACCTGGAGAGGGACATGGTACTCAACAGATTTTTTTACTGTAAAAACTTTGGGGTGAAGATCTATTTTTCTTTTGAGACCCAGGGCAAGCGGCTTGATGTTTCAGTGCTTAGATCTTTCTCATGCCTTTAGTTTTCTCTGTTTACTTGACACCTGAAAACACAACTTCCTTCACTTTCTATTTCTAGTCCATTGATGTTTCCATCAGAGCTGCGTCATCTCGCAGACAAAGCAGAAAGAATGGGACTTTTGGGTGCAAGTCTTCTGGCTTGGATGTTTGTTTTGGGATGAGGTGAGTCACACTTGATGGGTCTTATTTTTTTTCATTTATTAGAGGGAGTGCAGAGGAATACATCAGATATAGGTGTCAAGACGGAGCAAATTATGACTACCAACCCAGGCTCCTTACCTGTCCCTTCACATTTGGGGTAATGAATTTGTTCAGTGATCACACTAGAGAACTCAAGAAGTCATAATGCTCAAGCTTCACTTTCAGGAGTTGGGAGAAAAATACAGGTTTTTTTGTTTTGGTTTGGTTTTTTTGTTGTTTTTTGTTTTTTTGGTTTTTTTTTTTTTTCCAGATTTTATTTGTTACTATGGGTCAAATGATAAATATTATTCACCATTTGCTTAAAATAAACTACTCATAGTATCATAGAAAGGTTTGGGTTGGAAGGGACCTCAAAGATCATTTCATTCAAACCTCCTGCCATGGGCAGGGACACCTTCCACCAAACCAGGTTGCTCCAAGCCCCAGCCAACCTGGCCTTGAACACTTTCAGGGATGGGGCATCCACAGCTTCTCTGGGCAACCTGTGCCAGGGCCTCACCACCCTCACAGAACAAAATTTTATCTGAATATATAATCCAAACCTCCCATCCTTCCCGTAACCAGAAGATTTACTAATGGCAGGTGCAAAGCAGATCCCGTTCAAAATGTGCCATGACATGCTCAGCTCCACCTGTGAGCCAGGGAATCTTTGGAGACGCTGTCCTAAGTGATTTCACTGGTGTTGTGTGGATCATCCATACCCTACAGGTAACATGGATCATGATGTAGCTGAAGGAGTTCTGAAGACACCATAGAAAAATTTTTCCTTTTTCTTTTTCTCACAGCTTTTTCTCCATGACTATTGCCTCCCTCCTATCCCACAGCAAAGTTTTGAGCATCCAGAGGTCAAATGGGATCTCATGCAGTACAAATGATTAAATTTGCAATTCAAAAGGAACCATTATGACTCCAGCTGTTGTTAAAAGTCAGGCCAAGTTTTAGAGTCCTCCAGGATGGGTCACAATAGCAGGAACAAGATCCCTACTGGGTAACTTGTACATCTTTTACCTCCATGCTCAAGCCTTTATTTCCTTAAGATCTTGAGATAATGTTACTCCTCAGCTTTTTATCAGACTCTTTGTTAGCACTGGAGGAAATGTTTTGCTATTAAGGCAGCATCTGATGCTCAAACACTTTCAATCTCTCCCAGGGAAGGAAGAGGGGAACAGATGTTAACATCTGCTTCGCTGAACCTGGCCTACATTTTCTTGTTGCCCACCCTGTCTTCTCTTCCCCACAGTGTATTGCAGCAGCATCCTGCCAGACAAAAACCATAAAATTTCATTCTACAGTTTTTGTGCTGAAATCAGAAATCTGTAATTGGAGCACGGTCTATCTTTAGGACAAAAAGAAACTAAACAACAACAAACCCCTCAAATCCAAACTTGTGAAGTTCATGTGACAAAAGAGACTTTTCTTCAGGCATCTGTTCCTCTGGCTAACTTACTGTCACTGCTACCTTCGCAAAGACAAAAATAATAGATATATAAATAAATAAAGAATTAAAAACACAAAAAGAGGGAGAGAATGATTTTCATCTTGAGATTTGCTTGCTCTGACTCCCTACAACCCAGTTTTGTACAGAAGCTGTCTGCTCAGTCAAGAGCCCTGCAGCATCATTTCAGAGATCTTTGCTAGATCCAGGTTTCGCTGTAAATCTTTTAGAGCTGCACACAGCAATGACATGCTTCATCCCAGATTTTAGCAGCCCACAATCTTGATGTTATGCTTTAATTGAACTGAAATTACATTTAGTCAGAGCTTGAAATTTCTGATTTGCTCAGATGCCATTGTTTTCACACATGAAGCTCTTGCTCTGTAGTTTTTTTCCCCTCACCCTTTCCCTCTTGAATTATTTAACATTTAGAAAGCTGAGCTTTGCCACTTTTATTTCCATCCCCAGTTTTATTGCTATCTAAGTGATTTACAAATCAAGCCTTGTATCTAATGGCACTGTGTATTTCCATTTCCAGTGCTCTTCTTTACTGTCGGCTCGTGTTGGATGGGGCAAAGCTCAGCCACAAATAACTGAAATTAATGTCAAATTGCATCATGTGCAGCTTGAATTTCAATTATGAGATCTGAGTACAAATGCATGTTTTCAGCAAACAGCAATAATGCTGTGACTTGCCTGGCCCCGGAACACACATTACTAGAAAGCATCACACGCAAGACAAAGACGCAGGATCTCAAGAGCTTAAAACAAATCTGCTTGGCATTTAGATAACACTAATAAGCTGAGAGAATGAGCAGTCATTCAAGCCTTCAGCTTCTGTATCCCCTGCCCTACGATCCGTCTGTGCCTGTTTTGAAACTGGAACTCAACTGTTTTCTTCCTGAGTGATAGGAAGTGAGCAGGGATTAATCTACCCTCCTAAGCCCTAGCACATCCTGAATATATGGTAGTTTGTGTGCAAGGCTCGTGGCTCAGCCCATCTTTAATTCTGTGTTCAGGGACCTGGGGGTGATGGTTGACAGTGGCTGAACATGAGCCAGTGCGTGCCCAGGCGGGCAAGAAGGCCAAGGGCGTCCTGGTCAGCAGCAGTGTGGCCAGCAGGACCAGGGCAGGGATTGTCCCTCTGTGCTGGGCACTGATGAGGCCGCACCTGGGATTCGTGGGTCAGTTTTGTGCCCCTCAGGACAAGAAGGACATTGAGGTGCTGAAGTGAGGCCAGAGAAGGGAACAGAGATGGCGAAAGGTCTGGAGCACGAGTCTGATGAGGAGCAGCTGAGGGAGCAGCAGGGGCTGAGGCTGGAGAAAAGGAGGCTCCGGGGGGACTTTATTACTCTCTACCCTTGACAGGAGGGTAGAGTCAAGTGGGGTTCATTTTTTCTGCCACATCTAAGTGAAAGGATGAGAGGAAATGACCTTAAGTTGTGCCAGGGGAGGTTCAGATTATATATTAGGAAAAAAAATCACTGAAAAAATTGCTAGATATTGGATCAACTCACCCAGGGGAGGTCTTGCAGTCACCATCCCTAGAAGTTTCCAAGAGGCATCTGGGTATGGCACTTGGGGATACGGCACTTGGGTGATTATGGTGCTGCTGGTTTGATGGTTGCACTCAATGGTCGGGAAGGTCTCTTCCAGCCTTGATGATTCTGTGATTCCCTGGAATGCCCCGTGGGTGTGAAGGCTCCATGGGAAGACGCTTTTCTCTCATGGTTATTTGTGGTCCATCTGGTGACACGAAGAATCTCAACTTTGTTTAGTGTTTTGGAATAGCTAGAGGAAAGAATTAGGGGTATTGAGGACAGATACATGTGATATTCATGCAGATGTCAAAGCGGGTCAAAGGAATCACATTATCCCCTGCCTCTTCCTCTCCATTGCCTTCAAAGGATATTGAGGCACGAGGTTATGTTTAGTCTACAAAGTGCAGGGCCCTGTCACTGCTGATGTTTATGTGGCTTCAAAGGCTTCAGCCAACAGAATGACCCACATATCCCCTCCAAACAGGCGTATTGCTATGCAGCTGCACGTTTTGCCTCTTCAGCTTCCTGAAGAAAATGTGTTCCTTCCATTAGGGAGTGACTGCAACATTTGGGATATTCTACCCAGGAGTAAAAAAACCTTTGTATTGCACCCCTGTTACTTTGCAAGCACCGCTCTCAAAGAAAGAAAAAATAACCTTCTATTAGCATTAAAAAATATGATTTTTACAGCCCAAGTGAAGTTAATGAAGGTGCCCAGATGGCACTTGAAAAAGCCAGATAGATCCCACTTAAATGAGTGGGATCATTTTTCTTGTGCTAAAACCATCTAGAACCTGATATACTGGTTAAAATGAGAGCAACTTGGAGTATTGGAAAACTACTTTCCTATAATCTGATGCAGGTCTTGCAGTCACAATCAGCTCTAAGCAGACACTGAAGAGATATCCAGCACGTTATTAATCAGGTGAACTTTAAAGAGTTATAGCTTTAAAATACAGAGAGCTTGTAAAGACATTTTTAGTGGGGCCTGGGATGTGGTTAGTGTTAGAATCTCAGTGATTAAATCTTCCCTTTATCTGCATAAGAGAAAGAGTAAAGACAGATTTCTGTAATTATTCCTCTGAAAATATATTTTAGGCAGGAAAGAGATAGAAAGTTGTCTTTCACTGTTTCTGCTGCTTCCCAGCTCAGGGTGTAGGCTTTGGTCAGACACTCAGATCAAAACTGAGGCCACAAACTCCATTTTTATTCCCCGAAAAATGCTTACACAACCGAATTGTTAAAAATGGCTTTAGAACTGGAAGGAAAAAGCCAAGCCCAGTCTCTCCATCTCTGGAGGCACCACATCACCTGTGCTGATGCTTCTGACCACATTATGAGCTCCCAAATGCAAAATATCTGCACCCCCATGCCCTGACAGGGCACTGAGATTGCTTTGGATGAACTTGGGCAAGATGCAGCTGCTCCTGTTATGACTGTGTTTCAGGAAACAGATTGTTTTTCATTCATTGTATCTGCCCAAAATAATGTGCTTAGTCTGAGCTGATGGTTTGGGTTCCCTTTGTAGCTGTTGGACTGACAGATTCAGCAGCACAAGGTGCTTTAACCCATTCTGAGGCAGAGCTGTGATGTCTCTAATAAATATAAAGGAAGCTTAGACATCTGGCTCAGGTTGAGCATCCAGCTTTTCGATGGTTAAGTTAGGTGAAAGCAAATTTAGCCTCACTATGAGCCTCCAAAGCTGCTGACAGCTCAAGACATGCAACTTTAGCAAAGAAGATCTCATTTTGGAAATGTTCCTGCATAAAAAAAATACAAGACGCAGTCCTTTGTGGGGGAAGATAGAGGGGGCAAAGAAATATGTGAGAGCTCTTCTCCATGGGCAAATAAAACCCAGTGTCAAAGGTAAAACAAGCCATTTATATTTCTGTCAGCTTCCCTGGTTTATTGTGGGCAAAAGCTTCTGAAAGTCAACATAAAGGTCAACCAGTAGGGTGTAAATGTTATTAAAAATATTTAGACTGGCTTTTATTGCCAAATGTAAATGGAAACCAATTAGATAATCATGCTAAAAGTAGGCAAAGGAGAGGCATGAACACTCCCAGAAGGTAATGATCATTGCTAAGGACGGGTTTTGTCCACTTACTTGCCTTTGGTGGTGGTGGCAGGGGGAAATCAATTACGTTTCACCTTTTAACTGCCTTTTAAAGCCTTGCAAAATTGATTTCATACAGCATCAAAGATCCTGCAATAAAACAAGGAAAAAGTGGATAATAGAGAAAGGATGATGCAAACGACCTGTAAATGCTTGCCTGCAGATAAAAACCTCAAAACCCCACAAAAAAACCAGGCTGTCTTTGTTAATTGGGTTAAATTGGTACTGCTCCATTGCAGCCATGAGTGCAGAACAAAATTATTGTGGCAAAACCTTGTATCCATGGGGTGAGGGCTTGATTCCTTCAGCACAGTCCCCCCATGGAAGACTCGGCATTTGAGGTTGTAACCAAAAAACACTGAGCATCTTCAGCTTGTGACCACGCAAGTCCAAGTCACAGCAGTCAGGCCATCACAAGGTTGTCATTGAATCATTGAATCACAGAATGGTTTGGGTTGGAAGGAACCTTAAGATCACCCAGTTCCAATCCCTGCCACGGGCAGGGACACCTTCCACTAGACCAGGTTGCTCAAAACCCCACCCAACCTGTCCCTGAACATTTCCAGGGATGGGATGTCAACAACTTCTCTCAGCAACCTGTTCCAGGGCTTTGCTACCCTCACAGAAATAATTTCTTCCCAGTATCTAAACCTATTCTTTTTCAGATTCAAGACATGATACACATGCAACAGTGATGTACTTTGAGTTAATCCTCTGGGTATCCATCTTGTCTCCTGCATTTTGTGCCCAGAGAAAAGTAGCCAAAATAAGAGGGATTCAGGACCAAGTAGGTTCCTCTCATCCAGCTGGGAGTTTGCTGTGGCTCTGTGACCACAGCTCCAGCAGCAGCAAAGTTGAACACATATCCCCAAAATGCACACACGCGCACACAAACAGCCACAGATCTGGGTGTCTTCGTTCGGAAAGACTGGCCCTTAATCACATAACCCACCCAAGGGAACACGACGTTTCTTTCCGACCTCTTTCCGTGCTTTATTTCTTCTTTTTGCTTGCCCTCTGTTTTGTCCTGCATTCCCTGCCTTGTCTGCCAAATAATAACAGAATATGAGCAGTTTCTGCGGCAGGGAGAAACTTTCCACACTGGTTAGTCCACAGAGGAAACTTTCCCCCTGTGCCATGGATCATTGTGACATCCAGTTTTGTCTCTTCAGCCCATGAGGTGATGCCATTAACCCATGGATTTTGTTGTGTCTTGGGAACCAAGGGAAACGTGTTTTGGCTGTTGGAAGCATTTCCTACAACAGTAACTCATTTAGCTGAAGACACATCCGAGGGAAATTGGAAAGCTGGAAAGAAGTTTGTGAAATGTCACGGGGTGGTTTGTGTGGATCAGTGAGATTACCTTGGTCCCTAAACTCTGGCCTGATGAACTGCCAGCATATCAGCGAGGCAGCTTGACCAGGCAAGACCCCAATTGCACTCCCAGCTTTTCCAAAAGAACAGGAAGGGTAAGGAAAATGTCAGTCTCTACTTTGCTGTGATTTGGAGCCTGGTCTGGCCTCCAGACTGGGGTAATCCATTCCACTCTATTAAAGAAAAGGGAAAATCCATTCCATCTTCACTAAAACATTCCATCCCTTTAAAAAGAAATAGAAACTGGTTAAACAGGAGGATTTTTATCTCTGTCTGAAATCAAGTTCTTGGACAAGCTCGTTCTTTAGGCCGGAGGTAACACACCGAAAGGTGGGATCTGTTATGTTTCACGCTCCTTTTTTCCTTCTTCCCAGTGCTTATAACTGTATGGAAATCCCATAACACCATTTAGTTAATGGCAGGAAAGAATATTGGTACCAGTAGTGCTTTAAATCATGAGAGAGCTCTGCTTAAACAAATTATTATCTTCCGTTCTTCAGAATGCATGTGATGCCTGATGAAAGGTCAAAGACAAACCTTTTAAACCAAAATAGAAAATAGCTTTAAAGACAGTGCAACCCTGTTCCTTTGTTATTACCTCTGACTTACTTTACAGGGGACATGAAGGATACAGGTCAGCTCTGCAATCTGAAAGAGTCTCGTTAGGTCAGATTGCCTTTCAAACCCTTTCATTTCTGTAGAGTTATTTAATTTAGCTACGAAATCCTGCAAAATTCCTGCAAGCCATAAGATTCTTCCACAAGGAAAGAGGGTCTGTCCCATCATTTGCGTCCCATTCTTCATTCCTTCGTGTCCTGTCCAGGACATTTCCCACGTGTTTCTCCTTAATACTCACCCTAGATAGTAATAAATGTAATTATCTTCGGTGTTTAGGAACTTCACCGCTGCTGCTGGACTTTGTCTCTTATTCTTATAAGAACTTAGCCTGAAAACATCCCTCTTTTCTTTTCTCATACCATTACAAGTTGCATTCTTTACAAAACAGTTAGGATTCTCAGGGGCAATTAAAATACAAATGCTCAATATTTCTGTGCATCCACTTTTATTTTCCTGGAGACAGTAAAACGCAGCTACAGCCCAAAGGCTAAAGAGAATTCATTACTGTGCATGTTGTTATCCTCTAATGTCATCACAAATTAGTTGGAAGACTGTCTTCCCAAAATAAGGATCAGAAAGATCCTTTGAGGTTAAAGTTTTGTTACAGCAAGAAGATGTCCTGAAAGCATCCTCATTTCAGAGACACTGCAGGCTTGGAAATACTCGTACCTTGAAGGGCCCTGTTTTGAGTCATGCACATTTCCTTAGGCAGTGGTGAAAATAAGGAAATCAGTAATATTAAAAATGTCCTTTCTCACCCTCTTTCTAAGCCTGTTCCTGCTGATGAGAATTTGGAGTTCACCTTCTTCCTGCTATGCCAAATACTCATCTATTATAATGCTTTATACCAATTTAATAATTACAATTTAAAAATATTATAAAACACATTCTTACTGCACATTTCCTAAGAATTGATGTCATTTTCTGTTTCCCATCCCTTGCATTGTCTCTTTCTCTCAATGTTATTTAACATTTCAGTTGTGTTTGGACACACAGATCCACCCAAGGAATGAAGTTTCATAACAACAGAAAATCTTTTCACACAACAGCAAATAATCTAAGAGGACAGAGGTCAGAAAAGGACATTATGAGCATTTCCAAGAGCCAGGGACTGCGGAAGACTCGCAGCTAACCTGGTGCTGTTTGGAGCGTGCAAAGGTGCCCCACCTGAGCTCCACCCACTGCTCCAGACAGGAGCGGCTCCCTTGTTGTGTTTCCCATGGAGACATCCCAGACAGCCTGGAATACACCAGATAAAGTTAGGAAGGGGAATTTCCCCTATGCTGAGATGAAATGCCTCTTTAAGATCTCTAAATGTAGGTGTACAGGTGAAATTGCCTCCATCTGTGCGAGATCTGGTCAGTACAGTCAATATAATTCAGCTACAAAGAATAATTCAGCTACAATTCTAGGTATTTATTTAATGATAAATGCAATTTTCTTTAGTCCTTTTTGACTATTTTTTTCTTTCTCTGGTCTTTTTCTTTCCTTTTTTTTTTTTTTTTTTCCCTTCCTCAAGTCGTTAATGTCCTCATTTAAGTCTATGTCTAAAATATGGCTTTGGAGATGGGAAAGTTTAAACCAACCATTCCAGTTGCACCATCTGGTATATATTTGGGTAATTATGACACCCAAAAATACACTGATTTTTCAGGTATTATCAGCAATCCATCAGCTGGGTGTGTGAGGGTCACGTCGAGGACTTTCAAAGGACTGATGATTTGTTGTGCTTCTGATTTTTAATTTTTTTTTTTTAATGTGTAATTTAAAGCAATTTAGAGAGATCTGATGTTCAGAAAGAGTGTGAAATCCACCCATCTCTTCAATTTTTATTCCAGCATTATTATCTTGCTGGGATCTTTGATGGGCCCAGCACATCAAAAAGGCACTGAAATTCAGTTTCTCATGCTTCCCATCGGCTCAGGGAATATTGGCATTCACTTATTCTGAGGAGTGTTTCTGTTCTGAATGAAGATCTTTTGCCTAGAAGTTCAGATACTATCTCCAGCTGATGATAATTTTTTTATCCCAGAAAATGCCCTTAGGATTACAGTTTCAGATCAGGAACTAATATAGAGAATAATGAACTGAAAAAACAAAGATGGGTTTTCTGCATCTGTGTCAATCACACAGACAAGTAACTTCTAGAGTTCCACATTCCGGAATCAGGGAGGTTTTTTTAGTTGCATAAGGTTTATGTTACATTTTTTGCTGTTGCTATTAGTCATGGGTTTTTCCCTCTAAATTTGTGAGAAATACAATATATTGGGATCCATATCTAGAGCAGTAATTTATTTCTTCTAAAATACTGATTGGGTAGCTGGTACAATTAGCTCTCAGGTGCTTCTAAAAATAATTGGTAGTGTTCCATGACATCAGACATCTTACCTATCTGACACGTGCAAGAAACAAGGTGGAAGCACACCTTTAATTCTAAAGGTAGAAATCAGGCAGATTTCTGTCACGGTTATTCGGCTCTTCACTACACTTGTGCTCTAATTAGGTGATTTTTGTTATCATGAGATTCATCCTAGTTAATGTTTTGATGATGCCTTCTGGTTACTCAAGTGGTTTAAGGAAAATGAATCTATCAATATTTTCTGATAACCGAATTCCCAAAGCAATTAGGTTCATGTTGTGTTCAATCTTTTCTTCTAAAACAGAAATTTAGACAATTATTTTTGTACTCTGCATTTTTATCATTGCAATTAAAAAATTCTTCTTCTTCTTCTTCTTCTTCTTCTTCTTCTTCTTCTTCTTCTTCTTCTTCTTCTTCTTCTTCTTCTTCTTCTTCTTCTTCTTCTTCCTCTTCTTCTTCCTCTTCTTCTTCTTCTTTCTCTTCTTCTTCTTCTTCTTCTTCCTATTTTATTATTTTTGTTGTTGCTGCTATGCTGGAAGCTCTCATTGCAATCCCTTTACTCTCATGTATAAATACTTTTGTCCCCCAAACTCACCTTCAAGCACCAGAATCATAACTTTCAAGGTGTCTGGCTACTGATGATCTTGCTATCAGTGCCCAAAGTTTGGATGTTTCCATGATATTAGAAATAAATTATCAGAAGCCTTCCCATCTACTTTTCCTACAGCAGCCCTTTCACCCTGGTACTGTCTGTGAAGAAACAGCAATATCTTGGACAGAAACAAGGGATTCAACATGGTTCACGTGCCTGGTAAGAAAAACATGGAACTTCTATCTTTTTCCAGAATTCTCTGCTCTGTAAATTATTTCAACTGAGCATCTGCTGAATGTCTGAATTTATTATTGCTGTATATGCAAAATAAATCAACAGAATAAGCTGTTAATAAGGTAAAAATACTTGTAAATTAGGAATGGCTTTTTTTGTTCTGCTAAAATGCAACTGCATTTTTCTGAGCTACAAACCCAGATTTATACTCTTTTCCCAGAATCAAAGGAATCAACAGAAAGAAACAGACATTTCTGGGATGTGATATATCTGACATCTAAAATAGATCAGATGTGCCACGTCTGTTCCTATCCACTGGCTCCATAAAAGGAACGGAGCTGACTGCTCAGGCTCCTGCACTGCAGAATTTATTTCAACTAATTTTAGCAGTGTAATCCATTTTGAGATGCAGTGAATTAGGGGTCCATGGTACCATATCACAGAGAAGTTGGGTGTGTAGGGTAAGGGAAAATCTTATTTAAGAACACCGGATAGGGAAAAGTCAGGACTTTCTGCATGTTCCCTTTTTTTGGCTTGAAGCAGAAGCAGCAAACTCCGGGCTAAAGAATAGATTGCTGTGACAGCTTAATTCTGTTAATCAATTAGACAATTCAAGAGAAAAAAAGGTGATTACTGAAAGCTGACAATGAGTTGCCTGCAGAGGAAGACATCAAAGCAAACAAACAATCCTGCCTGCCAATTTAGCCTGGAGGGAACACTCACATTCTCCTCTGACCCCAAATCTAAGTAGCAGCTGAACTCTGAGCACAGCAGCAAGTCCCATCAACCAGCTGTTTTCCATTCCACACAGGATTTCGCTGTCCATCCTACTGCCTCCAGCCTGAAAGATGTGAGAGTGTGCTTCCAGCAGTCATTCATCAGTTTTTCTACTCTGCTGCAAGGATGCACAACAGGCTGGAGGTGTGTGATTTTTTATTTATTTATTTATTTATTTTTTATTCTGTACCTACCCAAAATAGAGAGAATGAATGAGCTTTGTTCAACATCCGTCCTGCCAGGACACCAACCTGGCCCGGCGTTCTGAGGGTGAGAGAGGCTTACAGAATAGCACATTCTGGCCGTTGTTTAGCAGATAATAGAAGCCATCACGGAGAGAGGAAATTCCGAGTGGCACTTTCCTGACAGCTCATCTCTGGCAAGCTGTCAGGTGCAGGCTGTGTGGAGCTTCCCCAGGGCAGCAGCAGAGCCCAGCACAGCTCCAGGAGCTGTTTAGAGCAAAAGCCTGACCTGCAGGGCAGGCTCCCGTGGACCAGCCTGATGTGTGCTAATTGTGTACCAAAAGGATTAAATTAGCAAGGCAATCGTCTGCCGTTTGCTTTTTCTCCTTCTTTCTCTCTCTCTCTGTTTCCTAATTTGCTTGAATCATGCACTCGAGAGGAATTTTTAGACTAGGAAGCTTGTTAGCTGAAATATACTTCTCCATTCACTTGATTTCATCTGCCAAAAGCCTTAAGCAAAAGTGCAAGTAAGGACAGATTAAAGGGTAGTAATTAGAGCATATCGTGATTAATTTTTTTTTTAATAATTTATGTGATAACGACTGTGTTTTCGTTGCCACTTATCTTTCATTGTGGAAATTATTAAGGAATGATTCCATAACTTCTGACCTCAGGTGTATGAAGACTGCAGATCCTTCTCCTTGGTGCGTTTCTCCTTGTCATGTTAATGAAACAATTTTACTGTCAACTGTTCTTTCAGCTGTTGAGGAGCAGAGCTCCAGGAGTGAGACGAGACTTCCTGTGTACTCGAGCAAAGTTTTGGAGCCTCTTCCATCTTTTCTAGAATAAAATCAGATCAGAGACATCCCAGTATTATATGACAGTATATATACAGCAGAGTTTGCATCTATATCATATATAAGTTTGCATATATATGTGAAGTTCCTAGTTAGTTTCTTAATTTTGTTGTCTTTCTTATTCTGAATGCAAGATGAATATGGATTCTTCCACAGATAAATGAAATACAGTGGAACAAGAACATTAACTTAAAGGAAAGCAAATATATAGACTTCAAAATCAAAAAGGGAGAGAAGGGACACCTAAATAGCATGGATGTGAAAAGACCTCCTCACACCCCTTGATTCACAGTTGCTATTCACAGTCTCCTACCTATGGGTAAAGAGAGATGCTGAAATGCTCTATTTTTCCCTCTAAGAACAGTACAAGAAGAAGAATGAGGTGAAATCAGAAAGAACGAACCATTCTATTGATATTTTAGCCATTTTGTCTGTCTCAACTTTGATGAGATGCTCTCAGTAAGCAGAGTCTGGAATACTCGAAGCACAGAGGCTTTCATTTCTGCAGAAAACAGCTGTGAAACACAGACAGTTGTGTGAGCTGGAAGAGCCTTGTCTCAGACACTGGTGTGCTGCTCCCTGCATTCCACCAGGGCTTTTTCACACATCCAGCATCGGAGAGGAAGGCAGTTCAGCACTGGGAGAACCTTGCAGGGAGTTTCTGGATGGTGTTGGTCAGAGTTTATTTATACAAATGCCGGAGGGGCCGATCAGGGGTGATGCTGTTCCAGAGCTGGGAAGAGTTTCTGGCAAATGTGGCCACAGCAGTGAACATGAGACGATTGAGTTGATGGAGTGGAAGTCTGGGAAGGCAAGCAAAACAGTGAAGAGTGGATTTAGGAGAGCAGATTTTGATTCCTGGCAGAATTCCCTAAGAAACTTCAATAGGAAAAAGGCAAGAGTCAGAAGATTTGCAAAGAAAGCTGAGGAACAAGTGTCCCATTATGCAGGAAGTTTGGGAATTTCGGCAGAAGATCTTTGTGCCTAAGTCAGACACTTTTCAATGACCAAAATCCATCCTTGAAGGTTTTCAGGGCTTGGACAGAAAATACAATTCTATCTCTACCTAGTGCTGAGAGTATTCCAACCTCCAGTGAGCTCCTGGAAAAGAGACCTTCACAGGTCCAGAGCTAGAAATTTCTAAGGAAACAGAATCATAGAATCACAGAACCATTTAGGTTGGGAAAGACCTTTAAGATCATCAAGCCCAAATATCAAATGCACCACTAAACGATGTCCCTAAGTGTCACATCTGCATTTCTTTCAAAAACATCCAGGGATGATGACTCCACCACTTCCCTGGGCAGCCTGTTCTGATGCTTGACAGCCTTTCCAATGAATAAATTTTTCCTAATATCCAACCTAAACCTCCCCTGGTGTAACTTGAGGCCCTTTCCCCTTGTACTATCAGCTGTTACCTGGGAGAAGGGTCTGACACCCACTTCGCCTGAGCTTCCTTTTCTCCAGGCTGAGCCTCCCAGCTGCCTCAGCTGCTCCTGTGCTCCAGACCCTTCCCCAGCTCGGTTCCCTTCTCTGAACATTTTCCAACGCCTCAATATTGTTGTTATAGTGAGGTGCCCAAAAGTGAACACAGAATTAGAGGTGCAGCCTCGGCAGTGCCAAGTACAAATGTGAGATTATTTTTGTTTTTCAAGTGCTGGTGTTCGTGACAGCACCAATTCAATATTGAAAAGCAGGAAGACATCCAGAAAATATCATCTGCATTGTCACGCTTCTATAGGAACATGAGATTGATAACTGTGTTGCTTAATGTACAAGAAAAGTAGATATTTAAACATTTCATACAGATAAAATTGTGTATCCATCCTTTCCTTGCTTAGTCCTCAGTAAATTGTCCTGTGGTGGAACCAGAGTGTAAACCTGAAAACCCAGGGTGCAGCTCAGGACAGATGGTGCTCGGTCAAGTTTCTGTCCATCTGCATAACAAAGAGTGTCACTGTACCTGGAATTCCTTTCAGCAGGCAATTATTTGGTTCAATGAATGCTCCTTGGGTTGAACATCAGGGAAAAAAAAAACCTTCAGCCAGCCAGAGGAGTCACCCCTGCACTCTGCTTTTGTGAGCATGAAATCTCCTTCTGCCCTCGCTGCGAGGTTTGAGAATGGGAGAGTCAATCACATGTCAGGAATGATTTAGATAAAGTTTGACCCGTAGGTCAGAAATATGGAAGAGATGGTCTTTTGAGTTCTCCTCCAGAGGGCTGCATCCACGAATCTGAGTTTCTACTATTGGATTCCTATGATTTTCCATGAATATTAAACTGCTGTCGAGGTCCAAGGCATATTGAGATAAAAAATGGCATCCCTCGAGCGTGATTCAGTCCATCCTAAATAGAGGTGAGCATTTTACTAAAGGAAGTGGGTGAGGGGGAATAGATCTGAAAAAGATTCCCCAGCAAATTGATTTCTCAGTTCATCTTCTTAGCAGGAAGCCATGAAGATGGATTGAATCATTGGGATAAGTTATTATTTCTTTTTTTGCCATCGCAAGTCTTTTGATGTACTGAAGATAAAAAAGCGGCCTTGTGGTTAAGAAACTTTTCCCAAAACCATGAATTCTCAGACAGCTGGCAGGATGAGGGTGCCACAACAAAAAAAACCAAAAAAACCAAAACCAAACAAACCAAAAAGCAACAAAAACAACATCAACAACAAAACAAAAACACACAAAAAACCCCAAAAAATAAAACCAAACAAACAAAAAAGCCAGTGTTTGGCATTTTCAAAACAATGAAACAATAGGCTTATGAAATTAAAATTAAATATTAGCTTGGACTTGTTAGAAATAAATGTTCTATACCACAAATTTTAACAATTTTCCTAGTAATTGATTATAGATTTCCACAGTAATTCTACATTTGAGTTAGCTGTTCACCTAGAAATTCTTCTTTTTAGCTTTTTTTTTTAATGTCTTAAATAATTTAATTCATTTAATGATGTTTAAAAGGAAAAAAGAAGGTCACACACACACATAGAGTTGCATGCCACAGTGTTTATTGCTTAGATTTTTTTTTTTGAACAACAAAAAGAAAATGTCACATTTTGACATCCTAAGAAAGAGGTTATATGCCAGAGTAGGATATGTGTCTTGATCACAGACAGGACTCACACTGAAAGTTATTTAAATGTCTGTGATGATTTTTATTCTCGTCAGCAGTGGAAGATTCACATTGCTTTAAAAAACATCATATTCTCAGAAGATTCTCCTCCCAGACTAAAATCTTACATTAATTCATGCAAAAGCAATTTTCAGATAAGCCAGTCTATGGTGACATGGCAGGTTTTTCGGGGTGCACAACACTAATCTGAATTGCAATGTCTCCCATTGATTGTGTAAAAATAGAATTGCAACTTGTAACAAGTTGCAAAAGCCTGGTAAGAATTTTACCTTGCAAATTCAGCTCTCCAGGTGCCATACAGGTGAATTTTGTGGTGCAGTGGCCAAGATAATATTAATTTCTGGAAATATAAATAATGATATGTTGCATCTCAAAAATCTATTACTGTTTTTTTAATGAGTGTGGACTCCAAAAGTGAAATATTTTTCATCAGGTGCATCAGCCTGAATTTCACTGTTTGGTCTGTGAGAAATTGTGTCAGACTCTCCCAGCAGTCAGAGCAGACATAGAGGAACATCCAGAACCGAATATTTCACTGTCCAAAAAACTCCTAACAAAGTTGTGGTGAGGAATTGGGCTATAAGTCAAGGCAGAGGTAATTTAGAGAAACCCCAGCTTTGCCCCCAGTTCCAATTTATATCTACTGAGGCCTCAGGTGAAACTGGGAGCAGCTGGACGGGAATATCTGGAGAGAGAAATGTCCCATCCCTGCATTAACTTCAGGCTCCTTGAGCTCTGGGACTTGTAAACACATCAGAAATAAATTCCCGTCTTAGACACTAATCCCTGGCATTATTTCCCTTGTATTATCTTGTCTGGAGTGTAAAACTCAATCCTCAATTTTTTCTCCCCACTTTGAGAATATCATTAATGCTAATTGTGAACTTGGCTGTGATTGCATATTGCTTAGTGTGATGCTAATGAATTTGAATAGTAATTTGTACTATATTGAATTAGCATCATATCTCAGAGACCATGGAGAATTGAACCCTAAAGCTTTCATCGTCCCTTTCTTCTCCTTTTACCAGCCAGGCCTCGTGGCTGTTCTGCTTTTTGAAAATCATTGAACAGGCTGCTCACTGCCCAGCTGAGATGAGATCAGCACTGCTGACAAGAGCACTCTGATACCTTATTATCAGCTAAACATAGACTGCTCTAAAACCAGAATGAGTTAAGGCTAGAGCTGTTCTTTGGAATTGAATTGTTGTTGCTGTTGTTATTATTTATTTCTCTATTTATTTATTTATTCGTTAATTTATTATGTTCACAGAATCACAGGATGGGTCAGGCTGGAAGGGACCAAAGTGGGGTCATCTGGTCCAACCTCCCTGCTCCAGCAGGGCCATCCCAGAGCACATGGCACAGGATTGTGTCCAGACGGTTCTGGAATATCTCCAGGGAGGGAGACTCCACACCTTCTCTGGGCAATCTGTTCCTGTGTTAAAATATAGATCATGTACAGAACTCAGAAACCTCCCACATCCTCTGGGGTGACTGAAGCAAAAGCCAAGTTAAGGGCAGAGAACATAAGAACAAAATCAGTGTAAAGACATTTTCCAGAGAGGGAACGTGACCTTCATGCACACAACAGTAGCAGCAAAAATTCCATGCTTTGGCTGGAAATTTCAGAAGCATATGGAAAGTAAATAAGTTGTTTGGGAAATGAAAGATATTGCTCTTTTACTTTATACCTAACTATCTGCATGAGAATAAAAGCTTAGACACTGTGATCAGTGACCCTCTACATGTTTAGGTGAAGAAGACAATTAGACAAAGATGAGAATATACAGGAATCATATTCAATTTCAGATATAAATTTAAAAATATACTAAATTTCAATATAATCTGCAAATAGTTAGCAACAGAAAACCCAAGCAACCACAGCTTTTAAGCTAAGCAGAGTTAATTATTTGCAAATAAATATCTTCATAAGATCATAAATACTTTGTCAGAAGATCTTAGGATTATGTCACAGTAACAAAATGTAGCTATATTTAAATTTTTGCAAATGAAAATAAGCTTTGATTACAAACTAAAAAGTCAGAAAAATGTTGTAAATATTTTAAGGGGTTTTTTTTTGTTTTTTCCATGAATTAATAACGTAATTCATTACACACACATTCATGCACTTAGTAATGCAATATCTAAAATATTTTCTACAAAAATCAAAATATTTCATTATCTTTCTATTTAATATGTTTCCAACCCAAACCATTCTGTGACTCTATGATAGCTTCTTTTGGTCTCACATTCATACTGAAGTCTTATCTGTTCCTCAGTGCCTTTCTATTCAAGGACATGGATAGTTTTGAATCATTCCTTCCTCACGGTTTTCTCAGACTTCTCATACGTGAACATTTTAGAGGTTACTCTAATATTCTCTGTGACAGAGAGGGCCTTGGAAATAAAATAAAGGAAATTTACAGAAGGGGCTAAAGCCATTTTTGGATCACATATATGTGTGTGTGCATGTGTGTAGATTTTTACACAATTTTTTCTACTGATTAGGAAATAAACCAGCGGGCACTGAGCAGATCTGTGCTCGTTCCTTTCTAAAAGGGAGATTTATTACAGAATCAGTGCATTTTGCAGCTTAACTTGCCTTACATGAAGCTCATGCTGATATTCATTCTGTATTCCCACACTATGACTCCTCCATCTGACTCTTTGTTTTATGACCTTGAAAGAGTCTAAACAATCTCTGACAAACTCATCAGTGGTCTGTGATTATTCCAACAGAGGTATAAACAGTAGCTGAGTGAAAAAGCTGAATTAAACAAGTAATCTGTGCAATACTTTTCCAAGTTTGAATCACAGTCTCAGGCTGCAAGAATTGTGCATCATTTTTTTTTTTAAAAATCTCCTACACAATTCCTGAATTAAACAGTAAAATTCAATATGACCAAAGTACCTCTTATGTTACTGTCAATTGCTGCTGCCCAGAATCACATAACTCATTGAACTAAACTTTCAAAGCAAGAAAACTGAATTGTACTGTCAGAATCTTATTTATATACCCTGGGTTCATATGTCCTCATCAACAGCATTTGATGTTATAATCACAGTGTTACAAATATTTGATACAGATATTTGTTTCTGCTACCTTAAGCCTGAAAACTGAGTACGACCACTTCAGGGAAGGGAATGGAGTTCAGGGAAGAGAGGATCCAAAACCCCAGGCCATGCTGTCAGAGGAGAGTCTGGAAGTGTCACTTATGTGATCAATGAGCAAAATTCTGAGTGATATGGGAGTGATGTGAGTGTCTTGCAGACTGGAAACACCTACAGGAAAAATGAATTTGCAATGCAGCAGCTCTCTGATAGGAGCTGGGAGGTGAGAAATGCTTTGGTCTCTTCAAATATTTCCTCTGGGCGGGGTTTCAGACCACCCCTTTGTGGAAGGTTTCCCTAAATGTAAATCGATGCATGGAGACATCCTGAATTGCCTATTTTCATTTACCCCATTTATATTGTGATTCTCTCTTATTCCGTGGTGTGAAGGTGGTGATGGAAATTTCTGTGGTGGGAAGTGGGGTCATGTGTGCCAAGGTCCAACCCTAACACCAACTCCCAGCTTGGCTGACACAGGCACTCACGGGAAGCAGAGGGCATCCTGAATCCCACACCTTAGGAGTATTTCTGTGAGGCTAGCAGTAGAGTTGGCTGCTACTCTGATCAGCCAAGCTCTCCCTTTCCTGATTGCATAGCACTGTGAACTGAGTCTGAGACACACGTGCCAAGTCCCCACAATAGACTGGCCTGAGTCTTTCAGATTAAATTTTCCAATATGATTCTCCCACCTACTTAAACGCCTTTCAAAGATTAGGATTTTTTTTTTCTCTGCTTGTGTCTCTTTCTGTCTCCATAAAAAATGGGTAACAGCATTGTCTTACTTTGCAGGACTGCCATGAAGATGATGAAGCTGAAGCGTGTGAAGACGTATTTAATGTATCATAAATGTGTTCAGAGCTCGTGCTAATTTAGGATTGGGGAAATTAACCTGAAGTGCAGAGCACATCTGCTTTGCCCTGATCTTCAGTCAGCACAGTTCACCAAGTCAGACTGCAATGTGGTGATAAATATAATCACTGGAGATGTCAAACAGCAAACAGCCATTAGCAATACAAAGATAATGTGAAAGCACTTCTGAAATCCACACTGAAAAAGAAAATTAGACTATTAGGAAGGGCTTAGAAAACAGTAATTCAGCTTCCTCAGAGTGTGAAGCTCATTGAATAAGTTAAAGAGGAGATTAGAAAGGGACTTAATTAAGGTCTATATGTATGCGTTAAGATTTTTCCTCATGTTAGAGAACAGATTATTGATAGGTGACAGTTTGGTATCGTGCACAAGTCAGTGAAACAGTCAAATGCAGGAGCTGTTATTTGAAACAAGATAAATTCACATTATAAATAAAACCCAAATATTCAACAGGGAGAACAATTTACCACATGCAGAGATGCAACCACTGCATCACCTTTATATGAAGAGATCAGTAATGCACACTCAGGAACAGAATGAGAGTGTAAGTGCTCTGGCTTGTGTTATACAAGAAAACAACTTAGATCAAAATGTTCCTGTCTGACTCATAAACATAAATATGCGTTACCTATCAAGACCATTTATTGTCACCTGTAATACAGAACTGTGCAGAAATCCTGTTCAGAATTGGGATCCCTTCCTTCCAGGCAAGTACCAAACCCTTGGCAGTGCTCCTGCCACCAAGGAGCGTCCCTCTGGAGTAACATCGTTAAACCTAAGTGTCATCTTTCTGCTGCAGATCTCCTGCATGGAAGAGCAAAATGTTCTTCTCTGATACATTTCAGACAAAAACATGAGATTAATCTCAGCTGAGTCTCCGTCTGCGGGCGAATTTCAGCGATTTGTCCGTATATGCCTTTTGTCAAATACATTTGTCATAAGATGGTATTTTCCACAAACTTTCCAGAATAAACATATTTTGTTTACAGAAATAGCCTTGGGTTTAAAGTGGGGAAAAAAGAATACCCTGTTACTTTCTGTTTTCAATGTATTTTAAACAAAGAACATTTTAAAATATTGGAAACTTCTGTAAACCCAGCATTTTAAAAAACAATAAGTGACAATGAAACCTTGTTAACTGTGCTTTGATGTTATACTTAACAAAAATTTAGAAATCCAAGCCACGAAGAAGTGTTTTTTCTCAATTCACATCCCAGTTAATCCATAATGCTGTCCAAAACCAAATAAAACTCCTAAATTCCTCCACATAATGAAAAGAATAATAAGCCTTATTAAAAGACATAGGTAATTTTAAAAGGTATTTAAAGAAACGCAAAACAAGAGAATGGAATATGTCTGCAAAAACAGGTCTTCCTTCAGAATCAAGGTCAAAATTTCATCTGGGTCTGTGTGGACTAAACCAATAAAAGGTGTCATTTTCCACACCAAGAGGAAGTGGTGTGATCATCTGCTTCAGATTCCCAGGGAGCCTCTTGGGGAAGCAAACTCTGTGGCTGGGCCTTGATGCACAGCTTAAATTTCTGTTTCCACACCTCAGCTGAGATCTCTGAAAGCCTCTTCAGATACATCCTCTACTTTCAACACCGTTGTAAAACCACAGAGGAAACTCCTGTCTTTGCATCTCATGCCTTTACCCAGTGATCCACCTGCCATTGTCAACAGAAGGTGAAGGAAAAGAAATAACTCTTTCAAATTAAAATGAAATGTATTCTCTATTTTTTTTCCCCTGGGCAGTGTGGCCAGACATGAAAGCACCACATACTCTCAATTAATAAACGATACTTGGCTGCATTTTTCCATAACTGAAAGACATTAAAATTGCTCCTTAGGAACACCCAGTTCCCATCCATCAGTCTGTGGTTAAGTCATGAATCATTACTGGAAGGGATGTGCAGTGTTGTCTCTGTTCAATTGATGTCCAAGATTTCAGATGTTGCCCCATGTGCTGTGGACTTTATTATGACAGTAAAGCATTTACCAACAATGACAGAAATAAAAAATCACTTTCAAGTGGACTTCAAGGCTGGGTATTCATGAGCAAAAAAGCAGCTCATAAATCATCTTTGAAAATATTACCATTCTTCTGTGAAATAATTTCTTTTCTTGATGTATCCAGGGAACTTGTTGACTTCCTTTCAAAGAGTTGCAAGAGAAATATTACACACTCCTTTGTCAAATTGAGAGTTTTTATTGGAATAAGTTTCCTGGGAGACACTTGAAGCCAGGGTGGTGATTTGTTTCCAGCTAAAGATATTGGGACCACATAAAATATTCCTCGGAAAGACCATCCTATCCAGCGATGCCCTAATGCAAATCAGTGGTGCAGCTTCCACGAGTCAGACCTTTCAACTGGTAAAATCCAGACAGAAACTATGTCTATAAAGAAAGGCTGGACTGGACCTGTGGGAATGATTGAAGGGCTGCAAAAGCACTCGCATACTGGAAGTGAAGGAAAAAAAATATCACAATATAATTTTTTTTTAAAAAAAAAAGCTGAATGCAGTAGAAATTCAGGAAAATAATGGCTTAGAGAAGGCAGATGTTGTGTTCTGTTCTCATCTTAGACTGAAAAAAAAAGACAACAGAGCAAAACAAAAACAACAGTTTGTTCTTTTCTTCTTATCTCAGATGCTCCTAGAAGTTAAGTCCATTCATTCCCTGGTTCTACTGTGGAGCTCTCGCTAAGTAACTCCTCAGGGACAGAAAGTTACAGGATTAGACATGCAATTGTAATTTGTAAAACAAATAGCTTCAGCTAATTAATGGTACTAATTCTCAATTGCTGCAGCCATAAAGCTCAGGAGACAATCGGGGTTGGTATTTTAATACACTGGATTCACTCTGTTTGGCACTGTTGTGTTGCTGAAGAGACAGGGCTTGTTTTTATGTTAATGCAATTTCCTCACCAATACATTTAGTACTGTAAGAATGAGAATATTCCAGCTTTTTCTGAGCTATGCTTTCCTGAATGCTGCTTTCTGCATTGCCATGCGTGCCTATCTTACTCTGAGCTCAGAAAGTTTGAGCCACATTTATCCAAAAACTTGCAGAAAATTAAATAACATCCTGATGGTTTTAATGGTCTGTTATTTTCTCTACTGAATGGAGCGACCTGGTGAAACTTCTCCATATTGCCTAAAGTATGTCTTCCTCACCCCAACTTCATCTTGCAGGTTTCTCCCCTCTTTACCTGTCTCTCCTCTGATTTTCCTGCAGGCTGACCACTGGAATTTTCTAGCTCTGTGTGTGTCACTGCCATAGGACATTCATGCAACTCAAAAAAAGGGAAATAATTCTTCTTACAATTAAAAGGAGCCACTACTTGCTATGAGTCAAATGGAAAGGTCTCACAGATATCCTACAGGAAAGGTGTGACATAGATTCCCAGAATCGTGGAATGGTTTGGTTTGGAAGGGACCTTAAAGCTCATCTCATTCCAATCCCTGCCATGGGCAGGGACACCTTCCACTAGACCAGGTCACTCAGAGCTCCATCCAGCCTGGCCTTGAATACTTCCAGGAATGGGGAGCCCACAGCTTCCCTGGGCAATGAAGTGGCAGGAAAATTAAATTCCTGGCTCTTTTTTCCAACTTTGTCCTGTGTGTCAGAGTGCAAACAGGTCCTGGCTGACAGAACACGGAGTTGAATTCAGACACAACATTTCCTCATCCAAAATCAATGAGGATAATTAGCAGATGAAAGATCCACTGGAAACAGTTAATTTTCCGTGTCAGCAGGTAGATAAGGAATCAATGGGAGACTCTTGTTCCTCTCATTTCAATGAATTTGTTTCCATTACAGGATGTAACACATCTAATGCAGAACGTTTGTTTGTTTGGGATGCTCGTGTCTGTCTCCTAGGCAAAAACACATAGGATGAGATAACTGGAACAAATAGGACAACTTCCTGGATGCTATAAATATCTACTTTTTTAATTATCCCAGACCAGGAATCTGACCCAAGATTCATGACTGTCAGGCACATCCAGCTGCCTTGAAACAGACTGTATAAATTGGGCAATGTCCTTATTATCCAGCAGAATCTCAATCCAGATTGGGTCTACAAAAGACTCAGTCTGAACTCCCAACTAGGTACCTAAAAGAGAAATCCCCCCAATTGCTCAAAAAAAAAAAGTGTATTCATTAATCCCCTTCTCCAGAAAGCAACAATGGAATGTGGTCAAAGGATGGCAAAACAGTTTGGCTGAGCTTCAGAGGAAGTTTATTAAGAGCTGAGAGACTTAAGCCAGTGAACTCAGTGAATGTGGACAGCTGAGGACCTGCAGCAGTGACAGAGACAGGCAAGCGCAGCGGAGCTGGAGATCTCGGCATGGGATGAACAGGGATTCAGTACCTAAAAGTCAGGGATGGGGTAAATTGAGAGTGTGGCATAAACAGGATGAAGTGGGGACTGCAGCTCTGTCCTGGTCATCCTGGCTGGGGCATGGCCTGCAGGAGAACTTCCAACCATTCGTCACTGGATTGGCACTGCCTCTCTTCCTTCTCCATCCCTTCTCAATCCTCTTCCTTACCTGACACAAATGTTTACATGAGAAGTTTAATGGATATAAATCCAAGCACTCTGTCTTTCCCATTATTAAACCAGGCCTGGAAATGAAGCTGCTCTACTAAATTTGAGCAGGTTTTGCTCCCTTTGGTGTGTACAGTTCCATTTGAAGCATGAACTTCGTTACTAACATAAGAGAGGATCTTATCTCCCTGCATCACTGCTCTAAATGCAGTTCTCTTTCATTGACCATAAAGAACTCAACTTATATATATAGTATTTAAATAATTTAAACAATGGAAGATGTTTTATTTTCACAGTTAACCTCTCCTTTTGCAAATAAGTTTCTTGGATATTTAATCCCTCTTTTTTTTTTTTTTTTCCCCAAGGCAACACATAAATACCTAAAGAAATGTATGTGTTTATTGAAATGTTAACAAAATCAGTTTTTAAAAAAAGGATTGATTTTGCAGTTGGCTCACAAGTTTTTAGAAAGGTCACAGGAATCACAGCTTATTATAGTTATTTATTTATTTTTGTTCTGTCTTATTGCCACTGCCAGAAGAACAGAGAGCTTAATTGTGATTGTCATCATTATGAGCAGCAAAATTTAGTATGCATATGCAATGTATTTAAATTTACATAAATTGCTTATTAAAGTAAGTGGGAAGTCTGAGTATCATGTCTTATTTTCTCAAAGTAAGCCCTGCCTTATTCTTCTTCAGCAAGGACTTTGCAAATAATTATGAACCATTATTTATAACAAGTCTGGCTTCACGATTCAACCTCTCTCTCTTAGCTGTGACTTAAAGGCAGAAGATATTTCCTGGCCAATAAAAGTAATTTTCCAGTTAAAAGAGGAAGAACCTGACTATAGTCCTCTCTCTTTTGAGGCTCATATTGCCCTTTGTGTAAAACCTCCCCTCCCNAAATAACCCATAAATCTCATGTATTTAACAGTGCATCCCACCATGTGGACACCAGGACCCCTAACATTGATTTAAAAGAATGAATTCCTGCCTTTTTCATGATTTTTTTTAATCAGTCAGATTTGTTTCCGATTTATCTAGGTGCTCATCAAAACCTGAACATTGATCCCAATAATCCTCTAAGGAATAAAAGATTTGTTCTGTAAATATCATCCAGGAAAAGTGAGTGTACCGATCACTTCAAAAAGAAAAAGTTTTGCTTGCTTCATTAATGCCATTTGGTGTCATCTGGAAGGGGCTGAAAGAGAAGAAATAAAATCTTATGATTGCAAAATTTTTTTTTTTTTTTTTTTTTAATCACAAACACGCAGCATGGTTAATGTTGGTCAGTACAATTTTATTATGATCTAGAAGAATAAATGATCAAGGGCAGAGACGACATTATTTAGTGAAATTGAACAAGGGAGATTTTTTTTGTTTGGTTCTGTTTGGGATGGTTTTTTTTTCCCTGAGACTTGGTTTGGAATTGTGTTTTAACGTCTGATGACCTTTTTTAAAGAAACCCCATCATGTTAAATAAAATACACGGTGACCAAACAACAGACCTGTAATCAAAAGTGGAAAATGGGGCTGCTTTGTCATAGTGAGTGGATGATTCACAGGAGGCTCGATCCAGCGTTGGATCCGCTGGGTCCTTATACCCAGAACAGTTATTTCACATTGCAGAAAGGGTAATTACTATTGAAACAAACCTATTGACTTTTAATCAAGGCACAATCTGATGGCAGTCTTGCATTGTCATGGTTTTTGGTTTTTTTTTTTTTTTAAATGTAATTCAGAACCCAATGAGTGATTTCTCAACTCTAAATGAAACATTTATTCAATAAGCTTCATTTAAAATCGGTCAGGCAGTTTTTTGTTCTCCCCCTGCTGGATTTTGCCCTTTGACTGGGAGTATGAGCTGTGCTTTCTGCTTAAAAGTTGGTAAATTTTGGCTGAGTGGGAGGGATTCTGCAATTCTGATAAATATGATGAGTCCCAAAGTGGCTCTGACAAGGTGCTCTTAATGCAGGGATCTAAACTAATCTAAGCTGAGCCTTTGACATTAACTCCGGTGGAGACTAATGGCTAGAAAAATGGTTTCTGTAAAATTAAATTTTAATTGGAAAATGCAGCAAATTAGATCAATCTGAGTGTTTCTATTCACGGCAGACCAAGGAATAAGGGTAATTTAGATGTTTTTCTCAGCCTTGACAACCCAATACTGCAGCGTCGAGGTTTGAGGATCAGAAAGTGAAACTGGACACAAAACAAACCCAAAACTAACTAGACTGTGTCTTGTTTAAAACTTCAATATGAAAATGAGAAACTGGAATAGAGGAAGAAGAATTAGAATTATCAAAGTATTTATTTTCTAACAGCTTCAGTATTTTAGTGCACTGCCTTGCTGGCCATGAAAACACACAGCTGTGATGTAGATGCAGACCAGAGAGAAAAAAACCTGTTCTAACCACTGAATGAAGCCTGGTGAGTCTTACTTCTCTGCTTATGGCAGCTCTCACCCTTCACAAATACAGACACATTTGTCTCCATCTTCCTCCCATCAGCTCAGGTTGTCAAAACTTAGTTTCAGGCTGTGGTGCTTGGCACTCTCTGTGCAAGCACACACATTCCACTGCTCTGTGCTTCCCTGCCTTTATCCCCTTCCACATTTATGTCAAGAACTCAAAAATCTGTCACTGGAGTTGTCAGTCATTATCCTGAAAAAACCCCAGCTTGTTCCTATACTTGTAGTGAGTTGCTGGGTAGAAAGGACAAAAAGTTGTCACAGGAGCCCCTGCAGAAACAGCAACATTTCCCCAGAAACTGCTCAGGCACCATCTGAGCTCTGCAAAGAATGTCCAAGCTGTGCTGAGCCTGGTCTCCCTGTGAGGGAGATACCTGGAGACCTGGGAAATGCCTGTAAGTTCCTCAGACTGAAAAAAGACTCTTCTAAGATAATGTTTGCTGCCCAAGAGGTCTGACAAGATGCAGTGGCAGGTCTGTGCAGGTTGTCAGATAGCATTTCTGTGGCTCGCTTGCCTTTTACAAGGAATATTCTTATTCTTACAGCACAGACATTCCCCCAGAATCCTCTTGGAGCTTCTGGGCTTTTTGCTGATAAGTGCAGCACAAAGGAGCAAAAAAAAAAACTAAAAAACCCCATTGTCCCCAAAGCTTGTTCAATGCAAACAGACAGGCACAGATGGTGGATGAGACAAGGCTGACACCGTGACTCAGCCCAGCTCACGCAACCGAGGAGAAGCAGAGCTGAAAACAGACCTGTGCTCAAAGCACCACTTCACTGTTCCACCCTGGACACACCAGAGCTTCTCCTTCACCTCCAGCCAGGTCCATCCCCTGATCTCAGCCCTCCTGGTGGCCTCAGCCCAGCTCCTGGCACCCCAGTTCCCTACTGGGCAGCACTGATTGCCTTTTTTTTTGTGAGGGTCTGCGGGGACTGCACTGTTCTGCTGCATCTCAGCCACTGCTGTGAGCAAGACATCCCACGGCTTCAAGGGGCAGCTGAGCAGACATGTCCTGTTTGTGTCGTGGGTTTATAAAGACCCCTCTCTCTGGACTTTTGGTGGCTTTTTTGAAAAAAAAAAAAACAAAGGAAAAAGAAAGAGGAAAATACCTCATAAATACCTGAGAGATTTGCTGCATCAGATTTCCAGCATCAGCTCTTATATTCAGACAAGGTTTCCTAAGCAGCCCTTGGTCCATATCCACAGGCACAAATGAACATTTCTGAGAGAAACAATAGACCCGGTGACTGACAGAATTTGTTTCATTTCTTTTGGGTTTAGCAAGCAGCAGCAACAAGAATGACATAGTGAAGTGAGTGGGGACTGCTCGATTTTCTAATTCCCTCCTGGCTGAATGAGGGAAAGAAAAAGGTGCGGAAAGGTGCGAGAAGGGAAAGCGCGGGAAGGGAAGGTGCAGGAAGGGAAGGTGCAGGAAGGGAAGGTGCAGAAAGGTGCTGGAAGGTGTGGGAAGGTGCAGGAAGGAAAAGGAAGGTTCCGGGAACGTTCTGGGAAGGGAAAGGAAGGTTCCAGGAAGTGAAGGTTCTGGTAAGGGAAGGGAAGGGAAGTTTCTGAGAA
>VZRN01006136.1:345782-355872 GCA_013397935.1 Dasyornis broadbenti
GGAAGGGAAGGGAAGGGAAGGGAAGGGAAGGGAAGGGAAGAGAACCAATTCTTTTCCCAGACAGTAGGTTTCACTTTTCATAATATTCTCCCTGGCTGTTTGATTACCATCAAACTTTGGATAGGACTCTTCCTGAATTATTCAGGGCACTGTGTACTGTAATCATATGCTTGTTAATACGGCTGCTTGCAACTTTAATTCAAAGGAGTTTTGCTTCTGTGCCCTGGAGCTGCTGCCATCAAGGTTAGAGATAGACTCTGTTTAACAATCTGCTTCTCAGTGCTGTGCAGAAAACTGCAAGATGCTCTGGCACTTGCTGTTCAGAAAAAGATCAATAGAACACTTCACAAGATATGGGCAAATATCAAGAAGTTCCTTTCCCACGTTCAGTAACATTGAGGCGTTTGCCACGTTGGATCCCCATGGATTTTAATTTTAATGGAAGACCCTTGGTTTGTAATCAGGCTGGGGTACAGCCTGGTTTAATATGTACCGCACTGGCAAGGGTGAAGGCTTGATGCGTCACTGGAACTGTAACCCCTCTGTTGTATCCTCACAAAGGAGTCTACAGCTTTTCCTCTCTGCAGAGCCAAGCAGAAGGTGACCCAAAGCTGCCCTAAGTTTGATTCCGATTTTGTCCTTATTGCTTGTCCATCTTCAGGACAGGAACTGAGGTGAAACAATTTCTAACTCAGAAGATTGATAAAAGGCATCCCATTGTTTAGGATTTGTTTGTCAGTGATGTGAGAAGTCCTTTCTCTCCGTGGCGGTAGGGCTGCATTCTCATCCTCACAAAATGAACGGAATATGTGAAGAAAACCTCACAACGATTTCCAGTCTTGGAAAAAAGGGCTTTTTCCCCTCTCCCCAGACCAGAGGCATGTATTATAATTTAATTCTGTTCACTTGAAGACTGATAAAATACACAGCCCTACAGTAACCTTTAGCCATTCGCTTTACCCTATATTTTCTGCTGCTGTAATCCACCAGTAGTTGACACAGCCAAGCTTATAAATCCCTGCATGATATTTTGCAAATGTAAATTGTTGAGCCACACAGGGAGCAAATCTCCCATTGAAATGTCAGCACACTGAAATTACAATTTAATGAGTAGCTTTCCAGCAGCAGCTTTCACATATCAGTTGTGCCTCACAGCAATAACGGAGAATGGGAAAAAAAAAAAAAATTAAAAATCCGTGTCTGTTTGAGATAAAGGTCAACTGCCAGGTGACACTGAGTGATGCCTCCTAATCAGGTTTGTTTCCCAGGCACTGTGGTTATTATTGTTCCTCTCACTATTTCACTGTTTTTGTTACAGAAGTAGTTGAAGATTCTGCTTGAGATTAGGGACCCATTTCTTCAGGGGTTTGTAAAAAGTCTTTAAAAATCACCTCTGACACCAAGAATTTACAATCTAAGGAGATTAACCAGCAGAAGAAGAGAAGGTGAAGTGATACCTCCCAAACCACTGCATGATTCCAAGGTAAGAACTGTGTAACTAATGGAATTTCTGGCTTGGTGGACAAAATGGGGAAAACCTCACTCAAACCCACCAACCCTCCATATTATCCCTAAGTCAAAATAAATGATTTTGGGTCCAATTGTTTATACTCAACTCACATATTTCTTGATGAAACCAACTAACAGAAAGAAAAAACTAAAAAAATGTTCTTAGAAAAACAAAGCAGTCCATCATTTCATAATGAAATGTTTTGAGCATTTTTCTGAAAAAAAACTCTTATTTTATTTTTCAGTGGTTTTTTACAAACACTCTTCCTTGTGCGACCCCAGAATTTCCACATTTTACAAACCACATGTATCTTAAATATAATTTCAGTACCCTATGATGACATCTTTGGAACTCTGATTACCTCTAAAGAAAATGATAATAGAAAACACTTAAAGGTTTGATGTATTTATTTCATGCCTAAGAAGTCCCAAACAGACCCTTGCCTTAGCAAAACTTTCACAATAAAAATAACAAATAAAGAAATTTGCTGTCATTTCAGGAGAGTAAAATCCTGTGCTGTATCTGAGTTTTATGTGATCATAAATGTACAAATGGATAAAAGAGGGTTGAGCTGGCTCAGACTTGCAGTCTCTAAATGCATTAGAAATATTGTAAGGTGCTGTTCTCCATTTGAAGACACTCTGAGTTATCAAATTAACTGGTTTGTTGTCCCAACATCAACAGCTACTCCTGGGTTATATTAAATATTGAAAGCTTTCTCAGGGGTGCTTACACTGTGGCTGGTTTTAAGGTGATTTATCAGCGTGGGCAGAGTACAGAGGCCTACTAAGATTTTTTTTTCCCTGTCTTTTCATGTATATTTCAGTTTACTTCAGTATATATAGAATGGTTGGTGTTGGAAGTGACTTAAAAATAACCTTGTTCCACCTCTCTGCAGGGACACCTTCCACTATCCCAGGTTGCTCCAAGCCCCATCCAACCTGGCCTTGGACATTTCCAGGGCTTGGGCAGCCGCAGGTTCTCTGGGCAGTCTGTGCCAGGGCCTCCCCACCCTCACAGTGAAGAATTTCTTGCTAATATCTAATTTAAATCTACACTCCTTCAGTTTAGATCCCTGTATATGGTACGTACTTTTTCCCCTCCCTGTATCTTTCTCATGGTGTAGATTACATGACATGTTTTGTCCGTGGCAGTACAAAAGACACAATAAATGACTGAATAAATAAACCAATTTTCTCTTTTTATGTATAATTTATACACAAGAGAGGATCAAACCTCAGACTAGTGTAATACTGGATAAGGATATATTTATTCTCATTGATAAAGTGAGAGGATTTTTACATTTTATTTTCCTTGGGGAAAAAAAACAAACCAAACAGGCAAATAAACAAAACTATAAATATCCCCTAGCTTCCCCCAGAAAAACAAAAACAAAACAAACAAAAAAATCCCCCCCCCAAAAAAAAAAAAAAAAAAAAAAAGAAAACCCTAAACCAACCAAGCGAAAAAACCAAAAAGCCCCAAACAAACAAAAATAAAACCAAACAAAAAACCACACCCATGAAAGATCTGCAGATTTTTCCAGGGGAAAAAAAAAAAAAGAGAGAAAGAAGGAACAATAACCTGCTGCATTGTTCTTGGCAGGGGAAGATCATCTCTCTGTGTGCAGCAGTCACTCACAGGCTGAGACACTGGAGGAGGCAGTGAGATTCTGTTTAAAATGCCTGGTATGTCGGAACTCCCACATTTGCACACAACTTTTGAATTTCCTGGGTCTGTTTCCTGAGAGAGGGGTAGCCAGGGTGGTAAAACCTGCAGAGGGAGCAGCCATGGAGCACTGATTGTCTCTAGAAATTTTAGGGGGCTTTAGCCCTCCCTTCAGTACCTCATCAAATATCCAGAACAAATGCCAAATCAGTCTGGTGAGGATGACCCAGGTTTCAGGATGTTACAGCTTCCTCCAGAGCTATACTCTGAGCCATCCACCACATTCTGGTCTTTAAACTACAACAGGAAATTCTGTGTGTTGCTTTACATTTGTTATTTCTCACCAGCCCCTGGTACCTGGGTGCCATCCAGGGCAAGAAGCCCAAGATGGGCCTGGGGAAATTTACACTAATTCTCTTCAAGTTCCTTGACTTTTCTTCTGTGCCACGAGAAGCCAAACCAGATGTTTGAAAAGTGTTCTGAATCTTACAGCACCCTGTGAAAAGAAAATCAGGATGTAGAAAAAAAACCAACGCTTCCATACATGAAATGAGAGTTATAACTAAAGGAATAAATTATATTGAAAGTGAGAAGCTGCTTCCCTGGCAGTGTTCAAGGCGAGGTTGGATGCGACTTTAAGCAACTTGGTCTGGGGGAAGATTCTCTGCCCTTGACAGAGGGGATGGAATGGGAAGATGGGAATCCACAGCTTCCCTGGACAGCCTGTTCCAGTGCCTCACCAGCCTCACAGCGAAGAATTTCCTCCTAATATTTAATTTAAATCTACCCTACTTCAGCTTAAATAAACCCATTCTCCAAATTTCCAACACTTTTATTTGTAATTTATTTTTTTCTGTTCAGTTGAAATAATGTGACCAGAAATTAAATTAACAGGTTTTCAGGGGTGGGCAACATAGAAAGATCTTCAAAATAAGGTCCAGAACCATATAAGTGTTCAGTAGGTAATATATATTTAGAAATCTGATTGTTATTAATTCCCATTAATTTTAATGGTTTATTCATTCAGATAGGAATTGTCAGCTTAAATGTGCTTGAACATCTGTGCCTTTGAACTTTGGTCCATGGGTCAGAAATAGTCTTGTCGTATTTTAGGGAAGGATTGTCTGCTCCTGCCCTGGCAGAGCAAAGTCACCCAGGTCCTTTTTCTGCTCTCCAAATCGTGGTGTGTAACGGGGATCTTGCACTGAAGGGCAGGGAGGACAAACGCACACAGACAGCAAAACATGTTTTATTCATGGCACTTCCCAACAGATAAGCTCCATTATTTGGCATTTTATCTGCCTTTTAAGGCATTCCTAGAGGCAGCAAGGTGAATTGCATTTCCCCCTGCTCAACCCATCATTTGCCTCAAAAGTAAAAGGGGAGAGGGAGCACAAGGGATTTATCAGCAGGAATTCTTGGCTCAGGGATCTCTCCTGGTGAGGTTTCTCTGTGTAGGAAGGTCATGAAGCACCATCTGTGATGGGAGAATCTGATGAGGCTGCAGTGTTAGATCTTGGTGTCTGTTCTTACACATTTACTCTGGTTTAATGTCTGGTTGGCAGTTCATGGCTTTTACAGTTCAGTAATTTCTTCTCCTCTTTAGCAAATCACGAAATCATCTTGCCCTGTGCTGCCACATTATTGTTGTCAATCAGAGCTCTCTGGAGGCTGAAGGTTTCCTCTTGCTGCTTGAAATTGAGTCTGCATTTAGCATGGGAATTACAGAATGATTTTCCAATTTTAGTGCCAGCTAAAATGTGAACTTAGGAATCAGTGTGTACTGGAGACTGGAGCAAATGGTGCTGGAAGGACTTCGTAGCAGTCAAAGGCTGCTTCCCACAGGTCTTTTATGGCTTGCCAAATTTATCACATCTGCTTCTGGGTCTTGCCATCATTGTCTGTGACTGAAAGTACAGTTTTTTTTCCCAAAGATATTGATTCCAAGCGGAGTGGTAACTTTGACAGAATGAGATGTTTGGGCATCCTGTCTCGTTAGGGCTGTCTCAGGTCAGGTTACTGGAGGTCTAGAGGAACTACAAACCCTTAAATTCAAGGTCTCACTTGACTCCGTGAGATGGAGTGATTTCTACTCCAAGAAAAAGACTGGGGACTTGAACTTATTGCACCAAGCAGGATTTTTTTTCCCCCAGATGCAGCTGTGGTTTTGTTTTTCAGTGAAAAAAACCAGGCAAAGGTTAAATTGGAAAGTGAGACCAATGCCAGCAATGTACCCATTCTCAGTGGCAGTTCAAATGACACAGTTTGGAGAGGGAGATGCTTGAAAATCCTCTCTGAATTCTCTGCATCAGTCCCGTGCTGATCTCTGTGTCCTTTGCAACAATTGGATGCAAGCTACAACTTTTGTTAGAAAACCTGTCATTAGTAATTAGGCATAAACATGTCTGATTGATTTATCAATTTACCTGATATTCTCAGTTGATTTTTCTTTCTCTCGCTCAGCCAAAGAGTCATCACAAGAAAATTTTAAATCCCAGGTGACTACTCAGTTATATCCTCAAGTCTTTTCTTTTGTTTTGATCTGCAGTAGAATCTCTGTGCACATAAAAGCTCCGTTAACTTTCAAATTTCAAGGTCGACCTCCCTGTATCCAAAGAGCTCAACATTCACTCAGGCTTATTGATGGATAGTTTTTCTTTTGTTCTGCCACATGTACATCTATACTTACATCTGGTACTCAAAGACATGATCTTTTCTTCCACAAATAAATATACTGCCCTCGGCTCCCGTTTGCAGTACTATGGAGAGAGAAGAAAATTTTCCTGGGACACTGAACTCACAACACTGCATAATGTTGTTTGGAATTG
Organism: Dasyornis broadbenti; assembly: GCA_013397935.1. Taxonomy (NCBI): domain Eukaryota; kingdom Metazoa; phylum Chordata; class Aves; order Passeriformes; family Dasyornithidae; genus Dasyornis; species Dasyornis broadbenti. Next base: position 351,789 of record VZRN01006136.1, read on the forward strand.
AGATGTACTTTTCTGGAACTTTGCACGAAAGTGCATCATAATATTTGCTTTTTGGTTATACATTTGCTTCTCTCATGTCATGGTTTAGTCACTGTGGGCAGCTGAGCCACCCATGGGCTCTCACTCACTCCCCTCTTCCTGGGATGGAGCGATGAAGAAAGTGGGAGGGTTAAAGTGAGAAAATGTGTGGGTTGAGATAAAGACAGTTTAACAGGGAAAAGAAAAGCTGTGCCCAGAAGCAAAGGAAAACAAGGAATTCCTTCCCCGCTTCCCAAGGGCAGGCAGGTGTTCAGCCACCTCCAGGGAAGCAGGGCTCCATCAGGTGTGACAGTGACTCGGTGAGACAAATGCCATCACTGAGACCATCCCTCCCTTCCTTCCTCTTCCCCCAGCTTTATGTCCTGAGCCTGCCATGACAGCTCTGGAATATCCCTTTGGTCGTTGGGATCAGCTGTCCTGGATAAGCCCCATTAGATTTTTCGTGCCCCCTCCAGTGAGAGGCAGAAGAGGCTTTGATGTTGTGAAAGCACCAACACAGCTTTCACCACAAATCCGAATTACAGCCCCGAACAAGCTGTTGAGAAGAAATTTAACTGTATCCCAGCTAAATCCAGTGCATTCCATCATCATGCTTGATTAATGTCCAGATTCATCCAATAATTACTTCCTAATAAACATATCAGAGGAGCCTATTTGCCTGCATAAAACATTGACGGTAAAAGCAGATGAGCTTCCCAGGATGGCGATTGATTTCCCAGGAAAACCAGATTACATTTTAAGAATTGGGTGTAATTAGCGCAGCCAAATACTAATCTGATTGGAGCAGAAAGGGTATTTGGGGACTGCAATGTCTGACAAGTACGGGTTTGAGCACTTTGAGATAGTTTTGTGCATGTCATAAGCTTGCTGTACAAAAAAAGGCCAAGAGATTGCAGAGACAAAGGGGGAGAAAAGAGTGAAGCATTGGCACTTCCAGTGACAATAATTGATGTGATTCTTTTCCAATTCATGGCACTTGAACTCCTGAAGGTTGAGTCTTTTTCCTTTGGAAGCAAGGCACAAGATTAGAAAGACAATGACAGTGGTGGCAAATTAAAACCAGAAGACCCAAGGGTCGGGGAACAGGTTCTCTACAAATAACTCAAGCCAAGGAAATGCCAAATGTAATTTAGATGGATTTTATTGCTTTTTCCAGCACACTTCCTATTGCTGAGGTTTGTTTCCAGGCGCTTTGGGCTTCTGTCTTCTCTCTCTGCTTCGAGTGTTACTTTTCAAAGATTCAGAAAAAACCCCTTTTCTCTCCACATGCTCACACACATTTCTTAACAGAGGTACAGTGACAATGACAAACCACTTTTCTGTGCTGAGCAATTAGTTGGAGAAAAGTCAATGCAGTTTGAGAGGCCGCTCAGTGGGACAATCTTGCCCAGGAATTTCTCCTGACTTGGCTTCTCTGCGGCTAAAGGACACAGAGTCCCTTTGTGAGAGCTGAGCCTGGTGTGACTGCACTGTCAGCTCCTGGTAAATTCATATATATTTAAGTGCATTAAACATCTGCTGAATTAGTTCTGGGAGGGCTGCTCTGTTAGAGGAGCCCTCCTGCCCTTGAGAAGCAAATCACGAGAAGCTCGCGCTGAGCGCTGACGTTGCGTGCGACCAGAGGCAGCATCGCCCTCCCGAGAAAGGATGGAGGAGACTCCATCCTCGGATACAAATTGCTGACATTCCCTGTCCCAGGCAATATAATGAAGTCTTAACCTTGCAAAGCTTCTTCCCCTGCGATCAGAAATATATCCAATTCGACCCTGCTATGCACTCCCTTCTGGAAAAAGTCGTCCTGAGCTAAGCATTTCTCTTTCCTGAAATTCTAGGTGGAAGTGAACCACAGAGGATAATGTTGACAAAGTGTTTCACCGCCTGGGAGCACTTGAATGGCCCTGGAGAGGCATTCAGTGCTCCAGGTTTGTTTAAACCTACAAGGCTGATGTGTGGATTGCCAGGACACAGCCAGCTTTGATAGCCTGAGGGAAGTGGGGCTGTTCAGCCTGGAGAAGAGAAGGCTCCAGGGAGACCTTAGAGCCCCTTCCAGTGCCTAAAGGGGCTCCAAGAGAATTGGAGAGGGACTTTGGACAGGGGCATGGAGCACCAGGATGAGGGGGAATGGCTTTGAATGGAAAGAGGGTAGGTTTAGATTAAATATTGGGAAAAAAATTCGCCCCTGTGAGGGTGGTGAAGGCCTGGCATAGAGAAGCTGTGGCTGAACCATCTCAGGAAGTGTTCAAGGCCAGTTTGGATGAACCTTGGAGCAACCTGGGTAATGGAAGGTGTCCCTGCCCATGGCAGGGGTTGGAACTGGATAATCCTTACGGTCTCTTCCAACACAAACCATTCTGTGATTCTGTGACACTGCTATTAATTTCTGCCTTGATATTCCCCAAGAGTGACACTGGATGGACATTTTCAGGGTTTTACTGTTTATTTCTGTGGTTCATGAGACACACAAGTTCTCCTGGAAGTGTCCTCAGACACGCTGGAGCTGCGGCTGGCAGTGAAGTGGCACGAGGGAGAGACTGACGAGGTAGGACAGAGAGGGCAGATAGGTCGCACTGTGGCTATTGAGGGGAACATGACAATCATAAGGAGTCATTTTACGTCTGTATCCTATCACAGCAAAAGTAGAAGTTGTGCAGGATGAAAAATTAACAGCTGGTTGAGATTTCTGTAAGCAGGATGGCAGTGGCTTGCCAGCTGTTTCCAACATCTGCACATTCTTTAACAGCTGGCAATCCAAAGCCTTTTTTTTTTTTTTTAACTTAGTATTTCCAAAAATAAATGGTAGAATTAGTGTTCTTTCTTCTTCTTCTTCTTCTTCTTTTTTTTTTTTCCTTTAGAAATGTGATTTTGAGCTCTATTCAGGACAGCCTGTAAGTGCCTATGAATATTCAGTTGGTAACTCCTTGCAAAGTAGTTGTCTTCACACCCACAAAAGACCCACAGAGGAGCAACTGGGGGTGGGTGATCCCAAAAAAGACCCTGCCCTGGCTGGTCCCAGGCTTATCACAGGAAAATCTCCCCACACACAGAGGAGCCAAGAGGAAAAAAGGCAGTGGGGGAGCCCTCAGTGATGGGTCAGAACCAGCCCCAGCCCCATGGGTCTGGGGGCACCCCCTCAGTGGGTCCGTGGGGAGGATCCACTCACACACTAGGAGGGGTCACTTCCTTGGGGGAATGAGAAACGTCAGGGGATGAAGAAAAAGAGTATTCTGTGATTTCACAAGGATTATTATTGTTGTAGGGAGAAAGCAGTGGGAGGGAAAGGAACAGTTCTAGGTGATTTGGGAAGGAACAAGAATTGTAAAATAGAGGGAAAAGATGTGTCTGTGTTACCACACAATTCACACTCTGCATATGCGTGTTTTTGTTGTGAGCTCAAGATTCTGTACCAGCAACTGCTGTGAAGTTGTGGCCTCAAGGGCTCATCTTGCCAGGGGCCAGAAACTGGGAAGGCTGTGATCCAGGGGAGCTGGATCCACACTCTGCACATGTATATACACTTTATATATATGTGTGTGTGTGTGTGTGTGTGTACACATTCATCTAATTAAATGAACAAATAAATATACCTCCTATTAACAGACCTTCATCCTGAGCTGCCAAACAAGAGCAGCAGGGCAAGGCTGTGAGTGAGAACGTGTCTCTGTCTGCATCAGTGTGGCCACCTTGGATATATGGATTTATGAGCTGTGTATGTGCCTGCTGGGAATATCTGCTCTGTTTCACCGCTGGCTGGGCATCTTTTGGGCTACTGAATTTGCCAACCTCTAAAAAATACTTAGGGGGGCTCCCAAATTTCTCTGTAAAAGATTACATAGTGCATGCCAATGATCTGTCTCAAATTATTCAGTGCATTTTCCTGTCATATCTTCTTATCTGTCTCAAAAGAGAAAGCCCAAACTGGCTCAGTATTTAAGGTAAATTTCAAGAGCACTTAATAAACCAGCAGGTCAATTTCAACTTCTGGTTCTTTTCACATATACCAGTCAAATTCTTGCCTTTTTTTTTTTTTTTTTTTTTATAAAAAGGG
>VZRN01006136.1:355884-382114 GCA_013397935.1 Dasyornis broadbenti
TTTTTTATCAGAATGGGAAATACTTATCTTGTATTTGGCCTGAGATCTGCTATAATCCCTAGATCCTTTGCAGAACAGCTCCCACTTTTTCCAAGAGCTCCCCAGCCTGCATTTTTTCAAGTAGTCTTACCAAAACTAAGGGCATGTGGCAATCTAGAAAAATATGTAGCCACAATTTGCAGACTATTTCTCACATTTGCCAAGACTTACCACTGTCTCTTGCAAAACTTGAATAGTCCTCAAAAGCCTGCCATTTAATAAACCTCATCCCAGTTCCACCACTCAGGGTATAAACTGAGCTCTACCCCGCAGATTGGTCTCAAAACCCTTTTTTGATACAACCCTTCACTTGTCAGCACAACTTTGTTATGTGCTCTGGACAGAAGTTATTGTCAGGTTTTCCTGCCCTCAGAGTAATTTTGTTTAGCTAATGTTTATCTTACTGATGGGCTTGTCATGTCCTACAGTGACAAAGCCTCACTGCAGACGAGGATTGAAGTCTTTCACAATGCTCCACAGTGTTTATTATCTTGCCATACATGGAAACCACATTGGGCTGTTCTTGACAAATCCATCCCCTTGTCATCCTGTTTGCTTAGACATTGTCTGCTCAATGTTGCTCACTTTTGCTAGGGGCTGAATCTTTATGTTATTTTATTTTTTGTCTTTTCCATTATAAAGACAGCTTTTTTTTTCTTTTTTTTTTTTGGTTTTTTTTTGGTTTTTTTTTTCTTGCCCAATCTCCTTTTCTTTCACAAGGTCTTGAAAATCTGAGATAGAAGTAGCCAATTAAAGAAATTACCCAGGATGAAGTTAAGTGGAAGAGGGTATATTTTAGTTGATGACTATTTAATGTTCTTTTCCTGTTATAACCTGTGAGTTTGGTTTGTCATATTGGTATTTATTGGACCAGCCATTTCTCATTGAAAGAGTTTATGAACAGAGGTACCACATGAGAAGGCACACTCTAATTTTTCCAACAATTTTTCCGTGCCACAGAGTGATCTGAGCCCACTGAGTTCTTCCCTTGTTCTTCCTGATGATGCAATCACATGGGATTTCCTTTTTCCTCAGGATTTTCTTTGGAAAATCAGCTCAATTTATCACTGGCCTTTCACATTTTACTCTCTATATACTCAAGTCACAAGGAGTCAGATCACCAGAGTGGTGTCAATACTTTTTCTGTAATAGTTTTATTTCATTAATTTTCTCACAAAATTAGATTGTGTCTTTACTGTTCTTTCTGCTGTGCTTAGTAATGTATCCATAAGCTCTTCTGGGCCTCCCTCAGAGGCATCATATCCCTTATAATTATTAGGTTATTCATCCAGGAATGGAGCAGCAGAATTATTTATGGAAGTCTTTTACTGGCACTTTCTATTCCTATACTAGAAATCGAATATGAAGCTGCACAGAGCAATAATATCTTGTTGGTGATGAGACATTGCCTGAAAAATGGTCAGAGCTCCTTGCAAGGGGGGACAAATTTCACAAAAGAGAATTAAATTTGCTCATCGATGCTGTTGTCCTCATGAACCACACAAGACCTGTGAGCCCATGGCCAGGAAGGAACATGCAAATATCTATTTTACCTGTATTTGTGCTGGGATTAATTAAATTTATGGAGTGGCTTAGTAGAAAGGAAAGCCTCTTTGAGGCTGAGGTGAGAGAAAGATGGGATGTGATTCATGACGTCCTTGAAGAATCAGTTTCACTGAGGAGTGAATTCATTATCCAGCATCATCACCAGAATACAGATGCTTTTATTATTTGAGAACTTGATGTTCAAAACTCCAATCCTGAATCATGACATGACCCTCCAAGTACTGCCTGTCTCTGACTCCAGTTAGAGAGAAGGAAAATTGGTACTTGGGGGCAAATAGTTTGGAAAGCTCTTCCCAGGAAAGCACAATACTTGGAATGCTGTTTCTTTTAGCAATTATAATTTCTACAACAAAAAGAAACTGTAAAATCCTACGTCATAGCCAGAGATTCGAGGTGCTCTAATGAGAAAATACAACCAGGGAAGCCAACTTACAATATGCAAGTTAGGCTTGAAAAGATACAACAATGAGACTTAAAAAGTGTGAGGAACATAAAACCAGATTGGTTGATGATAAAGAACCACCCAATGTGGATGTGTCGAGGGTGGCAAGCACACCGTGATATTTCCTCAAATACCTCTCCCAAACTCCAGCAATTTGCAGCTTGTGGATTCCCTGAGCCAGAGGTTATTTTTCTGTGTTTGTTAGCTCTTGGTAAGTTATGATTCTGTGAAAAATTTGAGATATCATTATTGCTCTGCATTGCTGCATTATTATTAACAATAAATATTTAGTCTTCTTGACACATCAACAGAGATTTTGTAAAAGTATACAAATGGCTATGTATTATGAAAAATAATGTCCATGTAATCATTTCCCTCACATTTTGTGTCTTAGCAGGGCTTGGACAAAGTCCCTATTCCACTGAGAGTGTTGTTCAGAAAGAAACAGTGATATTTTTCCAACCAGTCTTTTTAGCTTTTTCCTATGGCACTCAGCACAGTAACATCCAATTCAAATTTTGTGATACTGTTGTGCTAATAAATCATGGCCCACATCCCCTTCCCTCCATCAGAGACTCTTAAAAAGACCAATCACAAAAGTAGATCCAAAAGCCATCTTTATTTTTCCCCTCCCTGTAATCATTTGACAAAAGAGAACATTTCGTATTGACTCAAAATTGTCCTTAGAAACTCTGTTTTGTCAGAGGAGGAGCTGATGCATTTTCACATCAAATTGATTTTCTTCCTAAGAAAAAATGAAAACTCAATCGTTGTTCATGGAAAAAAGAGTTGACTATTTTCAGCTCTCCCATAAATGCCTCAGCTTATCTGGGAAGGGAAAGGATTTTCATTTTTTCCATTTACTTTTTTTGGCACTGCACAGGGTTTGAAGAACCTAGACCTTCATGTCCTTCCCCAGGACACATTGCAAGCCTGGAAAGGATGAGTTATCCCCAAACACACAACATATAACACAGAGACACTGTGAACGGTGTGTGCAATGAACATAGCAAAAGAATTAATTTGGTTTTAGCAGAACTACCCATCATCAAATAGGTCTAAGAGTCCAAGGAAAGCTGTCCCGAACCCCAGTACAAATTATGAACTTAGAAAAACCCTGGAAGCATTCAAGGCTAGACCGGATGGGGCTCTGAGCAACTTCGTCTGGTGGGAGGTGTATCTTCCATGGCAGGGGGACTGGAACCAGATCATCTCTAAGGTCCTTTCAATCCAAAACATTTCCAAAATTCTATGGTTCTGTCCATGGTTGATTTCTCTCCAATATTGTCACACAATTCCAGCTCATCCTGCCACATCTACCTTCCTGGCTAAGGCTTTCTAAACGTCATACTCACTATTTTATAGGACAGAACGATGGGGTTTTACTCTGATGTTTTTACTCCAGTTCTGATCTCTGGATGTTCTCTAGTTTTAAACTATTTCATAGACACTGCACTCCAGTAGTTGATCCCAAAGGAATGCATTCCTGAGGCATTTTTGAACAGCTGATGCATTTCACTTCACAGCAAATCAGTGAGAGCATGGCATTAAAAGTCTCACAGACCTTTGTTTTTTCTGCCTAATTTTTCCCCCTTCCCTCAGCTCATATTAAAATGAGTCGTTATTTTCAACAGTGAGCAGACATGCAAGGGTAAAAGAAGACTGGAAGCAGAAAGCTGAGGAAGATCAGAAAGGGAAGGAATTAAACAGGATTTGGTGACAGGCGGTAAGTGAGCATCAGACAGGAGTCATCCAAGGGGGAGAACTCATTTTGGAATTTGCACCTTGTCTCCTTAGACGAGGGGTTGTCATTCCTGCTTCACAGAAAAGGTTGAAGACACCCACAACATAAAATGCTTTTAGGTCCTAAAATCGGTGTGAGAAGAAAGAGAAGATTGTGTGTGTGTACTTCCACCATCCCACCAGCTTAGCACCATTCATTTTCTTGGGAACATCCTCTCTCCCACGTGGTGCTTCTGCTTCACTCTGACTTTGTTAGGCTAGGAAGGCAAAACCACTGCATGGTAGCATGAGGAGTGAGGAAAAAGTGTAAGGAAGAACTCTGACAAGAAAGCCAGAGGAGGAGGAGGAGCTGCTGGAGTGGAGGGGCAGGTTTTACCTACCTTAGCCGTGGGCAGCTGCCAGTCCTGAGCCTCACTGTTCTCTCACTCCCACTCAAGAGCTCGAGAGGGAAAGCAAGATGGGAATAGGTCGAGATAAAGGCTGAAATCTGTGTCTGACACAGGGGAAACGCAATTTCTTTTCCCTGGCTACAGATAGGGACAATGTGTGCTAATGTCTTTACAAACAATTCCATGTGCTAGGAAAGACCAGAAACTGAATTCTCCCTACAACTGAGTAATTTCTTGTGTCTGCCCAGAATTAACTGCATTACCTCTCAAGGCAAGCCAAAGTCAAAAGGAAGGATTAATTAAACAAAATGGGTGAACTACTCAGCTAAAGGGTCATCAATTGATTTCCCAGAATGCTAAAACCAGAAGATACTCTAGATATGGATTTGTATTGCAAATTTCATGCTGTATTTCTAAAATTTTTTTCACCACATCACTTCTGTGGGAATGTCACAGAAACTGCGGGAAAATCAAAAACCCTCCAACAACGTTTTAGTGTTGGAGAGTCAAGGCATTACTTTATTTCTGGCCAGAAATTACAACATAAATCATCTCATCCACACATAGCCCGGGTGTGCAGAGAAAATCATTCCATGACACACGAATTATACAAGATTTCCCCCAAACTTTACACCTGATTTCTGTACCACAGCAAGTATGGAGGAGTTAACCGGTTAACGAGGAATAACAGAGCCTGAGCTCTGTCCTGTACATGACCATTGTAAAATCTATCTGAAGAATTAGTCTGGATTTACATTGCACAGATTTGTCCAGGTATTCCAGGTACATCCCCTAATCCTAACAGAGTTTTGTGAGGACAGCATCTTCCAAACTAAAAACCCTTACCTGTACTGGTGTCGCAGCGAGTTTACCAGAGCATGGCAGATTTACCGCACTAGTTCAAAGCACAGTTGATTTTCACAGCTGCATCCTGTTCTCAGAGCTCTTTGTGAGTCCATCACGCTCTTAAATATTCCCTTAAGTGCTGACATTATCATAGATACTTAGTTTGGGAGAAAGAATTCACTCTTAGTTGGAGCCGCAAATTGGCCTGGCCTCTCCTCCTCCCTCCTGGGGCGATTCACACCCTCTCCATTCCCTGCACTTCAGGAGAGCACCCAGTCAATGATTCATTGAGAGCTGAGGCCTTTAAACTCTATTGATTTCTTGCGGTCTGGCTCTTGAACACATCTGGTAAATTCATTTCGGTTTGATGGTATTAAGTATTTTGAATAATTAATATGGTAATTTATCCCAGGCTGAGGAGTAAATGTTACCTTCTGCTGGGAGGAGTGTTGGGAGGGGAATACTCTTTAGGGCACTTTTCCCAATCCCTTTAATGTCAACACGGTACTTAATGGAAGTGCCTGTCTGACAGCTATTGCTGCTCTGAGACTGCAGGGCAAGCACGGCTGGGAGAACAAGCACTCCACGCACGAAAATCCATTCTTGCAGTTTGCCTTTAATTGTCTGAAAAACAATCAAAATGCCTATGTGACATCAAACAGAAGGGGAAAAAAAAAAAAATCTCTGATCTATCATGGTCTTCTCAAATCAATGGAAATTTTTGTTGTGAGGTCTTCAGGAGTCAAACTGAACTCCACGATCCAGACTATGCTAAGAACACTATTTTACAGAACACTCTTGGAAATTTGATCCATTTTGGATTTAGCACACCTAGAACTGACTTCTGGACCTTCCTGTCCAACCCATAGTAAAGTAATCCTTTCCTTAATGGATATTAACATTGGGACATAATTGGCTTTTCTCATTATTTCCATTATAATGCATCTAATAATCAGAACCATCCATTACTTATGGGTTTACTTTCTTTCTATGCCATAATTTTATTTTCTAGACTGTTATTCATATCCTTCAGGTACTCGCCATAATTCCCAGACCCTGAAGTCGCTGGTAAACCAACTGCTACCCGAACTAATCAAATGCTTTAAGTCAAAATAACTCTTCCTTTGATTTGCCTCTGATGTGAAGACTCTTTTTCTTGTGAGGTCATGAAGTACTAAGGATTCAGACACTGGAAAAAAAAATCATAAAGTCAAACTGCTAAGTCACTTTTCATTAGAAAGATGTTTCAGAATAAGGACTCCCCTGAACAACAGACTGAAATAGCCAGGGGTAGCTATATACAAAACAAAGCTTAACTCCTCAAAGTGTTTTCCATTATTTGATGATTTCCCTTTGAGGGTTTGGCTTCTGCCAGAGAGTTGTTGATTTTGGATTTGTTTCTTTTCTTTTTCTTTTTTTGCCTAAGCTGATCTTGTCTGCTCACATATTTTTACTGGCACTTGAGTCTATTTCCGATCTGTTTTCTCCAGGACTGTTCTTGAAGGCAGAAATAAGAAGAGAAGAGACAATTTATTTTTGCAAAACTACAGAGATTAAGGTAATTTAATTCTCTCTACTTATTGGATCTGTTCATCCAGGGAGGGTTTGAGCCATATTATTTCTTAGATTAGAGAGCAGTACTTTATGACCAACTATAGGGCTTTGATATGTGACAGTGCCCAGAGAGCAGGTTCAGGCCCATGGCTTGATATCAGTAGAGAAAAATCCACAATAAAAGCTTCAGGTGGGGATCCAAACCAGGGCAATTGTGGCCTAGAGCTTACAACTCTAATTTATGTTTCTTTTGTCCTTGGTAGACAGTCAAAACCCTGATATTTTCCTGCTCTTGAAAACTCCATTCTCTCACCACCCTGCCATCTCCAGGAGCAGAGAGATTCAACCAGTGACGAAAATATGTGGCACATTTGAGCACATCTGAGGCAATCTGCGCTTCTACACATCTTCCAGCCCTGTTTCTCCACTACAGGGTGCGCGTTTCTTTCCTGGAATGCCCATTTTTAGCTTCAGAGATGGATTCCATTGTATAAACAGCTGATCTGTGAGAGCATAGTCATTTGCTAGCTAAAATGTCCTGAGGCTCCTATTAGAAGGGGAAAATTTCTGAAAGACATCTATTTGGCTGTTTGCCCACAATTCAAAGCATTTAATATCTCGTGCTATCTTAAATAATTCATTACTGCTCAATATGCCTAACACCTCTGTTGAGAGCACCAATAAATGAGGTTAAATGGGATTCCTGCTGATTTCTTCCCCTTCTGTTGGTTTAAACTTTGATAAATATATGTTTTACCAGACTTGATAATAACATCAGGGAACAAATGCTTTTCAGTCAGGGAAATGAGTCAGAGGCATTTTCCTCTCTCTGTGACAGCAGAGATAGCATTTCCTCTTTAACCTTACAAGTTTCTTTGAATTACAGCTGGTGAATTTGTATGAGGAACTGGTCCTTAAGGACCAAGCTGTGAGGATCAGCTCAATAGCTTCAAAATTCAGATTAAAAGAGACTTTCAGTGGTATATGAATCTGTGTGTACGTATTTGTCTGTGTGCTGCTAAGCAGCTAAATCAAATAAACAAATTATAAGAAAAACATTAGATAAAAGACATTTCAAATATATCTGCCTAGTCTCAATTTAAGAGCATGTGCCCCACTGGGAACTTAGGATAAGTGAAAATGAATATCCAAACATTAACCATGAATCTTGCAAATATTTCAGCCTGTCATTTGTAGCCGTTCAAGAATGTAATAACTTTGCAGACGATGTCAGTGTGAAATGTTTCCTGTCTCTTAACCTGTGCCCCTCCTGGATGTTCTTAGAGCTTTCCTAATAGGCAACATGATTCCTGCATAGGAAATTTATTAGCCCAGCATATTGTTTCTGACTTGCCACCTTTTGCTTGTAATTAAATCCAACTGCAGAAAGAAAGACAGCAAATCCTTGGAAAGGTTCACTAGGAAGGCTGAGAAGCACAACATATGGGATAATAAAGAGTAACAGATAGCAGAAAAGACCTCTGATCTGAGGTTTTCTGATCCAAAATCATACTGAAAGCTAAATTACAGTCTGCACACCTCCTCCTATAGCTCCTTCACTTGGCAACGCAACATTTAAACTAGGGTGCATCTGTCACACGTGAAACCGCCACCGCCTCCGATGCCAAATCTCCCTGCAATGAGACTTGGGCCACTGCATCCTCCATGCAGAGCTTTGCCTGAAGCCAGGGAGGAGCTTTCTAGGAAGAGGTTGATGCCTAAAGATTTTTAGCTTTTTCATGTATTTTTTCATGTATTTGTAACTTTGTAAACATAGTAATATATAGTAATACATAGTTATAACTTCTAGTATTTTCCTGTCCTCTCCTACAGTTTACAAAACCCTTACTAATACATGCTTGAAATTCTCTTTAGTCTTGCCTTTAGTCTAGCAAGGACATTTTGTTTTGCCCCTTACATTGTAGGCACAGTGAAGTGTAGGGCTAAAAGTCAGGGTGGGAGGCTCCAGTGGGGCAGAACGTGGTGGGAAATTACCTAACCAACTGCTCTTCTAATTGGACAATATTTGATAGATATACGAATCAACTAACCTTATAAAATTTGCAGAAATACTGCATCACATGTCTATATCTCCATATTGTGCATCTTGAAAGCTTTCAATTAAAGACTTGCTTTTATATTATCATTTTAACGCTGCTTGGAAAGGTTTTGTGTTTCATTCCAGGCAACAAAGACACTGGAGCAGTAGTTTCATCCAGTGCCGGAGACTATGTCTGTGCAGACTCCTCCAATCCCCCACTATCTCAAAAGCAGTTCAAAGCCCCCAAAACCACGACCCTGACAGCCAAAGTCCCTGATAACCAGTCCTGAGAGCTGTGTTTCTGCTTAGCACTTCTAGATGTCCTTCCCGATAACCTGGAAATGTCCTTCCTTCCAACCTGGGTGAGAGCCCTGATACTGATGAGGAATTATCTCAAGCTAAAAAGGGTGGGTGTTCCTTAATCAGAAAACTTTCAAGCTTTGGAACACTGAACTGTATAAGCAACTCTATAAATTGTAGTTTGACTTTATTTGCCAGAAAGAGATCATTGCTGCATTACCTGCTGAAGTTCTTGGCTGGTCTTGTTTGCGATGCTCTGTTTTACAAGATGCAGAAGACAAATAATAAGAACAGCTCCTGTGTCATCAGCTATTGAAAGAAAATCTCCAAGTTGCACTGTAAATCTCAAGGAAAAAAAAAGACTTAGAGATACCTGAACACTTCTGAAGTACCGATGCTGAACCACACAGAAGACCTACAATTTGATATCTTCTTTGTGGCACTGAATGTCATTCTATTCAAAGTTGCAGTACTGCTTTTATTGATTCCCCTGTTGGAAAGTCCAGTAGAGAGACTGTAAGCTACAGAATTTTGACAATTAGGAAACTTTTTATAGGGTTGTCTGGGAAAGAAAAGTCAAGTTGCACTGTGAAAACACTTCTTTTAGAGACAAGCTGTCAGAGTTTCACTGCATAGTTCCATCATATTTTAGTTCATAACTGAATTACAAATATTTAAATTTGTGTAATTGTGGCAAGTTAGGGGATCTGTCTATATATGTTAAAGGATTAAAACAGATACAAGAGAGCTCTGCATTGTAGAAATATGATTTTAAAAGTATTTCCTGTGAGGGTGGTGAGGCACTGGCACAGGTTGCCCAGGGAAGCTGTTGCTGCCCCGTCCCTGGAAGTGTCCAAGGCTGAGGTTGGATGGGGCTTGGAGCAACCCGGGATAGTGAAAGGTGTCCCTGCCATGGCAGGAGATGATCTTTAATGTTCCTTCCAATCCAAACCATTCTATGGCTCTGTGATGTAGTCCTCAGAAACATGTTATAGAGATTCTAGTATTCCTTTATTTATCATTCTTATAAATACATAAACGGTATCCATGTTTCTTGTCCACAATTGGGGAACTACAAGAGTGATTTGTTGAGTTTTGGTACCTCCAGAATCAGACAGGAATGGTGACGAGACAGCTGGAGCATAAGAAAAACAGTTTGGGCAAGTTTCCTTCATTGTTAAAGTGGAACAACTTTTGAGAAGATAACCAGAAAACTTGGGAGATACCATGTGTGTCCAAAAGAAAAAAACATTCGGCAATCATAAATTCTATTTTTCTAAAGTTATTATAGTCTGAACAGAGAAGTCAAAAAGGGAAACATGCACAACACCACATAACATTCTTGAATTAACTATGCATTCTAGTTATATATAGAAATAACTATGTCATTCCAGTTCTGTAGTAAAATAGGGAAAATGCTCCCAGGTCTCTGAGACCAAAATGAATCCTATATCCAAGAACTGGAACATGGAAAAGAGACAAGCATTCAGGTATTGCTACATTTCAAAATTGATAAAAACTATAAAATTTTTCTTAATTTTGTTGCAAGCACAAAGTTTATTTGGCACTTGCAGTAATCCAATGAGTTGATTTTTCTTCTTGGTCATAAAAAGGCTTTTCCTATGCAAACAAAAGTCCCGTTTCCTGGGCTATGCCCACAGTACTTCAAGTAAAATGTGCCAAGAACAGGGATTGGATAAAATAAATACCTTCTCTCCCATTTTACAGATGATAAAACTGACAATATGAGAGATGGAGTAATTTATACATCACATAGAAAATTTAAGAAGGGCCTGAACTAATTCATGTCTTGAATTCCCATTCACTGCATCACTGGCTAAAAGATAATTAAATAAATGAATAAATAAATACATATAATCTCTTTCAGGAAGTCATTTTGTTGAAGGTTGTTTAACATTGAGAATAACAAAATTATTTTATTTTTAAATGCCATTAAGAACGTGATTGAATTCTCAGTCATATTCATTTAAGTGTTTTAAGCATCACTTTATAAGAATACTTTTAAAAGGTATAATTTCTTTGACTAGCATCTAACCATGCAGCATTTTCATAGCTTGTAAAAAATAATTTCACTCAAAAATATGTGTAGCATTTAAATGAGATGCAAACCAGCGTTTATGACCCCATCCAAGTACAGTGAAATCTCCCGTCCCTTTGCTGCTGCACTGGGATAAACAGGCAAATTCATGCTTTTTAAAAAAAAACAATTTTTTAGCAAAATGCTGATCCTGACGTTCCACTCCCAGAAACTCGACTGTTTATCTGCCTCGCCCACAGACGCCATACGGAGCATATGTAGGACACATTGAGTGGCTGGAATTAGCAGAGTCATTTATGAACTGCATATAAATGCATCATTTGCACATAGTTCCCAGTGATAATAGCCAAATTATGGAAGGTGATAGTGCCATCAATTTTTTTTTTTTTTCAATTTAACATTTATGGAAATGATGTCTTTATTCAGTTCCTGTCCTTCTCAGAGCTGAAATTAAATCAGAAACAAGATGTCGTAGGACATATTAGAAATAAATGGTCAAAACTTTCTCTCTCAGTGTGTATTTATGATAAATTTTTTCTTTTTTTTTTTTTTTTTTTTTGAGGACCAGAGGGATATTTTCTCACACTGACTCCAGTTTAAAACCTGGATTAAGCACTTCCTTAACCTCATGGATGTCAGTGAATCTACGTTTGCTGAACTGTTACCACAGCAACTCTTCCATACCCACAAATGCATCGATGTGGCTTGGTGCAAGCTAGAAATCACTCCTTTGCTTTTGAACATTGGAGCCTGAACGCAACCAGAACCTGGCCCGGGGAGACCAGACAGACTCAGTGCAGGGAAATGAGTTGGATAAAAGCTTGATGTGCCAGCTCAAAGAACATCTGTTCCTGCATTTCAGAGAGAATTGTGCAATTTTAAAGGCAGTGAAGCCCTTTGTCAGCTTCCTGTTAGCCCATAATTGATCTGTAAAGGTTTTTCAAAGTGTCGTCAGAGGAAAGAGAGGAGCAGGCTCAGAATTTTTAAGGTGCTCTGGGTCTTCTGTTAAAATTTGGCTGAAGCTTTTTTAGAAACAGAAACAAGTGCACTCCAAGATTGGTGTTTTTCAGATTTAGATGAAAATGTGGCAGCAGCATTGCTTTCCCTTCTTCATCCCACACCTTAAGACATGACCAAAGAGTTCAAAAGGAGTCTAAAGGATCATTTACAGCAGTCAACAACTTCTCAGTTTCTCCAGGGACCAGATGTAAGAGAGGAACACGTGTAGGCTGTGATTATTGCCTGCCCAATTTTATGCCACTTTTACTTTCTGGCAGCAGCTCAGTTCCTTGTGGGAGTGAATGAGTGTCAATACTTGCTGAAATGGGTTATAATTTCTCCTCATCCTGAGTCTTCAAGAAACCAATCTGCTGCTGAGAATAATGCTCTACAGACACAGATGAACGAAAGAGGCTCCTGCTTTCCAAAATTTTGAGAAGCACTGGCATAGCGTTAATCACTGTCATTTGCCAGTAGAAACAATCACGGAGTGCAATCACTTCTTGATTGCTAAAGAAATTTTGGTTTGCCTGGAGAATTAAGGTTTGATTTTTTTTTTTCCCAGCAGAAATATCTGTTGCAGCTGCCACTGAAAACCACAACTGACAGCCGAAGATATTTGTGATATTTTGATGTTTCTGTTTACAAACAGAAGCTCAGAAAGTCAGTGTATATATATATACTTATGTGAATATTTCATAGACGTACTTTGTCATATCCAGAAGTATTTCCCCTCTCCTTGAACCCATAGGCCCATGAGAATATTAAAAAGTCCTGTCTTCATCTCACCCAAGGAATGCACCATTGTAGCTTCCAACTTTTCTCTGGATGTCTGGAGCAGAGGTAGGACTGAACTGGGATAAGCATCCTCTGAAATGAGACTTCCAGTCTCTGCTCTATTGCACTCAGTCCTGACTGCTAAAACAATTCTGCACTGCGGCCAAGTAATGCCTTTTTGTGATGTTTTATGTAATGCTTTTATGTGATGTTTTATCCTTCACCAGGCAACAATTAATCTTAAATCATACTTTTATCAAGTATTTATTATTTCATACCCTTCGGGCTTTGCGATATCAATGTCATGCCTGTCACAAACAATGACAAACGGCGTCGCTGAAAATAAAGATGCGTGAGAGGATGTCACTCAGTGGGAATTCAAAGAGATAACACTTGATCTGGGAATAAGGGTGAAGATGTCCGGGAAGAAAGCATTAAATCACCAAATCCACATAGATGTTTCTGTGGTGAAGAAGAGCAGAGCAAATAGGTTATGTTGCCCTGAAATGTGGCAGGTGCCCCGTCCCTGGAAATAGTCAGGTGGGAGTGGGCTCTGAGCAAACTGATGCAGTTGAAGGTGTTCCCACTCATTTCAATTGGACTAGATGACCTTTAAAAGTCCCTTTCAACCCCAAGCACTCCAGTGCTCTATTTTAGACTTTTGAGGACCAGAGAAACATATCTGAAATTATTTAATCTCTGAGACATTTGCATCTCAGCTGCAGGAAGTTATCACAAGCATCTGAGAGTCAATAACTCACAACTGAGGGACTGACTGATTCCTGCCCTTACCAGTATTTTCATCTCCATTATAAGGAATTAACTTCCTACAGAGACAGTAATTGCAAGAACATGAAGCTTGATCTGGTTGTCAATGAATCCCACAAATGACCTACAAATATAAGTGTCCTTCTGCTTCCTTTATCTGAGATGCAAAGCCGATAATTGGGATAATAGGTCCTCGTGAGTTTTCTGTTATATTGGTCAAACCATAATGTTCAGGATGGTTTATTTTCCTTACCGGAAGTTTAACCTGGTGTGTATCCTGAGCAATATATCATTTGTTGAGAAAGAAATTCTATTAATCTGCTGCTCTATTGGTTAAAGAAAAAAACAACAACATAATGCACAGACTCATCTCTCACATTAAGAAAATGGAAGGGACTACAACACAAACAGAGAACAGATATAATGGAATATCAATAATCCAGTGGCAATGGCCATTAGTCTCTATGGGAACTTGTAATCACATAACAACAATTAAAGAAGCTGAATGGGTGATAACGTGATAGAGAAATGCTGGCAGTGTCACTGGCCATGAATACAGGACTTAGGAGTTACAGAGCTGGACAGAGAGAAACCTAATGGGCTTCAACAAGGGCGAGTGTAGGGTCCTGTACCCGGGGAGGAATAATCCCAAATACCAGCAAAGGCTGGGGGCTGACCTGCTGGAGAGCAGCTCTGCTGAGAATGACCTGGGTTTCTTGGCGGGCAACAAGTTGTTCATGAGCCAGCAGTGTCCCCTGGGGGCCAGGAGGGCCAATAGGATCCTGAGGTTCTTTGGGAAAAGTGTGACCATCAGGTGATCCTCCCCCTCTACTCTGCCCTGGTGTTATTTTGGTCTCCACAAAGACAAGGAGCCACTGGAAAGGGTCCAGCAGAGGCCACAAAGATCATCAGGAGCCTGGAACATCTCTGTTGTGAGGAGAGATGTGGGAGCTGGGCCTGGTGAGTCTGGAGAAGACATGACCCCCATGAGAGGGGATCTCATCAAGACATAAAAATGTCTCAAACATTTTGTGTCTCAGAGCTCGGTGTCAAGTGGATGGTGCCAGATTCTCTTCAGCAGTGCCCAGAGGCAGCAGCAGGAGCAATGCCCATAAACTAAAACACAAGTTCCACCTCAACAAGTGGAAGGACTTCTTTCTATCGAGGGTGGCAGAGCCCTGGAACAGCTGCCCGGGGAGATCATAGAGTTTCCCACTGTGAAGCCATTCCAAACCCACCTGGATGTGGTCCTGTGTCACCTGCTCCAGGGGACCCTGCCTTGGCATCTCCACAGGTCCCTTCTAACTCTAAACCTTCTGTGATTCTATGATTCTGTGATTCTGTGATTCTGTTAAGAACAGAGTATTTACATTTTTTTTTCTTTCCTCTTTCATTTATCTTTCATAAAACAGATTTGGGATATCATTAAGACCTGTGTGTTTCTCCTAAAAATGTTTTTACCATTAACCAGTTTCAAAAAACAACTAAATTAGGAGACATCCAGAATACCTTATATTTTCTCATTAAAATTATTCAAAAACCAGGTAGCTAACTGAATTGAGAACTAAAGGAACTGAAGTGCCTCAGAGGGAAACACCACATAACAACCATACTGATAAACCAGAGAACTCATCTAAGCAATTCTAGGGGTGCTAATATTATTATTTTGAATATAAATTGTTGTTATTAATGGAATCATAAATTGGTTTGGTTTGACCTCCAAAAGGCCTCTAGACCAACCCCCTGCAACGAGCAGGGTCATCTTCAATCAGACCAGCTTGTTCAGAGCCCAAATCCATAGGAAAGAAGCTTCATGAGCTCCTATGTTTACAGAGTAATTTGTGCCCCTAATCTGTTTATTCAAGCAAGAGTTTAAATGAAGCATCTCTTCCTGCCTCTTTTTTTCAAAGGTCACCTCACCTCTCCTAGACCTCTTTCCTCTTCTGAGCTTTCTTGATTAATCAAAGACAGCATTTTCAATCTGCTCTTAATTTTCTCAGGCCGGAGCCCTAATTCCTGATCTCAAAGACTTTTACTGCCCCTTCCCTTCCATTTGAATTCTAACAAGGGGAGTTACTTCTGAAAAACAAATGAGAGCAAAAATTAAAAATTCCACAAAAACCTTTGGTTCAAATTCAGGGTACAACAAATGGGAAGATGGATGGCATTCCTGATCACATCCATTATATTTTCATTATGATGACAACGCATGAAGTTCTGACAGTTCTGGACTGAAGTACCTACATTAATCAAATGCTGTCTTCATTGTTTTTTTCTGGCTCTTTTTCATTAAAACAGTTGCAGCTGAGCTATAGTCCTGTAGGTTATTCCTAAATTGACTCCTTTTCAAGTACAAATGTGATCTAACCCTGGAATATATGCATATTTCCAGGCATGGAGATTTCAAAGCACAATAGGGGGGAGATAAAAGTAATTGTACCTATGTTTTAAGAGAAAGACTGACAGAGGATGATACTGAATGTGTCTGACAGTTGCTTACTGTAATTTCTCTAATGTATGTGTAACCTCTCTCTTACCATTATCTCACATACCTTTATAAATTGACCCTCATAAGAAAACAGGTTTTACATAAGAACTGCTGAACAATTTTCCTACAGGGCAGCCGAGGTGAGACAAGAGGAGAAATCCATCTGGAGTTGAATCTAACTCTTCTCATGAATCAAATTATTCCCTTAAAGAATGAGGAAATTTTTTTTTTCCCCAAAGTCTAACAAAGCATTTAAGAAATATCCTAGATCCAATAATATTGACATGTTCATTGACAGTAATGAAGAAACCTCAACTTTTGCATCAATATTTATCAATTCAAGTTTGCTGTACCTGAAGAGACCTTCTCTGGTCAGGCCAGCACTCATCCCCGGGAGTAATGGACAGTGACAGGATAAGTGGAAACGGCCTTAAGCTGTGCCAGGGGAGGTTCAGGTTGGGCATCAGGAAGAATTTCTTGGCTGAAATGGGTGAAAAGCTGGTCAGGCATTGGAAGGGGCGGCCCAGAGAGGTGGAGGGGTCACCATACCTGAAGGCGTTCAAGAAACAACTGGGAGTGGCACTCAGTGCTCTGCTCTGGGTGACCAGGTGGTGTTTGGTCAAAGGCCAGGCTTAATGGTCTTGGAGGTCTTTCCCAAACTTTATAATTCTATGATTGTGAGGCCAGGATATCATACAGGACTGGAATAATACCACACAAAGTTCTGTGCTAGATCAGGTTTTCCACCTAAAAATGGAGGTTGTGCAGAATGTCTGCGAAACCTGCTCGAATGCCTTACTCCAACTTTGTCTTGACACCCAGTAGGAACACACCTTGCTGTGCAATGAGTGTCACCTCATGTCGTGACACAAGGACCGAGCATCCTCTTACATCCCACAAACCACGCCAGCAACAGCACTGAGCAGGATATTTCCCCAGGGTTCGCTGAAGACACAGGAACTTTCCAGCAGATTTCTCAGATGCTTGCCTTCAACTTTTTGATGGATGTTTTAGGTCCTCTCAGTGTTTACAGTAGACACTGAGCACCCACTCCAGGCACTGGTAGATTAGAACGAGGTGTCCTTTGTCTTCCTCTACTGCTGTCTACATTATTTATTATTTTACAAATAGCTCTTTACTTTTACCACCAATTCTCCCACTTGAATTCATAAAGGGTCCAGTAACACCACTCACCTTTATTTTGGTTTGCAAGATCGACTCACACCTAATCTATAGTTCTTCTGATCAAATGTTTCCCTGTGTGTTTGGTTTCCCTTACCACTTATCCATTTTCTCACCTCTTAATTATATGGATTGCTATAATTCTTTCCTCCTTCCATTTGTTTATATATATATTTCTATGTCTACCTAGAAATTGTCATCCTTGTATATCTTACTTTAATTTTCCTGTCAGCCCAGGCTGGCTCATAATCAGTGTGGCCTTTCTTGAACTGCAATTTCCTGAGGGTTTAATAAAACACACTTTTAGCTTTTAATTTTTCATTTAATCTGTGTTTTGTTTCTCATATCTCTAACGCTGATTGAAGCAAAGTAGACAGTGATCACCTCCTTCTGTCCAACAGGTCAAGTGATAGGTCTAGAAAAAATGCAGACACACTGACCTCCTGCATCATCTTTTTCCTTTTATATTTTGAGATAATTTTGTGACAACCAGCTGCGTCTCTTTCCCTTTGGTTGGAATATTTCTGGAATGCTCCACACCTACACATGCAGCTGTCCCTTGGACACAGATTTGGACGCTGCTCTGCCTTCCAAGAGAGTAAATAGTGAGCTAAATATCCTACTGACTTTGCAGGGTCTTTTTATAGATCCTTACATTAGCTATTGCAGGTGTTCCATGGCACAAGTTTTATTTTCAGCTCAGTTTTGTCAACAGCGTTCCTTGTGCCTGAGATGCAAGAGCTCTTAAGCACAGCAGACGCACAATCTTCTGTCAGGTTTCACTTGTTTTGATAATAATATGAAAAAAAAGAGCAAAAAAAATTTTGTCTATTTGTTATTCTAGTAGGAAATACACCACTACCACCCTGAGTGAGCTAGCTTTGCATTTAATGCAATAAAATGATGAAAGAAATTTTGTTAGACTTTCCATTTAACACAGCATTATAATCATTGCCCATCCCAAGGAGTAGTGGCTACTTCCATCTGGTGATGTGTGAATTAAAGCAAGTGCAGAAGAAGTTTCTCAGATCCTTTGGAAGCACCTCAAAAGCATCACCTATTCTGTGTGTCTATTACTGCAACTCTCTGGGGAAAAACAGTGATAATCTGGGGTGTTTGTTTAAGGTTCAATCCTGTTTCTCCTAAATTTTGTTACAAGAATTTGTTTCATTCTTTATGGTTTTGGTGAGCATGGGACACAGAGCCCAGCAGACAGTGGAAAATTCCCTGTTGAAGGCAGAGAGAAGGTAATTCCTTACAGCTCAAACATATCCATGTATTTTATTATTGAATGAGATGCTCTTGGCTACTAATAAAATATGTTACAAATTATTAAAATTATAAGGAAATAATTCTGTATGAGGATGACATCTCTCCAAGTTTCCAGCACAGCTTTCCAGAATTTATATCAGCAGGACCACAGTGTCTTGGATATTTCAATCTTTGCTTCCCAGGATGCTACAAACACCAGCTGTTGTTCCGGCCGTTGTGTCTCGTTCATTGGGATAAGGCTTTTTGGCCTGTGGGGCGGATGAAATCCAGTCTGAATGAGTTGTTCTCACTCCTAAAATTAAATTATTGCTCTACAGATTCCCGAATGGACCAAAATAAATGCATGTCCAGAGAAGGACAATGAAGCTGGCCATCAGTCTGGAGCACAAGTCCTGGGAGGAGCAGCTGGGGGAGCTGGGATTGTTTAGCCTGGAAAAAAGGAGGCTCAGTGGGGGAATTCTTCAATCTCTACAGCTCCCTGAAAGGAGGGTGCAGCCAGATGGGTGTCGGGCTCTTCTCCCAGGTAACAAGTGTTAGGATGAGAGGAAGTGGATATTCAGAAAAATTTCCTCACCAAAAGGATTTTCAGGCATCTGAACAGGGTGCTCAGGGAAGTGACGGAGTCACCCTTCCTGCAGGTATTCAAAAGATGTGGCGCTTGGGGACACGGATTAATGATGGATTTGGCAGTGCTGGGTAAATGTTTGGATTGGATCATCTCAGAGGTCTTTTCCAACATAAACAATTCCCAGGTTCTCTGAAAATATTTAGCATGAACTCAGAAATGGGTGGGGAGCTACAGGCAGAGATCTGAAACATAAACCTTGCTTTGGAGCCTCTTTTAGCCCAAAAGCCAAGAGCTGTCTGTTTCCTGACTGTTTTTGAAGCAGCCACCAGCATTGCACCAGTAGCATCCTACGTCTCCTTCATCTCTCTCACTGGAGATTTCCCAAGACCATTCCCTGTACCTGAAATTTTTCAGTGTTCAAAGAAATACTTAGTTCAGTTTTCCATAAGCAGGCAGATTTTATAAAGAATTCCAGACAAATATACTTGGTCTTACCTGCCCCAGGTCTGGACTTATCACAACAGGGACTCAGCTCAGCCTTTGAGAGATGAGAGACTCCTCAGAAATGACTGTGAAACTTTGCTTTTTATTTTACCTGCCAGGACATTTTCCATTTTCTCCTGAAAAACTTCTTTAGTCTTTCTGTCTCCCTTCCCTGCAGCGTTGGGAACTCCCTGCCTTATTTGTTCCCAGTTAGAAGAAAACTGCAAATTGCCAACAATTTTCCACTTAAAAGAGGCTGGCTTCCTTGAATCTGCCTTCAATTTAGTGTCTTCACACCCTGGGTAAGGAGGCTGAGCCAAGTGTACCTACAAAGAAATGCTTTTTCTGCCTTTTTTTTCTAAAGGAAATGCATTTACTCAGATGTTTTGTCAGTCTGTGCTCACGATGCTTCATTATGATCATTCATCAGAAAGATACAGCTCATGAAGGTAACAGTACCAAACATTTGAATGAAAATGGATTATTGAACTCAGTGAGAGACTCAAGGTTCTCGACATCCTATGAGATCAATCATCTCAACAGACGTTGGAGAATCCACATGGCAGAGCTAGAGGCAATCAGACCTCGCAGTTCCTCTGAACAAATACAACATATTTTAGATTTCACTTCAATTTCATTAGAGTGCATCCCTTTAAGAAGAAAGACTAGGTAGGCATGAGTATGTTTAGGCTGCTATTTCATTTATCTGGGTGCTTTTAAAATTCTCTATTCCCTGATGCGTTAAAGTGGTTGTTCACTGAAACAGACACAACAACAGTTTTTATTCTGATATTGATTGGGACCTTATTTGCACTGATAACTCTCTTTATCTTCTCAGTCATCTCCATGCTGCTGGGGTCTTTTTTCTCAGTCAGAATGGAATTGAACTTAACATTCCAGTTTGGGATGGTGGGTACTTAAGGATCTCATGAAATTACTCTCTTGTTTTCCTCAGCATTTCTGCACAGGAAGTAGCATTAATCCTACAATAGTCCTCTCTGTCTTTTTAAAATACTTACAAAATGACTCTTCAACACTATTCTTCTTCTTCTTATTATTATTATTATTGAAGTAGTTTAATGTATAGGAAATTTATAGTGGGACAGCACAATTCTGTGAAGAGAAAAAAGATTTCATTTCATTTTTGAAAATGAAAGGTGATTGAAAGGTTGCTGTATCTTCTTTTAAACGTTGAATTCTTCATCCCAGTCCTTGCAGAGACCACAGAGAAATGTAACTGTGCAGGGAAACACATATTGAAGAAAGAGTATAATCCCACAACCAACCAATAAACCAAAAAGTAATTATTGATAAAAATGTTTTCCTTCCCAGCATTAATTTGAGAGGATCTCTGAGTTTGATTTTGAAATATGCTTTATATAGGGAAAAGATAATGTTGCTCAGAAACACAGCAAATGAGGTACTGAAGCAGAACATCCCTTGCTTTACTGCCTAAATTGGCCGGCATCTTGTATCTAGAGGGCTAAAAAAAAACCCATTACAATATTGATTGCACTTTGTTATTCTGCTTTAGTGATTAAATACATCAGCCACACCATCACAGCATTAAGTCTTGATTAATCATTCTCAGAACCCTAGGAGTAATATACAGAATATTTATTTAAAGTGTAGGTAGAGAGATCCAATTATGATTTATTCTTAGGCCAACTGGAAGTTGTCCTTTGACTTTTCTTGGTCTTTAATTTATTTTGTTTCAATTTCTCCCAGTTCCTTACAGCTGAAAGAATCACAGAATATCCTGAGGTGGAAGGGACCCACAAGGACCATTGACGTCAACTCCTGGCCCTGCAAAGAACACCCCGAGAATTCCACCATGTGCCTCAGAGGTAACATCCCACTCCCTAAGGAGCAGACTGAGAGCTGGCCAACACTAAAAATCTACTATTGATATTAATATTATAATTCTTTCTGCTTTTATTTAAAAAACTTCAAATGTTTTGGACATAAAAAACAAAGCAGAAGAGAACATCCAGTTATTATCTAAAATGACAAAATGAAAAAATATAGTAAAATAGAAAGGTAGAAAAATTCATACATATTTTTTTTTTAAAATGAATGTTTTGAGCTGGCTTTTCTATCCTCCAGGCCATTAAGATATAACCAAGCTCCAAGCTGCTAGAAAATGGTTATCATAGGGCATTATTCAAACTGGTAAATCCAGACTCCCAACAGGATTGATAACGTCCAGTCCATTGTTTCATTAATGCAAATACAGGCTCAGTATCTGATTGTGGTCTAGGCTGCTGTGATCAGGGGAAACTTGAAGTCCTGGCTTTTCTTACAAGAAAACTTGTAAACATCCAGTAACACAGAGGAGAAAAATATTCATTTAAGTAGAAATTATACAGAAGAAGCTCATGTTGCATGATGAGCTTTTTTTCCTCATCTCACTGTCTTTAAACCTCCCTTCATAGCCCTCACTTGCAAAAGAATTAATGAACAAAATAGAAATCTGAGATGCTATTCCTTATCAGTGTAGGATTAAATTACAAGAAGGAGGAAGAAATGTTTGTCTCCATCTAGAAAAATTATAGAAGAAGCAACAACCTCAGTTTTCATTCCTGCCTCTGAGAAAAGTCTTTGCCTGATAGGATAGTCTTCATTTCAGATGAAATGTGCACAATCCAAGCTGTAAAAGACAAAAAGTTTTAAGCAAATTTGCCAGACAAGTGAGGCTGTAAGAAATCCAGAGCCACTAAGGACTTCTTGTTTGTCATTATTCCACACAGTATGGCATTTTCACAGTGGTGCCTGCAATGCTTTGTATGGAAGAACTCATATTTTCATAGAATCCTAGAACGGCCTGGGTTGGAAGAGACCTTAAAGATCATCTCATTCCAACCATGGGCAGGGACATCTTCCACTAGACCAGGGTGTTCAAAGCCCCAGCTGGCCTGACCATCTTCTCCCTTATTCTTTTATCACGTTTTTTTTAAAGAAATTAAAAACCCATGAGTTAGTCTAGGCTTGCTATTGGTGATAATTGCACATGACTGAATTTTAAAGTTAGTGTTAGAGACTTCCATGACTATTTCTGTACAACACAAGGGAATCTTCTGTATAACAAACCACATATTCCTGTGCCATTCCAGTTCATTCGTAGAATCACAGAATATCCTGAGTCGGAAGAGGCTCATCAGGATCATTGAGTCCAGCTCCTGGCCTGGCATAAGACAGCCCCAACAATCCCAGCACGTGCCCGAGAGCATTGTCCCAACACTCCTTGAGTCTGGCAGTCTTGGGGCCACAACTATTCCCTGGAGAGCCTGTTCCAGTGCTCAACCACCCTGTGGGTGAAAAATTTTTTCCTAATATCCAACCTAAATCTCCCCTGACAGAGCTCCAGGCCATTCCCTCAGGTCCTGTCACGGGTCACCAGAGAGCAGAGATCTTCCACGTGAGGAAGATGCAGAGCAGCTGCAGATCTCCAAGGAAAGGACTGGTGTTCACACACAGACACATCTCAGCAGGAAGATGGATCTGTTGAACTTCTCATACCAGTATCTGCACTCAGCTCTTCACCCTGCATTACACAAGGATCTGTTCCAGTGACAAGTGAATAAGAAATGACAGCAGTAGAAGTAGAAATGAGGTCCTGGGAATTGTGTTTTTCTCCTCACAGCACAAGCTCATTTCTTGTGTCACCTGCTCCCTGTTGTTAATACTCACCTTGAATATCTCTTACTTCCATGCTGAGCCGAGTCTCAGTCGATCCTGTGGTCAGAAATGCTCCCTCTGATACATTTTGTTCTGAAAATCTTTGTTATCATCACCACAGAAATGCCTGCTTAGTTCTATCACTTACCTGGGATGAGAAAATGAAGTGCCATATTCCTGACATTATGTACAACGGCTATAGGAGACCGAGTTATTCAATTCCTGTAATTCTGACATGCATTTTTAAAGGTGTAGCTTAGGTAGCTGCCAGTTTTCCGTGCTACCTTCTTCTTAAAAGATGTCAGGAGTCTAAGTACACCCCTGTGGCATGGGGGAGCCTCAGTAGCCAGTCTGAAAAGATGGCTTTCTCTAGGGAGGAAAGTGTGTGCCCTATTTCTGTGTAGTTTGCCCTCATTATTGGTATATTACGTAGAAAAAACATCTAAATATATAATTTATTTCTATTTTAACCCTTAAATTGATTAAATCTGGAGTCCGAAACAGGTAAAGATTATTAGACCTTGAGCAGATTTCATTTAAAATAAGTTAAGAGGAAATAAATATTTTTTAACATCTGATAGCCAATGATTTGATAATTCCACATTTAAATGGAATGCCAATAGAAATATAAATAACATCCCTGTGAACAGCAGATGGTTTTCCATGATCGATGCCATTAAAATAAATGATAGGATCACTTCTGCAAACAAACAGACATTAATTAAATCCGTAATCTGTATTACAATATGGGTATGTAGAAAAACATATTACAGATGTCTGATGTGTTAAAAGTGTTTTCCCTCCCAATTAATAGAGTATTAAACATTATTTTATTTATTTATGTTTTTTTGAGTGCAACTAACTTAGAAAAATAATCTCCTGAGTGTAGATCATTTCTTTATTAGCCTCTGGAGAAAATTACTCTCTCCCTGGGGAAGAGTAATATATATTCCTTCTGTTCTTCTTTAACTAGATTGTGTTTGCAAATACAATTGCATTAATAAGACTCCCACTTTCTCAGACTCTTAGATAAGTTTAAATATAGCATTTTGGTAGTGCTCTCATGATGAATGTATCTATTGCTACAGGCACTCCAAGACCAATTTTTCAGAGCTATCTACACAGTTATTCAGGGAAAACATGTTCACTGTGTCCTGGGAGAGTTTAATGCATAATGACTGCCTTTCTTATTTCAAATTAGGTAAATACCTGTGCAGGGCAAGTTAGAACTGCGGGTAACCATTTCTGCAAGCAACGTTTTCCTGTGTTTACACTGAAATAATTGTGTGTATAACCCAGAGGTGTCGTTACACTTACACTGCATCAGCAAGCAGTGCTCACAATGTAAGGAATAAAATCCTGCTCTCCTGAAGAATTTTGACCCATCAGGCTGAGCATGGAGCACTGCATTGCTGCAGAGTCCACTTGTCCATGTACTCTGGAGGCTTTAGTCCCAAGGGATCACGTGTTATATCAAATGCTTGACAGCAGCAGTCAAATACCCTGGGGAAAGGGAGGGAGTCTGAAAAAGAGTTTCTTCACTTATCAGTGGTGTTCCAGGGATCATTAAGCACTGGAAAAGGCTCTCCAGGGAAGTGGTGGAGCCACCACCCCTAGAAGTGTTCAAAAAACGAGTAGATGTGGCGCATTAATGGATGTGGTGGTATTTGGTCAAAGCTTTGGACTTGATGATCTTGTTGGCTTTTTCCAACCTCAGTGATTCTGTAATTCTACGATTTGGGGTGACAACTGCTTCCAGAAGGATCAAACTTTTAAAAGTGGGAAAAGGAAAGGTTAGAGCCCTGGGAGTTTGTTGTGAGCTTGAGGCCTGTCTATTAAAGGGGTTCAATTTTATTTTTCTTGAATGCAGTAATAGTGAAAGTAGTTACAGAGTGACCAAAGCAGAGCAAGGGGAAACAGAATATATAAAATTGCATGTGACCAATTTGGAAGTAACTTCAACTGAGTCAATTTGAATTTATTTCTATGTGACATTTGTCAAAGGAAAGAAAAGGAAATTAAGACAAAGTGAGACTGTATTTGCTCATTTCTCCTACAGTAACTGTATTTGTACCATGCCTTTGCAGGGCCAAGCACTTCATACTAAATCTGGGGAGGCCCTTGATTTATCCAGGTTCTTCTTTAACCTTGGATGAAAGGGAAATATTGACACGATTAGCAAACAAAACTGCAAATTTATTCAAGAACTTGCTGCTATTGAGACCTCTAAGCATCTACAGCACAAAACTTTGGTCTTCCCTTTCTCCCTGTTATTTTTAGCAAAATATGTCAAACTAGGTAGGGAGCCAGGACCACACCCCTTCATTCCCAGAATCCTAGTGAAGTTTTTAAAATGGGGAATATGCACTTTTCTTGTAACTACTGCAAAATGGGTGTACAGCTGGCTGTAATGATGCTGAAGAATTTAGTGGAAAAATCAAGTGGCAACTGCTTCTGGATTTTATATATTCAATATTTTCACTAAAAAATGCAGAAGATGCTATGGGAAAAGCACTTCAGACATTAAAAAGAAAGAGGTAATTAAAGGATTTGAAAGGATAGGATTAACATTCAAAATTATCTTGAGAAATTAACATGTGGGGCTGCGATTGATAGAATGAGACTCTTAAAGAAAAATTAAAATCATTCTTGTGTAGAAAATGGAATCCAACACAGAAGTTTGGCATTCTATAAAACTGGCAGAGCAGTGCAACAGGGGGGGAAAGGTGATTGAAGGGCTAGAGAACCTGTCCTGTGAGGAAATACTGAAGGATTTGTGTCTCTTGTGGAGAAAAGAAAGCTCAGGAAGACCTCATCACAGTATTCCAGTCCTTAGAGGGTGGCTCAACGAGAGCAGAGTCTCTCTCTTCGTGAGGAGCCACATGCAGAAGGCACAGAGCGATGAGCACAAGCTGCACTGGCAGAGGTCTCATCTTGATATGAGGGAGAAAATCTTTATTGGGAGAACAATCAACCAACAAAGCAGCCTCACCAGGGATTCTCGGGATGGGATGGGATGGGATGGGATGGGATGGG
>VZRN01006136.1:382246-399176 GCA_013397935.1 Dasyornis broadbenti
GATGGGATGGGATGGGATGGGATGGGATGCGATGGGATGCGATGGGATGCGATGGGATGCGATGGGATGGGATGGGATGGGATGCGATGCGATGCGATGCGATGCGATGGGACAGAGTGCTGGATGATCTCAACTAGGCCCCCTTTCCCATGAAAACTTGGACCAGATGGTCTTTTGATGTACCTTCCAACCTAGGCTGTTCTGTGAGTATATGAATTAATATCTGTCCTACACTATTTTTTCTTCCACCCACTCATATCCAGAGCGAGATCTGGGAGCAGGATGGCCCATATGCTTCTGTGAGGGTTTTTTTCCTCCTCAGTGTGCCTGTTTCTATATATTTCTGTTAGCGAAGACAGGTTCTGTGTGTATGTGCCACACAGAAATTAAATTTGCTCTGACCCTTTATACACCAAGCTATCTGTCTCACAACCAAGTTCCCATCCTGCTGTTGTCAGTTTTTCTCCTAATATCCATAGCAACAGGGTTGTCTTGTCAATCAAATATTTCACAAGTTTTGAGGCCCGAAACGATTATTAAAATCTCTTCTACAGCTTTCTGAAGAAAAAAATCCAAGAATTTTTTCCTATTTCTCCTTTGATGAATCCAAAATGTATATTAGTAAAAAATACCTTCCAGAAAAAACCTCACCTGCATATGGCCTGTGAAGCCCAGGAAGATGGAGCATTCACCAAGACCATTGGGAGTTTTACTCTGTGTTAATTTTTTTCACATGTTTTAGAATTCATGTCTTGTTTCTAATTTGAATTTATATGTTTCTCGCTTCTGGGCTCTGTTTCTTGTTATGTCTTTCTCTACTAAATTAAAGATCTCTTTACTACGTGGTATTTCTCCCTGTGGAGATATTTAAACCATAATAGAGTCACCTCTTGGTTGTCCTTTTTTAAGACAAACAGCCTGAGTTCTTTACGTGTGATTAAATAAGTCTTTGAGCACATGAAAAACCTCATAACTGAAAATCAAAAAAAATACAATTCCTCCTCTGTCTTCCTCAAACATCCAAAAAAATTACATGGCTACTCAAAGGGGAGTACTTAGAAGAAAATATAATAATCTATACAACACTAACGAGTTAGACTACAAATGCTGAAGTTATCCCAATACGATGGTTCTTTAGAAGAGAGCTGAGAGGGGAGATATGAAATAAAGATGAAAATTTTGGATATAGACTTTTGGTGATTAAAAATAGGTTGAGCAGTCTCTGTTCAGAGAAAAGGACGCAGCCATTGCTGAAAGAGGTGGTGTAGAAGGGCTCAAGCATCTCTTAGAGTCAAATAGAGCCCATAAACAGAACAAAGCAGGGTGTGCAAAACTAGGGGGACTTCGCTAACGAGGACTTGAAAGTAACATTAAAAGAAATATCATAACTAAACAATCATTCCGGGATTAGAAGTAATTGTCAATGAAAGTTGTGCAATTGTCATCAAAGGAGTTATTCCAGCCTTGTTATGAGCTTTTGAGATAAAACAGTGTGCTAGAAAACTACAGGGAATGATTGGGAAACCTACATGGTCCCTTTTGAAGCCAGAAATCCATGATTAGATATTTCATGCCACACCGAGGAAGCTTCCTTCATTTGGATATAAATAGAGAGATGATGTTGAAACATCTAATGAGCGTCATTAAGCCACACTGAAAGTCAGTGTTCCCAGTGATCTGAAAGAACTTTTCTTTTCTTTAATCAATGCCCAGCAAATCAGTGTCAAAGTTAGACAATTAGATTTGGAGGAAACTGCAGGCCCATCTTCCCATTGTAAACTGGGCATTCTGGGTTGAATTAGAAAATATATCTGACCGTGTCACAGCAGTGCCAGAGCAGCAACTGCCTTTCCCCCGGGCATTGCATCACTGATAGCTGTAAATCAGTGGAAATCAACAGCTCAGCCAGCGGAGATCAGCAGGAGAATTTCAGATCTGTAGTGCTGTAAAACAAGAGGCCGGCTGTGAATGATGGGAAAGGGGATGTTGCTGGTTGGAAATTCTGCTTTTTGTGAAGAGAGGAAAGACATTTCTTGCTCTGAGGACGGGAGTCTCAAGGCTGATGCCTCACAGTCCTTATCAACTGTGTCACTAACTCAAGGGCTTATCAATTTCTCTCCACTCCGGTTTGTGATCCAGCAGGTGACCAGTGCAGGATACCCCCAACAGTGCAAGTCACACATTTGAGACAGAAATGGACTGGGCTGTCTGTGGGTGTTAGGACTAGAAAAGCACTGAGAATTAAGTTGAAATTCCAGATTGCCAGCGACTCTCCAGGTCTGTGTTCAGTGCTTAACAACTTTTCTTTCTTTCTTTATCCTTTAGGATGATGTTACAAGATTAAGTGCTGATTTGTCTTTCCTTTGAATCAGGGCTTTGTTCAGTCTCTTGCCATCTATGATTACAACACTGGGAGCTCTGGATAAATAACAACCAGCTAAAAAAACAGTAGAAACACTAAACCCAGAGCCATTTGTCTAATGATTTAAAATGAGTCATGGCTTCCTGAATGTCTGATTAAGTTTTTTTCCAAACTGAAGCCACTTATCGTCATTTTCCATTAGGTGCAGGTAGCAAGCAGTAAATACAGGTGCGATCCACAAAGCAAGAAATTATAGGATGTAGGATATGAATGCTGGACGTTCTTGCAGCTAAAGATGTCTTCCAAAATCATGTTACGTCAATATATTTGGGATTTTAATCTAGTTGATAATGGCTTAAAAAATGGGAAATTCATGTGTGTGTTCAAGGCACACCTGAAAGGATTCCAAAAAGAGCCCAAAATTTATATTTCTTGTGGAATGCATCCCTTTGAGCAGGAGATCACAGCACAATGGTCTCCCACAGCGCAGGCTTGAGCACTGAGTTGGATAATGAGCAGCTATCCTATAGCAGAATTCCTATCACATTCTTGGATCAAGACAAGGCACAGCAAAGATGGGGACCATTTTCCTTTAAGTGGAGAAATTTCTGTTTTGGACAACTTAGGGTCCAAAACTCATCTGATTATGAGTGTCTTAGTTAGCAAAAAGGGAGCAATTAATTTTCTTGTTACGGGCAAGGGATTCTGCAACTTAGAGGAATATTTTATTTAACACAATTAGGTCCTTCACAACACCATGTATCATTTTTGAAGACCTGAGGGCAAGATGGACAGATAAACACCTCTACATTTATTTTCTGTGTCAGAACTTAATTCACCATTAACTTACCATAACTGCTATATCTGGTCAAGCCCCTTCACCCACGCTTCACTGCAAAGGATGCAGCCACAGCAGTGGATGTTGTTTGAAAGAACACCTGAAAGTTTCTGGTTTTTTATCCCTGTGACTGAAAAACATTCACTAGTTCTTCACCTTTTGCTGCTTCCTTATCAAATCTTGCATCTACATCAAATTTATGACAGAAGAGGAAAATTAAATTACTGTTATTATTAATTATATTTTTTGCCTTTGTTATTGAAAAATCATATTTTTTTACGAAGCATTTTCAGAAGAACCAGAAGAAACCTAATCTAAAGTCAACAGTGCTTCTAATCTCACTTGATCTTGTCCAAGATGAAATAACTTACCTGAAAACAGAAGGAATAAAACCAGTTTAAAACTCCAGAAAATGTTGATTTCAAGTGCTCAAGAGCAGGTTCTACGTCTTTGACTTTTATGCCACAGCCAAACCCGAAATAAGTGACTCCTGCCATCTCTCTATCCTTACAGAACTCCTTCCACATTCTACATTCCAGAATTTGTCATGTTTGGTGATAAACTTGCTGTCCTGCTTAAGAAACATCAGGAAAAAATATTGTGGATAGATGTATATTGGGGTCATGAAGAGAGGGGAACCTGACAAAATCTAATATCCCTGAAACAAATTAGAACCTTTTTTTTGTTATCCTTTTTTAGGTAATTAATGGGTCTCATTTGTCTGCAGCTGTACTTATGGCAATTAGTTCAGCTTAGCACAGGTCTCTAATTTCCTACATCAATAAATGTTAGACCAGGGCAGGATCACTATCAAGTGCAGTCATTGTTTACAGCATATTCGTCTTCATAAGTGCCTGACTATAAACAGAACATCTTTCCATTGAGGTTTGCCTGAAACTATCCATCAGCGTGCCTTAGAAATGCTGGGAAATACTGGAGGGAGGGAGAAAAAGAAATAGATCTTTCGCAAAATTAAAAGCCAAAATGTGAGTGTAAGGAAGACATTTATTTTCCTCTACTGCTTAAGTACCTCCATGAAATAAAAATTCCATGGTCTTGTACGAGCAGAGTGAGAAATGCACTTGCCCCAAAGAAGCTGCTGTTTGGAGAGGTGAGGGGTCAGGAGTTGGACTTAAAGGATCCTTATAAGTCCCTTCCAACTCAGGATATTCCCTGATTTGTATGATTTGCTAAGTGAGGTTAAATATGGGAGATACTTGAAGACTGGGGAGGGAATGAGAGCAACAAGGATTTCACAGGATCTCAGTGGTGAAGACAGGACAGAAAATCAGGTGTTCCCCTACAAAACACCAAGGGACAGAATAATTTGGTCTCCTTTCTTCGAGGAGAGCTATGAAGGAGGAAGAAATCTGAGGGAACTCTCACTTTGACTTCCTAAGGAAAAACCCTCTGTTATCCATTCCTCTACTGTAACGAAACTGACTCTACCACCATTCCCTGGGAAGGAATAGTGAGGATAAATCTGCTCCACCATGAGCAAAACTCATGTTGAGAGCAAGGAAACACCAAGCGCCTTAATTCCTGTCAGGAGGTTTGTGCTCCTTGAGAGTGGCAGCACTAACAGAGTAAACCCAGGGAAGAACCTTGTACACCACTCCATGGGGTTATTGCCACAGGCTACCCTGATATGTTGGATTTATTTTTAGTTGTGCTATCTGGATTAAAAGTAAATTTTAAAATGTGTAGGGAGCACTCAGATATTTGTTTGTATGGGACAGGACGAATATCCAGTGTTTAAGGAGGCAGGTGTTAACAATAAATAAGACTCAGAGAACATTTCTTTCAGTGGCTGGTGTAGCAGACCTGGGACACCACCAACTGGTTCTGACTCCCACAGTTTTGCTGTTTCCCATTGAAGGAGGCATTTCAGCGTAACAATTTTTAATGCACCTAAAAAATACCCTAAAACATGCATGAGGCACATTTGAAGACTATCAGCATCTATCTCCGCTTGACTTCATTAGATTTGGGCAACCAAACAAGTTGGATGTTTCAACAGGCTCTTACACCCTATATCTGTATTAGGAAAGTTTCTCATTACCAGGAGAGTATCCAGAAAAGAGGAAACAAAAGCCGCTTATGAACACACAGTTTCCTCTTTCCCCTTCCCAAATGAGCAAAAAACCTGTTGAGCTGACATTTTTGATAATGTATTATGGCAGGTAAATTAGGCAAAGAGTTAATTAAAATCTGAGAGTTAATTAATGAGATCCACTGCACATTAAAGATCATTACTCTATCTGAAAGGAGTAATTAGAGAGCAGTTGCTGGTGTGTTTTATTCTCCTGGGTGTTTGCTGACATGCCACATAAGTCATTCGATGTTGAGAAAATAATCTGCTGATCTCCATATTTACTGTGATTATTACATAATTGTGGCAAGTTAAGCTGTAGCAGGGAGAATCTTCTTTCAACCAGATTTCCTCTGAATTACTTATTCATCTGTCTATTTATCTGGCCTCTTATGTCCCTTAATTAAGTCATTAGTGATAATAATAATTTCCAATCTCCATTTTAACTGGTTGCTTTCACCTAAAAAGCTCCTTTTCTTTAAATCACTTCAGATAATAGAGCTGGAAGTTCAAGAAATCTGCTTTATTGCGCTGCTGGCACTGCTATGATCTGTGGCCATGGGCAAACTTGGCTCACTCCAATTCCCAACCAGTTGTCACATGAGACTATGAAGTTATGTAGGGAGACCTCTCTGAATGCTGGGATGTCAATCAGGAGCTGTGGTAATCACTCACAGGGACAGCTCTGAGCAAACAGTGCTCAGTGGATGATGCTTCTTGCCATTTTTTAAGAAGCAGATACTTGGAAATTCCCAGAATTGTATTGACATTGAGTGCAATTGCCGCTGCTGACAAATACACAGTGGCTTGACAGTGCTCTCTCTGGTTGTTTTAATTCATTCTGGACTTTTTAATCATGGAATGGTTTGGGTTGGAAGAGGCCACCAGGATCACCCAGTTCTAGTTCCCTGCCATGTGAAGGGAACCTTTCCCAGTCCCGGGGTTTGCTCAGAGCCCCATCCAGCCTGGCCTTGAACACTTCCAGGGATGGGGAATTCACAGCTTCTCTTGGACAACCTGTGCCAGTGCCTTACCACCCTCACAGTAAAGATTTTCTTCCTTATATCCAATCTAAAGCTACCGTCTTTCAGCTAAAAGCCATTATCCCTTGTCCTCCCACTGCAGAGTTTTTTAGGGGAAGTCTTTGTGTTTGTCCTCAGGTACTGGCACAGCAGCTCATTTTCAGATCCATTAGGTTTTGCCTGATTGTTATTTGTGCTGCCTTTGTTCATAAATGCCCTGGAAGAACATTGCTTGCTTCAGTTTAAGCTTGGTATTTCGTGTCTTGCCATCACCATTCAGGAGAAATGTTCATCTTTCCCTACTCGATCCTTTCATGAGCCCACATTTCACAGACATTTTTCTGTATTTCTCCTCCACCTCTTTACCCCATCCCTCTTCCCAGCCTTGCTCTCTCCTTCACCTCCAGCCCTTGCAAGCTGTTACCTTTCTAAATCTGTCCTGTACTTCTGAATTCGCCAGATGTTTCCCATCCAGCAGTACCCCAGGTCAGGATCTGTTGGCTGCAGGACTCTGAAATTGCTCATTTCACATTTAGCTTCATTAGATAATCTCAAGGTTTCTGCTAGGAAGGAGGTGGGTACCTTCTGCGAGTCTTTTTTTCTTGAACTAAAGATCTCTTTAGAAATCAAATGAAGAATCAACAGAGACCAGACCTGTGTGATCTCTTACAATGATATTTGAAGTGAAGAAAAGTTGAAGAAAAAAAAATCAAGGAGTCTATTTTGGCTCTATGTAGCAAACTCCAGAACACTCACTTCTCTCTTTTACTTTCAATAAACCTTTTTCATTTTCTCTCATACAGGAGCTAATAGTTTAAAATGATTGCTGTCTTCTCTCTAGACCAGTGATTTCCTAATTTTTCAAGAATGGTTGACTCCCTATAAACTTTCAGCTGGCAATACAGTGTTCTGAAGAGCAAAGGCAAGTGCTGTCAGCTGCCGTGTTTCTTCTGTAGCTTTACAAGGGCTTTTTAGACATAGTTTACAAGGTGTTCGCCCATGCAGCCCTTATATCTCCCAGAAATTCACTGTCTGTAATTTCAGAACCTCTCCTGTGTGCTGCACCTGAAGCATTTTTGCACACATGGTGAAGATGCCAATATTCTTCACCTGCCCTTCAAAAATCATTATTTAGCACATGGAAACAAACCGGAATAAATTCTCAGGTATAAAACCAAATTCTGATGGATTTTTGTCTCAAAATTTCTGTCTGGCAAACTCTTCCCCTTTCTCAGGATGGAGTTTCCATTTTTCCAAAGGAAGTTCAGTTTTTATTCTTGTTCTGCTTCAGGAAGCTGAGAGCTTGATTTATTTCAGGAAAGAGAAGATCTAATAAAATATCCCAGAAGGGCAGAAACAGTAATATTTACTGATTAGTAAACATGTGCAGGTCTCAGTGTAGCTGATAGCTC
Organism: Dasyornis broadbenti; assembly: GCA_013397935.1. Classification (NCBI taxonomy): domain Eukaryota; kingdom Metazoa; phylum Chordata; class Aves; order Passeriformes; family Dasyornithidae; genus Dasyornis; species Dasyornis broadbenti. Next base: position 389,973 of record VZRN01006136.1, read on the forward strand.
CACTGAACTAGAATCCTCCCTTCATCCCTCACGATCCGCCTACCTTCTCCCTGGATACATGTGATGATAACTCTTTATTAAAATGTCAGGCCATTCCGGGAATTAATTAATAAAAAAGGGTCTGTGAAATTGGCACAACACTATACGTTAGAAATTCTTATTAATCCACAAACTACATCCACACAGCAGGGTGACAGCTCTTCCCAAATGCATTAAGCAGAGAAATGACACAGACAAATGGTTTAGAGAATCAGAGAACCAGAGAATGGTTTGCCTCAGAAGGGACCTTTAAAGATCACCCAGTCCTGCCATCCTGCCCCGTGCCAGGATATCTGCCATTGGATCAGGCGACTCAAAGCCCCTTTCAACCTCCTCTTGAACACTCTAGTATCTCTAAGTTTTTCCCAATGTCAGTGTTCCTGCCCAGGCAGTTTTTCCCATGTTTCATTATGATCAGGAGGTCCTTACTCAGCCATGCTGGTGTCCTTCCTTCCATGCACGTTGGAATCAAGAGTTCTTGTGCTCTATGAAAATCGTCTTTGAGTGGCTGCCAGTTCTCTTCTGCCCCTTTACCCCTGGGGACAGTTTCCCAGTTCAACTCACATCTTGTCCCAGGATAGCTGAGAAGCAGCCAAGACTGGTATTCAATCCCAGAAAAGCAGATTTTCCCCAGTTTTCCCACAGCGAATAGACAGACTCCTTAAATTAAAAAGCTTTATTGTTCATGTGATTTAGTACTTCAGGTTGTTCAAAGGATTTAGTACTTCATGCAAGTTGATTTACAATCAATTAGGGCTGAGAAAGGAAGAAATTGCTTCCAAACACAATTACACAATTTTATATTATTATTCTGTATTATACAATTCTCATATACACAATTAGATTGCAGTGAACATGGATGATTATCTTTCAGCCTGAACTATCAGCCTAATCCCTAAACTATAAAGCGGTAGATAAAATATGATAAAATATCAGATGATTAAAAAAGAAAAGATAAACATTTGAGTCAGTTTCAACATTACTTTTATATCAGTTACACTTCTGATTATATGGTGAGATACTATTAAAGAGTACTTAAAATCATGATTCTGTTGTGTTGCAGAAAGCTGCTGAAGGGTATTGGAGACAACGCTGACACCTCTGGATTTGGAATTTCCTTCATGGCAAGTCACCACAGGCTGGAATACTGTTCTAGAGGAGTATGGCTCAATTCTTGCTCTGTCCTTGTAATGCCAAGGGGTTGTCCCCATGGTATCCTCCTCCCAGGATCCAGCCACCTGATTTAAGGACTCTCTGATACGTCATACGTCTAAGTTAAGTAAAAAACTTGTTGTGTTAACAATAACAAAAGCTTTCTGGGGCAGGGATCCTGATTTCATTTAGTCTGTGTGGGCCGAGTTCTGATTTGCCATAGAAATTATCCTTAAAAAGTGGGGCAGTGTAAAATCCTACAAAGACGACTTCTTTTTATTGTTTATTTATTTATTTATTTATTTATTTATTTGATTTATTTGATTTTTAATCTTTCCACCTTCAGCATGGCAATTTTTTTATTGATCAAACACACCTTGTAAATCGTCAATTGCTCTCAAGCCATCTCTTAAAAAACTCCAGATGCTTTGTTTTCAAAGTAGACTATTTACTTTCCAAATGCACCTCTTTCTCTCTTTGTGTCTCTTTTCCCATCTTACTTCTTTCTTTCTTAACTCATAGATGGCTCAAGGCATGAATTAGTCATAATTTCCTCATCTCTCACATCTTTATTTATCAAATGCAGGCACAGCTCTTCCCAGGTGCAGTGGTTTGTAAACAGTGCCAATTAGGCTCCTGTTCTGCTCCAAGCCTGGGACAGAGCAGAGAGAGGCAGAGGGAAGTGCTGCATTACAAATGGGACTGAGTTATGCACGCCAAGACTCCATAAAAGCCTTATCAAACAAAGTCAGTGAGGGGAAAAAAGACGAGAGCTAATTATCAGGCAGCGCTAGTGAATCAAAAAAATGTGTTTAAAATCCAGATAATTAAGCCTTGGTCTAGGAACAGGGGGATTCCTGCCTGCATGTTCAAGACTTCTTAAACCTGAGTTTGAAGGCAAAAATTAGTGTTGTATAAGTTACTTTTATGATTTTGCCCTCTGGTGAAGAAAAAGAAATCACAGCAAAATTGCTTGATTGTTTCATAAGAGGAAATCAAACAGATAACAAAGGGCAACCTGCCATGTTGATTGTCTGACAATTTTTTAATGAGCGGTTCTGGCAAACATGCTGGGAGAATTAAACAAAATGTTTTCTTCTGTGTGTTATTCCAGAGCCATCTGGATGCAAACCCGTGCAATGTGTTCCAGGGAGACCCTGCTTGAGCAGGGAGGTTGGATCAGATGAGCCACTGTGGGCCCTTCCAACCTGACCCATTCTGTGGTTCGGTGTGGTTCTTTGATTTGAGAGAACACCAGCTTTAAACTGAGAGTAAATTTAAATTAATCGGGAAGAAATTCTTTACTGCAAAGGTGGTGAGGCCCTGACACAGGTTTCTCTGAGAAGCTGTGGCTGCCCCATCCCTGGAAGTGTTTGATGGGGTTTGGACCAACCTGGGATAGCCGCCCATGGTTTGGTTGGAACAGAATGATCTTAAAGGTCTCTTGCAATCCAAACGATTCCATGTTTCTATGATTTCTCACGCAGGGGACTGCAGAAAACCCCAGTTTGCATATCAAGGTGAAATATGTCCTTAAATCACTTAAATAGGTTTAAATATTCCTAACTAAGAAGGACTGGCTGTGAAGAGAGATATGTGAATGTAGATATTTTCATTCCACCCTTTGTCTCTGGATGGTCATGGGAGACCTTAGGGGACCCCCAATAGCTTATGGGGGACTGGAAAAGCCCAGAAAAGAGAGATTGAACAATGCTTGTAGGGAATAGGCTTTCTTTTCAATTTATCAAAGCTATCAATTTCCTTAGTCTGCACATGCAAGAATTCATTGGATCTCTGCATCCACCACACACCCAACTGAACACACACAGCAAAGCTGTTGTGCTCATGATAATAAATGTGCCATAAATCTGATGTATTTTGGCAACAATGGTCAATTTTCTCATGTATGTCTGCTTTTCTGTCCAGGAGATTGTGATACTGTCATGGAAAGACATTGAGGTCCTGGATTGTGTCCAGAGAAGGGAATGGAGCTGGGGAAGGGTCTGGAGCACCAGCCTGATGAGGAGAAGCTGAGGGAGCTGGAGGGGCTCAGCCGGGAGAAAAGGAGGCTCAGGTGGGACCTTATTTTCTACAGCTCCTTGACAGGAGGGTGCAGCCAGATAAGGGCTGGTTTCTTCTCTCAAGCACCAAGTGATAGGACAAGAGGAAATGGCCTCAAGCTGTGCCAGGGGAGGTTCAAGGTGGACATCAGGAAGAATTTCTCCATGGAAAGGGTTGTCAGGCATCGGAAAGGCTGCTGAGGGAGGTGCTGGAATCCCCATCCTTGGAGGTGTTCAAGAAAAAACTGGATATGACACTCTGGTCTGAGTGACAAGGTGGCATTTGGTCAAAGGTTGTACTCAGTGACCTTACTCAGAGGTCTTTTCCAGCCTTAATGGTTCTAGGAATCTATTCTAAGTCTAGAAAATATCTATTTCCTGAATATCCTGTAGATTTGAAGTCTAGAGCGTTATAACAAATAACTAGAGAGAAGCTTATCTGCCCCCGCTTTTATTTTAAATACCCTTTATTTTCCTTTATTATATTTTCCCCCCTGTGAGTTTCTGGATTTTCTGAGGCACTAATCTCAGCCTCTCCATATCTGACTTAACTCAGGATAGCAAATGTCAAATGTGGATACTGATGAAGCTCCTGAAAGCTGCATGCGGCAACACAAACCTGTAGGAAATGCATTTTCACAAGCAGCACAAGAAACCTGAGTTTGTGCTGCTTTCAGTACCGGTTTACAAAAGAACATTTAACAAGCATCTTTCCTACAATAAAAAAAAAAAATAAATATTGGCAGGAGACATATAAATTACTGGATATTGGTTAGAGAATCTCTGGAGCTGTGTTGAGATAGCAGTTTAGCATCAAATTATGTTTATTTTTGCCTTTTATGTGGTATGCTCGTATTTAGCTGAGAATATTCAGCAACAGAAATGTGTCCACATTGTAATATGTGGAATAAAACAAGACACAACTCCATTAGAGTTGTGACACAGAATCACATTAAGGAATTCCGAAAGGATGCCGAAGGTGGAAGATAACCTGTGCTGTGTATAAGAATACAGATTCTATTTTATTTTCACAGTAACCACACCAGATCTCAAGACATGCTAAAAATGACAGTCAGACATAAAGGTGATTTTAAAACAGCTTTGCGTGAAATGAAGATTTACTGATATAACTTGGAATCTCGAGAAAACAGTGTAAAATGAAGGTGGCTGGGGATTTTCTGTGACTGGAGTGGGGGATTGCTTGTGGTGGGAGAAGACTTCACTGCCCTTTACACACAGATAAATAACTATAACAAAATAATTTTAGATTTTTGTGATAGCTAAGTTTCATCCGCAGTAGCTTCAGGATGAACTTCTCATCCACCAGCGCTCCCGTCCTCCTCAGGGCTGCTCTCAATCCATTCTCTGCCCAACCTATGCTTGTGTTTGGGATTGCCCTGACCCAGGTGCAGGAACTGGAGCTTGGCTTTGCTGAACTTAGAAACAGCTCCTGGCACCACGGACTTGGCCAGACTTCAGGGCAGCCCCTCCTACATTTGGCGTTAGAATTTCTTTCTGCTTTGAGGTCAAAGAGAGAATCTTACCAGTACTGAAAAATGCCAAAATGGAAGATCCATGGCTAACGTTCAGCCACGCTCACTATACATTTTTCTTATGTTTAAATGAAAATTTCTGTATTGCAGCCTATGCCCACAACCTCTTAACCTGTCATTTCAAATAAAATTTGAAGAATGCATTTCAAGATTTATCCCTTCATGCAAAATATGAGCAGTATTCTAAAGTGAAGTGTGCAATGACTTTCTGTCAGTCTGAGCTATCACTTTGATGAAGATCCTTTTGTCATACTTTTCTTATGCTTTCTGAGGTTGCTTTACTCCATTTCTTCCTTTTTCTTTTTTTGAATCTGCAGATCAAAAAGTAAAAGGACAAGCTTAGCTCTGATCCCTGTCTTTATTTCCTCAGGTAAAAACCCTGAAAATATCCTGAGTTCTGAGAAACCAAATAGTCTTAAATACAAAACATCCTACTGCTGCCAAGACAATTTTGACTACAGATAAAAGTTCTTTAACTGACAAGACAAATATAGACTAAGGCAGGTAGAGTTCAATGGAAAGAGAATGAGATTGTAAAACATTACAGGGAGTGGTTCCAGAGAATTTTCTTTTTTTGTCTGAATTCACTTTAATTCACACTCCTGGATTTGGCTTTGCCCCAAAAGCAAGTCTGTGATTGTGTCTCTACCTCTGTGAAATTCGTGCTTCCTGTCCAAGATCAAAACCACAAGTCTTGTATACAGATTTCTAACAATGAAATAATTGTTATGGCTTTAAAAGCCACAAAGTTTAAAAGTTTACAAGAACTTTTGGTATTAAAAATCTGTATCTTCCTCCTCTGTTCTTCTCCTCCCTCCCCATCCTATCTCCACTTCAAGCTGCTGCTGTGCTGATTCTCCATTTCAATCTTTTAAAGATGCTGCTGCTGAACTTTACACTGATAAACCACACCTTTTTAAGGAGGAAAAGAGAAGTGAAGGGGTGGGGGAAGAAACAAAGAGAAACCACAGGTTTACTGCTAAACATGGACTGAATTCTGTGAAATTACTATTTTAATCATATTTTGTGTCTCTCTGTACTACAATGACAGCCATGGAGGAAAGGAGGGAAGAAAAAGGACAGGTCGTACTTTCACTCTCCAGGTTTTATTTCATGAAAGAGAGGTAGAAGGCAGGAATTTAGTTGCCCATTGAATCAATGGTTTCCCCTAAATTTCCCCAAAAGAAGATACACGGCAGAAATTTTAATTTGCAGCACTGCTGGAGAGCACATGCTAAGATTTCATGACGGAATGCTGTGTACACACAATTTCATTCACTGGTCATTAGGAAAGAACAAACACAAAGAAGCTGAAAAACTCTCACAACATGGCAAAAGTTACTTGCCTGATTGTTTTTCACCTTAATACAGACAGAAAATGAGAAATTCCTGCTCTCACATTGTATCTCTGCTGTTTTTAGCACTGCTTCAAGTGGCTCATCTCTGCTCTCAACTGCTGCCCCCAAATTCCTGGAAGGTGAGATCTCATCTGTCGGGTTAAGGTTTAAGCAATCTGGAAACCCAAGTGTTAAGCACTTTTTAAAGTTCAAGAATACGCTGAGTACCTGTGTAGTCATAATCCCAGAGAAAATCCTTCTGCTGGAAATGATCTCTATCATTGCTCCCGCTAAAGCACAAGGGTTTTGTCACAACAAACTCTTATCAGCTCTGAGGGGAACTCAGCTCCTGGTTCTTTGTGTACACTCAGCAACTTCCCGGGGGGATTCACAGTTAAAATAAAAAATCACCACTGAGATGGGCTCTTTTACACTCCATGACAACACAATAGATTAAGAGATGGAACCACCACCTAGAAGGATGCATCCAAACCTCCATTTCAAAGAATAAATAGCAATTCAGTGCTACAAGGAACAGAAGAGCTACGTGTCGGAAAACAATATTCAAAGAGCCAGCATAAAAATAATGAACCCAGGGAAAATGAAATTAGAAGATGAAGCAAAACCAGAGGGAAATATAGCAGGGAACTATAAAAGGGATGGGAGATTGCAGTTAAAATAAAATAGACAGCAATTTAAAAATAGTTTAAAGCTCCTAGAAAGTTGTGAAAGAAAAACATAATGATGCTAGGAAAAAAAATGAGAAGTGATAGCACAACGTAGGAACTGTGGGTATAAAATTAATGTATTAAAAATAATGATATGCTTACACTCTGCAGAGAAAGAAGGCTCATTTCACAAGTGATAACACACAATCAGAGAATCTTCCCTATCTCTGTCAAGGTCATGGACCAAAAGCTGCATTCTACGTGTAACTGTAAGTGGGATAATGAATTTGCAAGGCATGGTTCAAAACTCCTCCTTCTACCCTCTGTGAAGGTGTCCTAGACCACAATGACTATCCCACTGCCCAGCAGAACTGTCAGTGGCGAATAATGATTGATTTGGTGGAAATAAAAGGAAAGTGCAAATCTGAGCAACCAAGTGGATGCAGAGCTCGTCTGAGATGAGGAATTCCTGGCTGCTACCCTGAAACAACCAGCTGGGCACGACCATGTAAATGGTCACTGGGATAATTATCATGCACTTTGGCTCCAGCATTATTGTCATTATTTCTTCCACTGGGCAGATTTTAAAAGTGAAACCAGCCATATTCCTGTGATATTGATGATGCCATGACAATTCTGGTAGCACCGAGTAACACACATGAATAGCAGAGAGATGAAGAACTGAAAACACACCTCTGTGCTTTGCTTTCCCTCTTTTCTATCTTCCTCCTAGCAGGTGTTCCTTTTCACGTCCCATGTTTGCACATTTATCCAGGAGAGTTCAAATGTCTCCCGCTGGATTTGCTCTTTGCAGGCTGAGGAACACTCCTTCCAGCTGGATGGAAAGTACTTTGACAATACCCTGATCCTCAAGAGACAAATCTGGGAACTTTTTCTGTCCACTTAGTACTTATGAAGACTGAAGTGGTAAATACTAAGTCCTTAGTGCTTATAAGAATAAGACTAATCACTGAATATCTCTGGAAGGCAGGAATTCAAGTGTTGAATTCAAATTTTAAGAGAACGTGACACTCTCCTTTGTACTGTTGGTCTATTCTCGTGCAATTTTCTGAGCTCAGAAGCAGGGAAAACATATGTGGTGATAGCCACAGTAGATGTCTTGATATTTATTGCAATTTTGGAAAGCTTTGTTCAAAGTGGGATGGTAAAATATCATAAATTGATTTTGTAAGATATTTGACATGCAATGACATATAAACAACATGTGAGAAATCTGGGAGAATGGCTGTATTAACTGAGCAGTTTTCCACTAAGAAAGCTGCAGGATCAAACAATGATAAGGACTGGAGAATACAAAATTTATGTCATAGATTAATGATGGCCTTTATTGTCATAAACAACCACCTAAATAAACTTTATCGTCATAGTCTTCCAAGTTTGAAATCTTAATTAAATACCATTGGCAATCAACAACCAAACATGTAATGACTGAGAACTGGCTGGAGAAGAGGAGTGTGTGGGAAATATAATCTGCTTAAAAATGACAAGTCAGACCGATAAGAATGAATCAGAATCTTGTCAAACATATCAAAGCCAAATTCAACATATTAAAATTAATCTTTACTGCGGTAGTTCCCCTGGCCATAACTCACTGGCTCAGGAGCCATGTTGCTTTAAACATTGTCTGCGTCTTCTTTGTATTTGTTATTTTGACAATGATTTAAATTAGATTAAGTGTGAACTAATACACAAGAAGTTCAGGAAATCATTAGGTACAAAGTGTTTCTGGTGTACAGGAATAATTTAAAGAGCAGCAGTGTATGTGCCAACATAATTAACAAAGTAATGCCATAATGCCAGTTAGTACTTTCCTCGAGTGAGAATTTTATGCTGCTGCATTTCAGTGTGGAAAAAACTAATTTACTGCATGTCTGCAACTAGCAGCAATAAAGCTCTTGTTTGTTTACAAATAAATCTTCCAAGGAAATGAAATGCTTGGGAAATTACAGGTAATGCACTTCCATTTTTGACTGTACAATGAGGGCTGTGATTTTGAGATTTCCATGGCCTTACAAAAATAGCACTGAGAGTGGAGCAATAACTGAGGCATCATCTCTGCAGCAGGACTTGGGACAGCAGGAGATTGTTAGAAAACATTGATTGGCCAATGCTCTGTAGGAAGCAGAGGTGGTGGTCCATGACAGGGTTCAGGAGGTAATCCTGGAAATACGAGCATGATTGAATGCACTTCTGGGAAAATGTGTATTTATCATCCAGACAAACACTCACTTCACTTGGCAAAAATCCTCCCCAAATAAGAGGATAGTACAGCCTTCCAAGTACAGAGCAGCAGAGGGAATTTGCTTTCCCTGAAGTTTGATGAGTCCCCTTCCCTTCCCTTCCCTTCCCTTCCCTTCCCTTCCCTTCCCTTCCC
>VZRN01006136.1:399718-422763 GCA_013397935.1 Dasyornis broadbenti
CTTCCCTTCCCTTCCCTTCCCTTCCCTTCCCAGAACCTCAATTCCTGTACACACTCTCAATTCCTGTAAAATTTCTCAATTAATCCACAGGATGTCTGGAGCCACCATAATGTAAAAAGCACTGCAGGTTTTTAGGCCACTTGAATATTTTTGGTCTAACAGTTTTATCATGACTTTCAAAGGCTATCTCACCCTTATTAAAGCAATTCTTAAGATAATGATTTTTTTTTTTCTTCTAATTTAAACCTGAATAGAAACATCTGCTTTCAGTTAGTGCAGGCCTGCTAAAACTGCGATTAAAGTGAACAGTTGATTTTTGCGGTAACTCGGGTTGGCTTGACCAAGAGATATCTCAGGCCTCTGTCATCACAGCATCTGATCACTACAATATTTTTAATGTCTTTAATCTCACAGCAGCCATATGAAGTAGAACTTTTATATCCCTATTTGATTCTTTAAATATCACTTTCATGCATAGAAGGGCAACACAGAAACTGTAAAGAGGAGACCTGACTAACAGGCGTGGAATTGTTAAGCTCTGGAAATGAGCTCTAAGATCATCGAGTCCAGCCATTAACCAGCACCACCATGTTCACCATTAAATCACGTCCCCAGGTGCCACATCCACGCACCTTTTGAACACTTGCAGGGATGGTGACCCCACCACTTCCCTGCGCAGCCTGCTCCAATGCTGGAATGCGAAAGTTTGGACTCTCCTGAATGACTTGCACAAGGACATGGAATTCCTTCCTGTGGTGCAGGAAAATCCCATTCTCTGAAGCACATATGTGTCATTTTAACCACTGAACCAGGCTTCCTATTAGAAGAGTGTTGAACTAGCACATGGAATGATTCAATAACTTCTTCTTCCCAAGGAGATTCTGAATTCTCCCTTGCAGCAAGTTGTGTCTACTCAGTGTCACCTCTTCCTTGCTCTCCTGGGGCTCAAATGATTGTGTTGCTCCTACAGAAGATGTCTTACCATGGAAGCACAGGTTCATATCCTACAGAGTGTTGGAGACTTGTGGAAGAGCTCTCTTTGTTATTATTTACATCAGTTCTAAGCATTTAAGAGAAAGCTAAAGATGTTTACAGTATGTGTGTGATAACTGAGTCTTCGGTGATTATAATTGTGGCTCTGGGAAGTTTCTTTACCTATAAATTGCATTTAATGCAGAAATCACCATCGTAGCAGCCTCATGGTTACAGTGCCAACATCCATGGAGCTTTCTCAAGGGAGCATTAAAAAATTCCTCTCAAGTCCTTTGAAAAACAGACGATCCTATTTAATACTCATCGAGACAGCAGAGCTCTGCCTGAAGTTAAATCTAAGGCTGTGAGTAAAATTGCTGGTTTTTCCTTTCCCTTTTTTTCCCAAAACCCACTGCTAAATCCAGAGAGGAGAAGTCTCACAATGCTTGTATCTATGACCATGAGAAAGAAGATACCCTTTTATTATGGAAACATATGTCATTTGATGCACTTGGAATTTCTGGCACTTGGAATGTGTCAAATCAGGTAGATTAGGAAGCATACAAAGGGAAAAAAAAAAAAAGCAACAAGAGGAAGGAAAAAAGAAGAAAGTCGAGGAAGGAAAAAAGAAGAAAGTCAAGGAAGAAATGCACTGGAAAGGAAATTACACTAAACATTGCCTTTTAAACCTTCTTGATTTTGCAGCACAAAACTAAAATTCATCTAACATACACTACCTTAGGAGCTCCCATTGGTCATTTATCACTAGATCCCTGTGGCAGTGTGTGTTCCCTTTCCCTCCTTCCGGTAGTCATTCTCCCAAGTCCCAACCAAACTGAAGGAAAAAAATGTTATTTTCTGTCTCTTTCACTAAATCTGGGTAGGATTCTGTTGTCCAGACTCATTTAAGAGGCAGATGAGGAAGCAGGTCCAGGACCAGGATGCACACAATCCCTGCACTCCTGTCACCTGAGGGGTGATTGCAGATCACCTGACACTTGCTATATCAGATCAACCACAACTCTCCTTCATTTGTATTAAAAGGCAGCCTGATTTACCTCAGACAGCCTTCCTGCTCTCATGGTTGGCCTCCAAGACACCTACAGAGACGAGAGTGTCCCAAAGGGCACGGCTTATCCGTGAACACCTACGGGCAAGAATGGTCCCCAATTTTCTTCTGGCTTCCCTAAAGGTTGTCACACTTGATAACCCCTTGCACCAGCACAGGCTGGTGAGCAGCTCTGCAGAGAAGGACCTGGGAGTCCTGGTGGCAACAAGCTGTTCCTGAGCCAGCAGTGCCCTTGTGGCCAAGAAGGCCAATGGGATCCTGAGTGCATTGGGAAGAGCACTGCCAGCAGGTTGAGGGAGGTAGTCCTGCCTCAGTCCATCTGGAGTGCTGTGTGCAGTTCTGGGCTCCTCAGCACAAGAGGGGCGTGAAGCTCATGGAGTGGGTCCTGTGAGGGGTTATGAAGATGATTTGGGACTGGAGCATCTCTCTTACAAGGAAAGGCGGAGGGAGCTGGGCCTGTTCAGCCTTGAGAAAAGACAACAGAGAGGGGGCCTCATCCCTGTCTGTCCCTGTCTGCAGGGAGGGCTCAGAGCATGGACCAGGCTCTGCTCTGTGGGGCCCAGAAATGGACAAGAGAAATGGGCAGAAACTGATGCCTGGGAAGTTCCACCTGGACATGAGGAAGAACTTCTGTACTGTGCACTGAACAGATTGTCCAGATCGGGTGTGGAGTCTCCCTCCCTGGAGATATTCCAGAAGTGTGAGGACACAATCCTGTGCCCTGTGCTCTGGGATGGCCCTGCTGGAGCAGGAAGACTGGATCAGATGACCCCACTGTGGTCCCTTCCCTCCTGACCCATCCTGCGCTTCTGTGATTCTTGAAGGTTGTCTTGAGAAAGCATTTTTGTTTACAGTGTGCAAAAAAATCATGCTGAGGTTTCAGGCACACTTTAAAAGTAGTGGATTCAAAGAAAACTACACAAAGCTGAACAAATTGCTGTAGATTTCAGACACAGCCACTTTTGCTGTGGTCAAGTAAAGTGTCCTTGTGCCGTGTATCAAAATATGAAGGTGAATGCTTTTCCAACATAAGGTAAATGCAACTGCAGAGCTCTCAGTAAAGTTGGACTGAAGTCTTTAAATTATTACAATATCTGAAGCCACCTTTTAAGAAGAGTAGATTTATATTTTTATACCCATCAGTGCAAAAACAAGATAATTTTTTTTTGCCTAGCATGTACATATCTCATCAATGTCACCCTGCACATTGGTCATTTCTTTTCTTGATGGTATAGACATAGGGTATTTGAGGATGAGAACAGTATTTTAATCAGAATAACATTCCTGCCCAACAGATTCCTGTTTTACATAAACATAATAGTCTTGGATAGCTGAGTTTCTCAAGTGGGTAGGAACAGTTATTACCAGAAAATTGAATATGAGTCTTTGCAATTATATCAATGACCTACAATTCTTAATTCCTGTTATTACAACCTTTATTTCTTGTTATAGCACCACATGTATACACTGCACACACAAAAATTAGGATTTAAGCCTTTTCTAAGAAGTTGGTGATGCAAAGCACTATGTTGTCTTCTCAGATGTTGGTCAGGTTAATTCTTGTTTTTCCTTATTACATTGCTGCAAAACCTGGCACTGCCTCTCTCCTTAGGAACGTTGCCATCAAGTAAGAGAATTAAGAAGTTCTTAGGAATTAAGAATAGACTTTAGCATACACATGGAATCAATAGCACTCCATAAATTCACCCAAGGAAAGAATTTCATGCTCTGCACTTACTACCATTGCAGAAACTGTGCACTGAGTATTGCTTTAAGCCCAACTATAATGCTCAAAGGGCAAAGCTCTTGTGTCTCTGATTATGCTGCATCTGTATGAGCAGTGATGGTCTGTGAAATCAGAGTTCAGACGGGGTGTGCCTCAAATGGACAAGCTCATGGAGCCATTTCTGCTTGCAATGGATAATTTCTGCCTTTTACAGAAGATACCTGGGGAAATTTAGCAATTCCTGCAAAAGGAGCTCATGAAACATCCCTGCTCCAAGCAGTTCCTTGCAGGTAGTTCATCTCATGGCCTGAAACCCTTGGAGGCACCTTATTGCTTGCAGACTCCACTTCTTAATTTATCTTCAGTACTTCCGAAATCGATACTAATGAGCTGAAGAAGTTGTCAGGGAAAGAAACCAGCAAACTCTGTGTTTCTGTATCAGTGCCAAGATAAAACTGTGATGTGGATGTTAAGAAAAACAGATCTAGGTAGATATATAGAGGGAATTAAATACATAATTTAAGGGGAAACATTCTTGGAGGAAAGAAAAAATCATTGAGATATAGTGCTCATTATTTCTAGTTCATTAAAAAGTAATTGATACATTTTACTCTTACGGCTGAAGATTTTAAAGCACCTTACAAGCCTTAGCAAACCAACTTTTCCAGCACCCCAAGCAGAAAGTTGAGGTTTACTTTTTGCACTGTGTGCATGGAGAGAGACTCTAGACTCTTCCTGGAAGTCTTATTTGTATAAACAGCCCCATATACATCCATGGAAATCATTATACACAGAATCATAGATTAATTTAGGTTGGAAAGGACCCTGGAAATCATCAAATCCAACCATTAACCCAACCCTTTCAAGTGCCCTGCTGAACAATGTCCCCAGGCACCACATCCACAGCTCCAGTGATGGTGACTCAACCACCAGCCCAAGCCAAGGCTTGACAAACCTTTCTGTGAAAAACTTTTTGCTAATATCCAATCTAAACCTCCCTGGAACAACTTGACACCATTTCCTCTTGTCCTGTTTGTTATTTGGGAGAAGAGACCAACCCTCACCTGGCTGCATCCTCCTGTCAGGGAGTTGTAAGGAGTGAGAAGGTCACCCCTGAGCCTCCTCTCCAGGCTGAGCCCTCCCAGCTCCCTCAGCCACTCCTGGTGCTCCAGACCTTTCCCAGCTCCATTGCATTTCCCTGGAGATTCTCCAGCCCCTCAATGTCCTTGTTCTGAGGGGCCCAAAACCAACCCCAGCATTTGAGATGTGGCCTCCCCAGTGCCCAGCCCAGGGGGACAATCCCTGCCCTGGTCCTGCTGGCCCCACTGTTGCTGATATCGTTCAGCTGAACTATAATTATAATAATTTTGTTAATAAACTGGATGACATAAGATTTGCTCTGCAATTTCCCACTACTGGGAAGATAGTTTTGGTGAGGGTTTTTAAAATTAAGAAAACCAAAACAGAGAAGGGTTTTTAAATCTTTGTTTCTATTTGAAGATTCAGCTATTCATCATTAGTATTTGAAGATCATTCTCTAAGTCTTGGGAACTAAAACCATCTTTTAGCTCTTATTTTACTTCCCTAGATGTAAAATTTATATGTAGGATAATTCCTTGCCATTTTTTTTTTCTGGAAAATTTTGTCTTAGACAAATAATCCAGAGCTATCAGCCACCCCTGTCAGAAATTGCAGAATAATTAAATACGTATCCCCTTGAACACTTTCAAACTTTGACAACAAAACACTGAAAACTTACAGAAACTCAAATTGACATATGTCAGTATTTTATTGAAAAAATTGTGTCAAAGTTCAGACATAAAATACTTAATTACTTCTGTGGAGGACATAGGTCAGCCTCGGCACAGGTTGTGCATGAGCAGCAGCAATAAATGGTTACGCTGCAGAGGCCAGAACTACTTCGCTCTAGTAATACTGTGCTTTAAAACACAACATCAAACCTCCACGTGTTGAAGCAAAGATAATCTGAAAAAAAAAGAATTTTTCTATGATATCTGCTATCCTCCAGCTCAGAGCAGCAGGGGAGAATTCTACTCATCTTCAGCAGCCCTTTAGGTATTAACATAGAAAAGAAATAAATAAGATACTCCATGAGGGTAGCCTGAGCAATTTTTTTTTTTTATAGTAGTTATTATTAACCAAACAAATCTGTGATTGGGGAAGATACTGTCCATGAATAATGAAAGGTTTCCTTTTGTATTCAATTTCTAGATGCCTTGTGATTAAATGGATGTTGTTCATGAAATAATAATAAAAAAATGCTGACACCGTAAATCAACCAGAACCAATCTTCTAGTTTCCCAGGCATTACTGTTAGAAAATTAATTCTCTGCACCCAGGAACAAGCTCTGTATCTCAAAGTAAATTGATTAACTATGTTTCAGCTTCTGTGTAATTAGGAATAATGGTTCCCATTCTTTTGGGTGAGTGGCAGAAGCAGGACTGATGAGTTTGCAATGTCTGTTGGTGAGAAATTGTTGAGGCCTCGTTGCCTCACTGGCTTGTACCTCTTTGCCATGTGAAATCTCATAAAGTAAAGCTGCATCTCTTTGTCTGGTCTTTTTTGAAAGTGTTTGACCTTCCTGAGCCTCTGCAAGTCCCTTGGCTGTGACGTGCACAGGAAGGACATGGAGCTGTTGGAGCGGGCCCAGAGGAGATCACCAAGATGATCAGAGGGAGGGAGCAGCTCTGGTGTGAGGAAAGCCTGAGAGAATTGGGATTGTTCAGCCTGGGGAAAAGAAGACTTCAGAGTAACATAACTGTGGCCTTCCAGTGCCTGAAGGGCGCCTGTAAGAAAGATGGAGACTATTAAGGGGCCTGGAGTTACAGGACAATGGGAAATGGCTTCCAACTGAAAGAGAGGAGGTTTAGATTAGATATTGGGAAGAAAATCTTCCCTGTGAGGGTGGTGAAGCCCTGGCACAAATTTTCCAGAGAAGCTGGGGATGGCCAATCCCTGAAAGTATTCAAGGCCAGGTTGGATGGGGCTTGGAGCAACACGGTCTAGTGGAAGGTGTCCCTGCTCATGTCAGCAGTGTTGGAACTCTGTGGTCTTAAGGTCCCTTGCAACCTAAACCATTCCATGATGCTGTGATTCCATGCCATGGAAGACATAGGTCACCAAGACGTGGTTAGAAGGCGTGACCCCAAAAGAACAGCACAGAATTACTTCCCCCTTCCCACTCTGTGTCACGCAACTCCCGTGCAAAGATGCCGTAGACGGGGAAATTCAAGCATCTGCTGACCTGTAACCTTACCCCTACACTCCTGGGGCAGGAGAAGGAATAGGGCACCATCCTGACAATGCATAAATTCTGGCTGATCTGAGATGGAAAAGAAGTGCTTGTGTTCTCTGTTGGCAGTCTCAGAAACTTATGCTGATTTCTGGCATTTGGATGCCTGAATATGAGGCAGATGCTGAGGGATCACATTTACCTGAATCTCCTTTCCAGGTTTATTTCCACTGCAATGTTTACAGTTGATATGATGTGGGACACTGACCAAACAAACTGGGCTGTTTCTTCAGATGAAGTTTCACAAACCCCTGTGGCATGTGGTCTCTTGATCCTTTCCATCTAAATATTTAGGAAAAGAAAACAAATTCTGCCCACTATAATTATTGTTTTACAAACCCAGGCAGGTTTCCCTCTCTACATCTGTTTTCGAGCAAACAAAACCAGAGGACTTCCATCACTCTAGAAACGGAAACGTCGCATCTGAGGAGCACAGAGTAAATAAAATCTGTAGAAAGCCTGTGAATTCCAGATAATATTGAGGTCGTAAATCTTCGCTAAACCACTCACTTAGCTAGTAAATTTCAGCATGAGCACAGGGAGTTTGGACCGGGTCTTTACATTTTAGTTTCTTTGTGAAGTGCTAAAGTACATTTATGGGATTTCTTAAATCCACAAAGGCCTTGTATGCAGTAGTGGAATTGCTGTATAACTTCAAGGCATATTTCCTGTGGTGTTTGCACCATATTTCAGCCCATTTTGTCTTGAGGATCCCTGAACATTTTCCACTAGAGGTTGGATGCCTCTAAGGTTGTCTTAAGTGTAGATCATCACACAGTAAAATACAAACTGAATCTCAAAATGACCCGCATTTTTCAAATGTTATACCCAGTAGTCATCTTTAGACGTGGACTCTTACAATCCATGAGCCAAAATCTGCAAAAAGTGCTTGAAAAGTGTGGCTAATTGAAAACAACTGGATATTAATAGTTTTTATAAGTGATTTTAAAAAAAAGTGATTTTATTGCAAGCTTACTAATGGGTAGTTACTATAGTAGCATTTAAAAAAACAAAAAACTTGAGGGATAAACTCATTGCTGTGTAGAACTTTCTTAAAAGAGTCAGGAGAGGGAAAGGTGCTGATCTCTTCAGTGATAGAACACAAGGGAATGGCTAAAAGAAGTGCCAGGGGAAGTTTAGATTTAATATTAGGATAAAGGTCTTCACTGAGACTTTGGGGAAAGCACTGGAACAAGTGCCACAGGAAGGTGATCATGACTTCCAGCTTGTCAGTGTTCAAGAAGTGTTTGGGCAACAGTCTTAGGCACAGGATTTAACTTTCCAGTTCCCCTGAGTGGTGTCAGGAGTTGGACTCAGTTCTCCTGAGTCCCTTCCAATTTAGGATATTCAATGAGAAATTGTATGAGATCTTCATCCTATGTGACTACATCTCTTTCTGTTGTGAAACTACAATTCTAGTACGTCCTTTGGAACCTTTGGGGTTTTGTTACTTATCAGATGGACTGAGCTCTCCTGCAAATCAGGAATCAGCGGGCCTGCACAGGAATTCCTTCCTGCACAAGAATTCTCTTCACTCCGGAAACTGCTGTAGGATGGCAGCTGTAACTATGCCCAATGCTGACGTCCAAATAAGCGAAGCCAGCAGCTGATCAGAGATGGTAGATAACTGAGAGCAGCTTTTTAGGTACATCTGTGCTGTAATTTGTCTCACTTTCCATCTGAAGTCAAATCAGCCCTGTCTCTGACCTGAGCATTTCCATCTGGGGATTTAGATTACAGAGAGATAAAAAACAGAGAGCTTGGGTTCTAAGAGCTTGAACAAAAAATGAGACTGGAATTAGACCTGAGAAAATGAGACAGGAATCAGGCCTGAGTTTTATACACAACACACCTCAAAACACAACAGCTGAGGCCAATAATCCAACAAGGCTGCCAGGTTGCTGGGATCCAAACCCTTCTGAAAAATGCCACCAACATTTGGGATGTGACTCTCACTTACAGTCCAACCAGCAAAGATATTCAATAGTGGAATGAAACAAAATTCCTGAGATTTACTGATTTGAATTGAAAAAGTTTTCCATGGGGATTTCCTAGGCTCTGATGAATAAAAGCCCATTAGGTTTCTCTGGTGTCTAGGAGAGATTGACTGATGTTGTGCAGCATAATGGAAAGCTGGCTAATCAATACTGGGCTATTTTTCAGTTTAACTATATTAATTGTGCATACTGTGTTCATTTGTGTCTGAAAAAGAAATAAACAGGTGTGAACATCGATTCTTGATAAATAACAGCATTATGAAAGGACATTATTTAGGCGTGTCTCAGCTCCTCGCCATTGTTCTAGAGAGTCAGAATTATGTAGAGGCCTCTGCTGCTCATTACCCATGAAAATGAAGACTCAGTAACCATGACATCCATCATGTTCTAATACCGTGGCAGTATTTTCATGTATCCATGATGTCTGAGTGATTGGGACAGGTAACAGAGTGGAAAATTAGGCCATACCTCAGTGGGCAGTCATTGGTTCTTGGCTGTAGGCACAGAGAAACAGTTCCCCTCTTCTAATCCATGGAAAATGAGCCCAGCAGTTTAAAAGTGATGATCTCCTTGTCTGCAGAAGGCAGAGTGATAGAGTAGATAGAGCAGCACCAGCTCAGAGACTCCTTCCAGCCCTTTCTCAGTGCTTGTTGAGAAGTGTGCAGCAAGTCAGTATTTGCAAACATCTCCCTCCTCTCCTCCTGCCCAAATCCTTTATATCCAAGCCAGAGACAAAAGCAGGTGCCACAACTCACACTTGTACCTCGAGTTACGGCCAGAGAAAACTCTTGAAAATCAGCTTTTGACCAATGAGGTTTGGCAGGTGACATTTCATGATTTCCGTGTGGGATTTGTGCACCTGAACCCCACATCAACCACTGATACGAGTTTTTGCATCAGTGTAACCCCTCTGACAGTTGCTCCATCACAAGACATCTCCAGCCTGCTGCCACCTCCCTGTGCACCAGATGGGTCACGGTCATTATCGCCTGCCTGGCACTGCCTCCCTATCAGTCAAAGATACACAACAGATCCATTATAGCATGGCTTTTAGGATGTGAACTAATTAGGTGTCTTGAAAATACCATCTAAGCTTCTTCATATTTCCATTTTGCTTCCCTGGGGGTGTAATGTGTGTCCAAATCCATTTGTGAAGGGAAGATTCATAATGTCTGAGGAAACAAGCCTGATAATAAATAACAGTAATAATGGTAAATCGCAAACCGAGAACAAAAATTTGATACTAAATAATGTCTGATAAGGTGGATGTTTATTTAAGGTGCTTTGCCATTATTCTCTTGATTTCAGTTGAGGCGTACTGTTTTTCACTGCTAGGAATTCAGCCCACAGATCCTATAAAAAGTGGTAGAAATGCAAAGTAACCTTACAATGAGACAGTAGAAAAGCAGAGATGCAAGACAGGGAGCACCTTTTACAAAGCAGAACCCTGATGCCTTCAAAAGCAGTGGTGAGGATCTTTGACCTAGTGGTACATAAAACCTGTGTCAAACACTTAATGCACCATACGTTTTATTGAATAAATAAAAATAAAGCAAAATCAGTTGGTGGATCCATGGGCTTTGTGCAAACATCCTGTGGGGAAGAGGAAATGTAGACACCAAATAGGAATAAGGAGTGGTCGTGGTCTCAACACACCAGTGACCAACACAGAGAAGGAAAAGGGATAAAGAGAGAGAGCAGGACATGAAAGGGGCTGAGGCACAGAGTGGCTGAGCTGCCTTGTTTCCAACAGGCACGATGTGTGAAAATAGGATGTTTTCAACATCCACGATGTTGAGCTGCAGTTGAGCGTCTTGTGCCCCGTGGGATTTTGAATCCTTGGGCCTGAGCCTCGGCCATGGCTGTGGCACTGCAGCAGGGGCCAGAAAAAGCCATAGACTGCACTGGAGGCCCCAAACAAAGACCCCAAACAATGCTCTGGGAGTGGGTTTGCTGACAGGCTTCTCACAAACAGTTTTCAGGCTCCCTTCAGGCACTGAGCAACTTTTACAGGAAGGAAAATCCTGAAATTTTCACATACATTAGCATAATTCCCATACATTCTGCCAGCCTTCCCTGCTGTGACATTAACACAAAGAATCACATTCTGTGCTGCTCTCACCTTTGATAAACTTATAATTTATGCAACACCTTGCTGTAGGACCAGACGTTGCTGTAGGACCCCAGGATATTTCAGGTGGGTTGGGAAAGTTCAATATTTTGCTATCCCTGCAAGTGACTCTAAGTCCTGTTATTTAAAGTCTCTTGTGACTGACGATTTTCAGACCAACAGAAGAAGTAATTAGTCTGAGGTAGCTTGGGAGTCTTTCTGCTGAATTCAGAAGACTTTGGGATCAATCAGCTGGGCTTTGTGCTGCCAAGAATAAGAGACACTTGCCCTGGGCTGCTGTGACAGACTATTTCAGCTCCGTGTATGAGTCATAGAATTAAATTTCCTCTCTTTTTAATGACATACAGGTTCATTTGACAGCCATTTCTCATTGTTTTTCTGCTAAAAATGTTTTGGCAGACTCTTTTGAAAAGACAGGTGTCGAAAATACATATTTTAAAACCAAGCTCTATGAAATCCTCACATATTAATAGCTGGCTACCACTGGAAAAATTAAGCTCTCATTTCCTGGGGCCTCTCAAACTAAAAAATCGTGAACAGAGCTCTTCCCCTTCCCTCTCAAAGGGCAGTTTCAAGTCACATTCATTAATTAATTTCCTGGTTGTCCCAGGAGAGAAAGAGATCACAGATTACTATTATTATTATTATTATTATTATTATTATTATTATTATTATTATTATTATTATTATTATTCCTGAATTTAAAATGTGTAAACCAAGGCATAGCAACATCAAGTGAACTGCTTAGCAAGGTCAAGATTAAACAATTAATGGCTAGGCCACCATCTTTTCAAAGAAAAGAGGTAAAATCGATGATTGCAGGCAAAAATCTGACCCAGTAATTGAACACGTCAGACCCTGTGCAGGATGAGATGGGGGCCCACATCAGAATTTGTGTAGAAAGGGCAAATTATTCACAAAAGCCTTTTGACTGTTTATTCACAAAAGGAGAATATGAGGAGCCAATTGTCCCAGGCACTGTATGAAATCAGTCTCTGGAGAAACTATGATCAAAACTGAAAAGGGGAGATAACAGCAACTTGAGAAGAAAATGGGAGAAGCCAGGACCAGTCCCAGGAATGTTTAACCTTACAATGAGCATAAAGGAGTGCCTGAAGCATGCAATCTCTCATTTTAAAATTATGATTATAATAATCTATAGTAGTAATTAAATTGTTTATTCTTCACTGGTGTCATCTTCAAGAGCAACACTACATTGGGCAGTGCTGGATTCAAGGATAAGAGTAATTGTCCAAAAGGGATGTTTACCTTAGTCACAATGACTGAGTCTAAATTCTGTGACCTGTGGGTTTTGGTGTGGCATGTCCAGAGAGTCTTTTCTCTTGGTCTCCAGGTCAACCCATCTCTTATCCAGGCATGGGGGTTTCCAGATCACCTAAAGGAGTGTTTGGGCGAGATGGGACTGGCGGGCCCTGTTTCTAAACCCCACAGAATTGGGCTACAGCCAAAACATAGAAACAGGAGCTTGGGAGCTCTACTAACCCAGTTCTGATGCTGAGTAGGAATCAGTGCATTGCCTTTGAGACATTATATTTAAAGCCTGAGGTGCTTTGAGAAACTCACCCAGCTTCTTGCTAGTCAGCCTTTTCTTCGTCCTTTACATTTTTTTGCTGAAAGATGCAGGCACGTGAGAGGAATTCTTCATAAAGGACAGCCGTCAATGAGCAAGAAACCAACAGAGCATGAACACGCAGAAAGAGAAACATCAAAATACAGTGAGATCAAAGAAAAGAGAAGTGTGGGGCATGTCACCTTTATTATGAGTGTTAATCCAGCAAACCCTCCTTTTCCAATACTGTTATTGTCTGCTTGATATGTGTAGGCTTAGGGCAAGGTACATTTCTGTGTGTACCAGCCTTGTCACAAAGTGCGTTTTAATGGTTGACTGACAAAGGGGAAAGACATTTCCCCAGTTTTGTTCTGTAGACACTTTTGGGCAACACAATGTGAATTTCTTACAGAGTTGCCTTGCAAAGCTGTTACTGCAGCTCCTTTTAGTTTAGTGCCACAGTCTCTGTTGCTGAGGTGTCTGATCCCTCACAATCAAGGGTTGGTTTATCTTTCTAAGTCATATGACATGATATAATTTAGATTTTATAGAAAAGGAGCAATTGGCCCGAGCTAAAGCATAGATAAGTCACTGAGATACAAATGGAAAACTTGAACTTTTTCTTGCACGCTTTGAGTTAATCTGCATTTCCACTAAAGTTTAAATCAAAAAGTTACTGAAAGTTACTCAAGGATGTACTATAGAATCATTGAATGGCTTGAGTTGGAAGGGACCTTAAAGATCATCTTGTTCCAGTCCCCTGCCCTGGGCAGAGACAACTTCCACTGGACCAGTTTCTCCAAGCCCTGTCTACCTTTGGTCTTGAACACTTCCAGGATTGGGGAGTCCACAACCTCTCTGGATAACCTGTTCCCATGTCCCTCCACCCTCCCAGTAATTTCTCCCTATAACAAACCTTAATCTACTCTTCTTCAATCTACCAACCTTTCTTATGCCAGACATTTATTTGAGATTGCTAATCACCACTTTCCCTTTGATATACTGGCTGTGGTGCTTAGTTTCAAACTTAACTCTTGGCTTTTGGATAACTAGCATTAATTTAATCAGTTTTATCTCTGAGTGGGTTGGGGTTCAGTTCCAACCTTTGTCATGTATTCTATCATGTCCCAAAAAAATCTACTTCATCTTTCAGGCCCCCTGCTTTAGGACAGGAATGTTTTGTGTTGTCTTTTTACTGAGGCAATGTTTATTTCCTTTTTGGCCTTTGAAAAAGAACTTTTTTTGATAGCACCTCCGTGTTTCCACTTGCAAATCCTGTGTCTCATCATGGGCAATAGGCAGGTACTTGAACATTAACCAATTGAAAGATTAGCAAATGTCCTTAAAACACTGTAACCAGAGCGATGCCATTTTCCTCTCCAGCCTCCCATTTCCAACCACTGCCATAAAAACCTTCTTGGCATCTCTTTTGTCATTTTCATTTTTGCAGAAAATTCTGAAGGGGAGAGAAAATGTAGCATTTGTAGGCTAAAATAAATTAACGCAGAAAGAGTTTGCTTCAGGTTTCTTAATATTCATTCCCACAATGTAAAGATTTATGATTTGAATAAAATGAAATAAAATTTAAAAAAGAAAAGAAAAGAAAAGAAAACCCCTGAAGTTGCACTTTTACGGATTTGCATATTGTTTTTTCAGAGGAAGATTCAGACCAGGCAACAAAGACTGAATAAATCATTAGGTAGAGGCAGAGGAGCGCTTTAAAAGAAATGATTTGCAACAGATCTACTGTAAAACATTACCCACGGCAAATGTTGGATCAGCATTATATATAGAGCTGCCACTTAGGAGTTTTATGGGCTTCTTGGGAGGTTGCTTGTGAAGAGAAGTGTGGTCTCTCCAGCAAAGGGCTGTGAACCAGGAGATCTGGACTCTATTTTCAGCAAAGTCAATGCCCTTACAATGTCAGCTAAATAAATTACTCAATTTCTCTGTTTGCCCTTGCAAAACTAAAGGTGAGCTATTCATACGCATGAACTTGGAATCTTATTTAGGAATATGCTATGAGATCTTCAGGTGCTTCACAAATGAAAAATGCAGTTTGTATTAAGGATTTTGGATTATTTCTGAGACAGAGAAAGTTAGAAATAATTTAGGAATATGTGTACTACATGGCAAGATTAGTCCAATTTTACTGGGCACAAAATGACAGTGTTTTGTGGTGGAACAGTCTATCAGAGCATATAAAAGTGCTTTGGTTTATAAGCAGGTTATATGGATAATATTGCTTGGGTTGATCTTTTTCTCTTCAGCTCTATAGAAACCAGCAGCAAGAAACTTACTCCAGACTGATATTTTTATTCTCCTTTCCATTTCTTTTTATTTTCAATGAGAGTTTTATGAAAAAAAAAAAAAAAAAAAAAAAAAAAAAAAAAAAAAAAAAAAAAAAACCATAATAAATCTGAGGAGATTTTAGCCTTTGACTGGCCATAATTTCTCATCCACCTAGACTGGAGTGATGAAGGAACCTGAAACACACACATACTGAGGCTCTGAGGGAGATCCCTCAGGAAGTCTAAGTAAATTGGACATTGGTTTTATGAGATTGGTTTTATTTTTGCAGCAGTCATCTCTGAGAGGTCTGTCACAGCACTAAAAGAGATTGGAGTCCCTTTTCACCTTGGGAGCATATTTTTATCTGAAACCTTTCATCACGTAGGTATGTGAGTTAGGTGAGATATTTCTCTTAGCTTGAAAAACTGAGCTTAGCTCAGAAATCTGCTTCTGCCTCTGGCCAGGAACCATTATTAGATTAATTTCTTAATTACAGGATTTTTAAACAGGTAATTTTGTTTTACAAATGTGAGGCTGTTTTGCTCCTTAATTAACCTTTAACTTTATTGTCCATAGCTCTTAATCAAAGATTTAAGGATCAAAGAGTGTCCAAGTCAATGCTTGACTGCATTGTGCATTTAATAGTTTGTGCATTTTACGTGTTACGTTTTCCGATCTCTAGTGAGTCATGGGTGTGGGACAGACCCCTAAACACCTTCTGCTGTTACACAGACCAGTGAGACATTCTCCCAGAAGGGTTTATTGGCTTTATCTCACCACCTGTAAAAAGTGGCACTGGAGGGGACTAGAAAATTCCCTCCTTGCTGTCAAACAGTTGGAGGTCAAATGCAAGCCTGGTACTTCTGGGTTTTCCGTCATAAAAAATGCCTCAGTGTTTTTTTTAACTAAAATGTTTAGCTACAAACAAGATACACAAGACTTCACATGGTTCCACTGCAACACTGTTAAGTCATGAGAGGCTTCTGTAGGAGGGGGAATTTGAAAATTTCCTTTATGTCAACTGTAGAGCCGAGTGTTTTCACCATGATACAAAAGTCTCTTGCAGCTCCATATGTCCAAGCGCTAAAGCATGCCCGTGCCCTTATGTTTTTATGTAGGTCAAATCTTTGCCTTGCCATCATTGGCAACAGCTCTTTAAACCAAAGAGAAATGGCCTCTTTGTGATCAGTGTTATTGCAATGAATTTCAGGAGAAATTATAATAATGGAGCACTTAAAAGTAAAGACCTAGCACTTGAGCTAGCTAGCTATTAATTATAAATGCCAATCTCTATCAGGAATTCCTTTTTATGTAAAAGTGGTCTGTTCTGAGTACTTATTTTAGTGTTAATTAGAGAGAAGCGAAGATGAAGTGTTAACCAACAATGAGCATTCATTACAAGGTCTGCCGGCCCCTTGTGCTTTTCCCTGGGGGTGCCCTGGTGGTGTCCCTGGTATGAGCAGATGCATTTAAGATGTCTTGTCCCACCCCAAGTAACAGCAAAGATCTGTAAGGATGGCGCCTACAGAGGATTCTTGTTCCAGAGAGGGCATCTGTAAGTATTCATATGTACCACAGGAAAGATTTAATTCAGAAATAACCGTGCAGTGGAGGCTACAAACACGATGGGGGATCTGGAACATCTCTCTTGTAAGGAGAGACTGTGGGAGCTGGGCCTGGTCAGTCTGGAGAAGAGAAGAGGGAGAGTGGATCTCATCAACGCGTACAAATATCTCCAAGGTGGGTACCAAGACTCTTCCCAGTGGTGCCCAGAGACAGGACAAGGAGGAATGGCCGTAAACTAAAACACAACGAGTTCCACCTCAACATGAGTAATAATTTATTTCCATAGAGGGTGGCAGAGCTCTGGAACAGCTGCCCAGGGAGGTTGTGGATTCTCCCTCTCTGAAAACATTCCAAACCCACCCGGGCACCTTTCTGTGTAAACTGCTCTAGGTAACCCTGTTTTAACTGGAAGATTGGGCTGGATGATCTCCAGAGGTCCTTTCCAATCCTAAGTATTCTGTGATTCTATGAAAACAAGGTCCACATTTCCAGTAAATATAGAAAAAAAAATAAAATTGAAAACCCTGAGAAGGTAAAAAACTGAAGTCACTAACCAAAGTTTTAATATGTTTTGACAGTGCATCCATTAGCCAGGAAGGAAAGAGATAATTTGAACATATTTAAAAAGAATCCACCTTGCACTGTCACTGTTGTCAGAGGAGCTGACAGTGGCATTGAAGGTCACAGATGCCAACAGCCTGGTGCAGGTCCATGTCCATGGAGTCCCTGACCACTCTTTCCCCTTGCACTCATCAAGAGAATCCAGCCAGCAGAGACTGTGGGTCAAGATACACAAGAAATTCACATTTATTTGCAGCTCACACCTGGGAAGGTTGGGTTTTTTTTGTCTTGCAGGACATGAGATTTCCAAAGATCCTCTCCAACTCCAGTAATTTCTGTCATTCTGTGAGTCAGTGAGGCTGAGGTTTTACAATGCTTGTTTTACTGGTGTCGTTACAGCCTGGTGTAGGATTGCATTGTTTCTGTCAACTCCTGTACTCATTCCAAAGTTAAGTTAGATTGATTCATAGGGAATAAGTAGGATGAATTTTAAAACCAATTTTGTCTTATGAATAGAAATACAACAGTCAGTAACCTTTGTTTTGGGGCAAATAGGCACTAATAAAAACCATCAGAACCATCAGAGTGAATCAGAGTGGTCATTCATTTGGTGCAGGGCCATTTTTGGATCTTTGATCAGTTTGATGTAGTTCACTTGAAGATGTCAAAAGACACCTAAAAATGCTCTAATTATGATAACCTACAAAAAGCCTTTTTCAGTTCCTATGACATGTAAATCCAATTGTTTACAAAAGTTCTCTTCCTTACAAATGCAATCAGATACTGTTATTAACTACAGGAAAGTGAGCTTTTACGCTAAAAGCATTGACTACATCCAGAGTCCTGAAGACTGGAATATGACCTTTCCTAGTTCCTGAATTTTCCTAGATATCCCTTTAATTTTAACATGCATGAGAATGAGCCTCCTTTCTTTGCTGACTGCTGCCCTTATGCTTCCTTTCCTGCCATTTGTGAACTAAAAGTTTGGAGAATGTAATTGTAAAAATCATGTTTTAATGTAAAAGGCTCTAGAGACAAATGTCAGATTTTATTTCCGCTAAAGCCGATAATGGTACTTGATAGAACCATTTATAATTTCTTAAGAGGGAGAAATAATTCTCTTTAACTGATTTATTCATATAAAGCCATTTACTCTTTCCCTGTATGTAGTGGATCAAACTGAGTTATGTTCCCTAATTGGCTATTGATACGTGTGGGGCAATTCTAACCATGCCCACCCACATCCTCTTTTATATCCAGGGATCATCAGAACGGGCCTGAGACCTTGGATAAACCAGCTGGAGTCCTGCTGATTTCTACTCTCCTTCCCCAGCCTCTTAAAATAAAGTCATTCCATACAAAGGAGCTGTAAAACATACAGAGGAGTTGAAGGCAGTATTCCCTCTTAATCCTACTGGGATATGTTCTGCTTTGGAGGATTGAGGGTTTTCAAAACCCACTGGGTGCTGACCTCTTGATTGCTGGTTCACCCTCTCTAATGAAACCACTGCCTTGAGTGCCCTGACTGGGAAGACCTTTGCCAGGCAAAATAACCCCTGGCTCTAGGTCTGAACGGAGTGGAGAGGTACACTTTGACATCTTCCCTTTATAAATAGGCACAAAGCATGGCAGGGAGGCTTTAAAAATAACATTCCTCTAAGAGAAAGGAAGATGAATGCTGAAAATGAAATTTTGACCCTGCTGAAGTCAATGGAAGTTTTCCGACTGATTTCAGCTGGGCCAAGGCTTCATCCAAAGCACTGATCCATTTAACGCGCTTACAATAGCTACACAAAGGTGGAGAGGGCCTTTGAAATTGTATTCAGTGCTCAAGGAGGCTGGGAAATCACGGAAAATGCCACAACAGCGTCAGTTATTTCAGTATCTGCATTAAGGGAATTATTAAGGAAAGTGTCCAAATTACATTCACTAATCCCTGCTTTAGTTTGTCACCCTAAACAGTAACAAACACTTTGTGTAGGCTTGGACATATGTCTACATCACTATAATTTTATGCTGCTCTTGTTTTTCTGGGTGCCCTCTGAGTTTTTCTGCTGTGTTTGACCAAGAAATCGAACAGTAAAGACAATAGAAATTTTTCTTTGCCCCAAACTGGTTATAAAACGTCACCACATGCAAAATTTGTAAATATTGTGGATTTCTTGGATCAGTGCACCCCATGGTAACCAGAATCTTTGCCTCCTGGAAAGGATGATCAGAGTAAATCTGAAAACTAAGTATTTTGTTAAGGCAAGGCAGACATTCTTACCAATAGCTATGAATTTAGCTTAAATGGGTGTATGCTGATTTACAGCAGCTGGGGCTATTACTCTTGTAACGTATTTGTGGTTTTATAAATGTTAAAATGCTTTTATTGCATCCTTTACTGTTTTACTTCATGCACAGAACTGCCACAAATGTAATACACAATTATTCTCAGCTAAGAAGGTATTCCCACACATCCCTGTACTTCACACACTCTTGTACCTTCAAATGACTCTTTTCCCTGTGTTTTATGGGAAGATATTGCCCTTTTCTGACTCCCTGTATAGCCCACTGGTTCTACCTTATTAAACTCAGTGATCCTCAGACAGGGCTTGCACCAGGACAATATTTAACTCTAATGGAAATTCAGCAACAAATTCCCAGAAGCATCTTTGAAAATTTATCCTTTGGCATTATAATTACTTTCTGCTCTTCATTCTACCCTGAGCTCTTTTGTTTAAAGTCGTTCCTGGAGTCCACGAGTAGTCAATCTTTGTGTGTGCTCATAGCAAATGCACACAGCTCCTCACTTGCACTTTGATTTGCCAGATATTTTTTTCTATCTTTCCTCCAAAAGGTTGTAAATCTGGAAAGGACAAATACTTTTCCTATAGGACATCATAATTTTTGATGCTTTGAAATTTGGTGGATTTTTTTTTTTTTTTAAAGACAGGAATAAAATGAGAGAAAAGGAAATTGAATTGGTGTGAGAGATTTCAATTAAAAATTAAAGTTTTGTTAATATAGGAATATTCCTGTTTGCACAAATCTATATTTTTATGCTTATCTTCACTGCCCTTTGATTTAATAACCTGCTGTTCACTCTACAACTCACATGTGCTCTGCTTACATTCCTGATGAAGGGAT
This sequence comes from Dasyornis broadbenti, assembly GCA_013397935.1. Lineage (NCBI taxonomy): Eukaryota > Metazoa > Chordata > Aves > Passeriformes > Dasyornithidae > Dasyornis > Dasyornis broadbenti. Next base: position 420,049 of record VZRN01006136.1, read on the forward strand.
TATGGATTTTATTAATGATGTTGTGGCAGACAAGGCTGGGTACTTGTACATTTTACATGCCTGGCTTCCACTATCAAGATTGTAATTACTTTTAGCGACTAATTGCATATCCTCTACCCATGGCAGTGGAAGATTACAGGTATATCTTCCAAAACATCACTGAAACTTTTGTAAGTAAATTTCAGCCTGGCCATCAGCACGACTTGGCACAGGTTTGCCGGCTGTGGTTTAGCTGCAGAAGTTCTTCTACCTGAAATGCGGTTAGTTCCCAAATTGTGGGATGGGAACAAAAATTACATTATTTCTTCTGTTACTGTATCCTAACCTTAGGGATATGAACCTGCAGAAATAAAAGATGTGGGGAAATGGTATCTCAGGCACATTCTCTCCAGAATACTTGAGATCAAATCCATGCCTACATCCCTGGAAACAGAATCATGGAATGGTTTGGCTTGGAAGGAATATTAAACATCATCTCATTCCAACCCCGCTGCCATGGGCAGGGACCCCTTCCACTACTTCCACTTCTTGCTTGGATGTGACTTTGGCCAATTCTCTTGATCTATTTTGTGCCTTGACTCAGTTTCACAGATAATGATTTACATTTCCCTGGTGCAGAGAGTTGTTTGGATGTTTGTGGGGCTTTTTAGCATGAATAAGAATTCAGATGGTACAACCTCCACTCTGAGGAAGCACTGAGAGAGCTGGGGTTGACCAGTCTGGAGAAGTGAAGGCTCTGAGAAAACCTTAGAGCCCTTCCAGTGCCTAAAGGGGCTCCAAGAAAGATTGGGAGGGACTCTTCATCAGGAAGTATAGTATAAGATGAAGAGTTGTTGTTTTAAACTGAATGAGGGTAGATTTAGTTAAGATTTTAGGAAGAAATTCTTCCCTGTGAGGGTGGTGAGGCCCAGTCACAGGTTGCCTAGAGAAATTATGGATGTCCCATCCCTGAAGTGTTCAAAGTCAGGAAAAGATCAGGACCCAGACTACCCTTCCAGTTGCCTTGAAAATAGGACAAGGCTGAATCTGGGTTTTTTGAGCTGCACTTAGAAACTGCTTGCAATTATGTGTAGACTACAAATGCAGACAGTAGAAATAAGACAGTGCAGAATGGCAATATAATGAAATTAATCCCATTAAAAATGCAAGGTGGATATCAGGAAAGGATACATATGGAACACACCAAAATCTGTAAATGTTCCTTTTACACAAGATGGTAGAAGTTTATGATTTACTTTGAGAAGCAAAGCACAAAAAATCTGATTTTTAAATGACTTATTAAGCATTGCTTTTCAACACTATTTACTATGAGCAACTGGAAACTGGCTGCAACTCAAGCTGAGCTCTGTGGCATGGAGAAATCTCTATTGAATAAAAAAAAAAAAAGAGATTAAATGAGAAATAATAGTCCTATAAACATTGAAACATTTGAGATACTTCTGATAATTTCCCCAGACAAAAAAATCTAATATGTCAGGGATTAGGAGGTTCAAAAGAGGGAATTACTCTGTAAGTAATTTCTGGAGAATGGGGAAGTGTTAAAAAAATGCTAAAGACTTCCATGGACTGCGCAGATTCTAAACTCCGCACAGCCAACCACTTCTTAAATGAACTCAGCAGAAACTTTTCTGAGTTCCTGGTAAGAACATAAACATCAGCAAATAAATAAGAACAATACTCTGAAATTCATGAATAGGCTATAACTTGTTGTTGTGAAATACAAGGTCAAGTCAAGATTGGAAAAGGGCTTTTTATTGGTTCTGAAAATGAACAGAACTGAAAACAACTTAGAACATGCAGGTTGCTTGAAGAAAGAAAAAACATCAAGCCCATGCCATAAGTATCTCGGCAAATGAAATTTGAGAGCAAGCAGTGAAAAAAAGCAGAACTTTTCATAGTTAGAACAAATAGTTTTCAAATCTTTCGGCTCTCATGAATTTCATGATAGGATACTTAGGCTGAAAACTGAGGTAACTGTAGATTTCTTCATGGACATTTCTGAGAACTTATGAAATGCAAATGAATTTCTTGACAAGTGGCAGAATAAAATCTGAATATTTTTCTTTAAAACTCAGACAGAAAAGAAACCCCAAGAAAGTCCAGAGCAGTCAGCTTAACTTTAGTTCCTGGCACAACACAACAACAAATAATCAAACTCTCTGTAAGCGCTTAGAAAGTAACAAAAGGATGAGTTAAAAGTAAAATAGATTTGTCAACACAAAATTGTGCCAAGCCCTCTAAAATCATACAGTGAGAGTATAAAAGCCTCACAGATATAGAAAAGTAATAGACTTCGTCTGTATTAGATTTAGAAAAATGTTTGACACTATTTCTTCTGGTGTTTTTATCGTGAACAAGATCTAAACAGAATCTAAGCAGAATGGCTGTGATGTAGATGCATAACTGGTAGAAATACCGAGTTTGTAGCGTGATTATCAAGAGATTACTGTGACAGGAATCCCCGTCTGGACTGGCAGGAACTTATCAGGCTTCAGAGCACAGTGAGGCAGAACAGAAAGTAAAAGATATTCTTATCTGATTTGCAGGTGTCGCTATGATGGGTGGGGCTACCAGGAGGACACGGTGGAAGACAAGATTAGCATGAACTCAACAAAATTATCTTGACAAACAGGGGTGAAAAAAGTATTACACTGCAATTCAGTAAAGGCAAATGTGTATTTTAATCTAAAGTGCTGAGTGATTTTTTTTTTTTTT
>VZRN01006136.1:422805-460448 GCA_013397935.1 Dasyornis broadbenti
TTTTTTTGTAGATACAGATGAGAAATGCAGGCTAGACAGTCACTCTGTAGCAGAAGATTTAGATTCTTACTGGTTCACAAGAGATTTAGAGTCCCCCAGTTAAACCAAAAGACTCCACCAGAGTTCTGCATCCAGCCCTGGGGTCCCCAGCACAGGAAGGAGATCAGCCTGTTGGAGCAAGCCCAGAGGAGGCCACCAGGATGATGAGAGGGATGGAACATCTCTACTACAAGGAAATGCCGAGAAAATTCGGATTTTTCATCCTAGAAAAGAGAAGGCTTTGGGGTAACCTAATTGCAGCCTTCCAGTACCTGAAGGGAGCTGACAAGAAATGTGGAGAGGGACTTTTCACAAGTGTATGGAGTGACAGGACAAGAGGGAATGGCTTTAAATTGAAAGAGGAGAGATTTAGATCAGATATTAGGAAGAAAATCTTCCCTGTGAGGGTGGGGAGACTCTGACCCAGAGAAGCTCTGGCTGCCCCATCCCTAGAAGTGTTCAAGGCCAGGTTGGACAGGGTTTGGAGCAACCTGGGACAGTAGAAGGTGTCCCTGCCCGTGGCAGGCAGGTGGAATGAGATGATCTTAAAGATCCTTTCCAACCCAAACCATTCTATGATTCTGTGATTCCATGAAAGGGCAAGAGCTATAGAGAAATATTTCAAGGAGCATGAAATACTTTGTTAGACACATGAAACAATACTTCAGTCCACAACTGGCAGGAAAATCTCACTTTCTTGTCTACTATTAAGCCGTTTAGATGCCATGCATAGAAGTTTTCTTGTTTCCCTAGTTTGTCTTTCTATTCTGTTCAAAAGACGGCTGAACAACACAGCCCGAATTCCATGGCTCAAATTCTGTGACAGGGGAGATTTCTCAAATAAGGGATAAGGGCGATTATCAAATTCTGTGAGGGAGTTCCATCTCAGTGAATTGTATGACATTTGTCACCACTCACACAATCTGACACTTCCTACGGTGTTTTGTCTGGCCTCACATTCCCTTTCCAGAAGGTTGTGAGTCTTCTGTGGCTTCTCTGTCATATCTGTCAGCCCATGTGGACGTTTGGACACCTCAGGATATCTCAAACGGTGCTAAATGCCCGTGCTGCAGTAACTGAGGTGACATCCCCTGACAGTTAAATTTTGGCAAGCCCTGAGGAGGAAAAAAGAAAGTCTCGTGTGGAAGGTGAAGGTGCATGGAAGATTTCACAGCTGACATGTGGATTTCATGGCTGGGTGTTCCTAGAGAACTGATCAGGCAGACATTTGGTTACATCTTTTTCTAAGAGAGTTTTTCCTGCCTTGTGGCTGAAAGAAGGGCTCATTTTCAAAGGTTTTTTCCAGCCTTGCTCTTGGTGTTGTTGTGGGCAGTGCTAAAGATTTATGTCGCATCCTCTCTTGCTCTGGAAATGAGCTACAGAATGTCAGATTGTTCATTTACCAGCTGAAATGTAGCAAAGTCTGCGCCATGCCATTCATGCTTGTGCTTTTTTGTTTTACCCTCAGTTGTGTCTCATTGTGTGAGTCTCTGTTCGGTTTTTCTGAGGATGTGTGAACTCTTAAAAAAAGGCAATGAATAGTTACGTGCTCTTTGTCATCTGCACTCTTCCCCAAATATCCGCCTCTTACTTGCCAGCTCTGTGGCTTCTATGCTGTCTCTCTCCATGCCTGTACATAACTCCCTCATCTTCTTGGTCCACTAAGCTTAATCTGCTTCTCATTTCCTACAATGACCATCCTTTGTTTTTCACATCTATCAAAATAGTTTATAGAATCCTCACCACTGGGGCATCTCCCCTTTCACAAAAATATATTCTGAATGCCCAAGGCTAAGCAAGACACACCTGGAGACTTTGACCTGTTGAAACGAGTCCAGGAGAGGCCACTCCGTTGGTGGAAGGCTGGAGCACCTCTCCCGTGCAGCCGGGCTGGGAGAGTGGGGCTGTCAAGCCTGGAAAGGAGAAGGCTCCAGGGAGACCTTAGAGCCCCTTCCAGTGCCTAAAGGAGGCCTACAGGAAGAATGGAGAAGGACTTTGGACAAGAGTGTGGAGTGACAGGACATGGGGGAATGGCCTTAAGTTCAAGGAGGATAAAGTTTGGATAGTAGGAACAAATTTATTCCTGGGAGGGTGGTGAGACACTGGCACAGGCTGCCCAGAGAAGCTGTGTACAATCCCTGGAAGTTCAAGGCCAGGCTGGACAGGGCTTGGAACAACCTGGGATAGTGGAAGGTGTCCCTGCCCATGGCAGGGGGTGGAACTGGATGATCTTTAAAGTCTCTTCCAACCCAAACCATTCTATGATTCTACGATGTCATGAACATCAGCCTATATATTAAAATTACTCCTGCTATGACCACTAAGCTCAGGAGCTCCCTCTACAAATACCAGGCTCCTTCCAAGAGGTGTGGATAGATTTGTGAAGGTTTTCATGCTGCAAAATCCTTGATATGTCTGCATCCATGCAACGTTCACCCCATTCCTCTGTGTCGTATGAGATGTTTCATATTTGTGTAGATAGGTAAGAGTTCAGGACAGGTCTATGAGCAAAATTTGCCTTAAGAGGTGAGCAGTGACAAACAGGTAAAGTAGTTAAATTTGGAAGGCAAGGGTCCTGAGATTTATAGATGAATCACTGGTTTTCTTTTCTGCTGACATTTTCCTCTTGACTCTACCCCAGGTGATGTATCAGAAATTACATATATGAAACCTTGGTTGAATATTCAAGTGATTGTTACAGACAAGATGAGTGTTGTTGGAAAGAGGTTACTATAAAGTCCCTAAATTCCTGATTTCATAGGCCAAAACATCAGAATGCTGTGGCTGCTTTTCTGTCTGATGGGCTGAGAAAGAGCTTCTGGTTCATTAGCCAAGCACCATGCAAGATTTAAAAGTTTATTTCTCAATGGTCAGTCATTTCTTGATCCTCTGAATGCAAAAATAATATTTAAAGAATTATGTGGATTAAGGGTGTTGGGGGGTACGTCTCTCCCTTCAGCTGAGGTGCTGTTCTATTGTCAAATTCCCCTGTTGAACAATCATATTTCACCAGTAAGTGAGAACAGACAGTTTTAGCTCAAAGAAGTCATCTCTGGTGTCTTTGTTTCCCTTGCATTAAATGCATTTCTCATGAAAGAAAAATCATACACGTTGAAATCAAGGCGTTTCTGTTGTTTTCTCAGGAAATACAGAGGTGGCAGCAGCATCGGTGTCACCTCTACCTCCCCAGAGTGGCCTCCAGTCTGTCCAGTCTGTCAGCCCAACTCCTTTGCCACACCAAGCAGAGGAGTCATGACCATGGTGATAAGAAGAGCCCTACCAGAAAACAAGACAAGATCCACATCACACAAGGAGTAATGATTACACAAAGCGAGAAGGGATCAAACCTGAACCTTTAAAATGCAATTCATTTGGTACTGACCTCTTCTGTCCCTTTACTGTGGCAATTCAGATTTAGGAGTAGATAAGGTCCCACTGAAGCTGTAAGTCTGAAAAAACTGGCAAAAATAGGAGGGAAATCCACAAAATATTAATCAACTGTCAGTCAAACTCCACATCTCCTACACCTCCCTCAGTTCTTGGCTCAAGAAGCTTTACTACTGGAATCATAAAATTAATTATTGCTGAGGAATTTCAGTGTAATTCTCCAATCTTAATGTTTGAACTAAAAGCCTTTAGTGTTTTGAGAGCATATTTAAACCAGCAAAGCATAAATTTTTAAAGCAATATTCACAGCAGATGACAAATGTGTCTTGTTGTTGCAATAACTTCAGATCTCTAAATTAAGGATTGTGGTTTGAAGGAATAATAATACTTCACATACAGAGAGGCTTTTCATCTACAAGGAAATAAAGTTGTCTTTCACAGCCCAGGCACACTCACGCAGGTGTAATTGCAAATACTGAGTTTGTTTCAGTGGTCATTCAAGTAAATTGAAGTTATCGGTGCTTCTGCAACACCGACAATTTGGAGTCCCCAATCAGCAAAGTGTGCTTGGAGCTGCATGAATGAATGAGTGCAAGAGATAATCTGCAAGCAAACTGGAAAAGGAAAGGGATGGGAGCAAACTGTCCTCTAATACACACTGAGCAGAGGTATCAAAGTGTTGGATGATAATCTGGAATCACAGAGGTAATTTCATGTCTACTTACTGCTAGGACTTGGAAAAATTAGTGTGAAATTTTAAGCCAGAAAACAGAAGAGACATGTCCCAAACGCATCTTTGTTTGTTTTCAGGCTGGAATATCTGACACAGTAAATTTTACTGAAGTCTTGCCTGATGGCTTCTTTCCTGTGCAATGTCAGACTCAGTTGTGTTTTGGGACTTCCTTGGTGTTTGATGTCTTACTCAGCAACTCCACACAAGGTGAACTGCAGCTTAGAGCAAAGGAATTCACCTTCCCACCCTGCCATGCTTCTTCAGATAATTTACTTGAGACTTTTTCCATGTCAATAAACCCACCTGGAGACGTTGAAAACCGACCTGGATGTGTTCCTGTACCACCTGCTCTTGGTGAACTTCCCTTGGCAGGAGGGTTGGACTAGATTAGCTCCAGAGGTCCCTTCCAGCCCTAATTATTCTGTGATTCTGCAATTGCCCATTGGTTTGACATTTCAAACATAATATTCAGCTGTTGATCAAAAAACACCTTTCTCTTTTAATATCTTATTTTATTTGAGAAAAATCTGATGTTAAATGTCAAGCAGACACTGTAGGATATTCTTCTTTAATACCACTTATATTTAACTTTTCATCATCCATAATCTCACCTTCCCTGTTCTTCTGCAGTATCAAGGCAGCATTGATGAAGAGATATAGATTCTCATCAAAACGAAAAAAAGAGCTGAGGAAAGTTTATTGAATGAGCATGATCTGCGATCTCCAACATATGAAAGGTATATAGAACTGTTATTTATGTTTCATTGATTTACCAGCATGAGACTCAGGTGTTTTTAAAAGGGACTTTTGTGTGGTGGAGGGGATTTTCACCAGGAACACTTTCACCCTACTCCGTGATATCACAAGCTAAGCAGTGATAAAGTCATAAAACTGTTTTGATGCATTTTCAGAGGTACATTTTTGCTGAAGGTCTGGTTTTCATAGACTGGAGGCATTGATTAGACTGGAGGTAATACTATTTGAATGTAGACCATCCAAAAATAGCCAAGCAGATCCTACAATCTTCTGCTGTGCGAGAAAAGGAGGCATTGGGGCTCAACAAATCATGGAAAAATTCCAAAAGCACAACCGACTGAGCATAACTTCGTAAAATATTTGCCCCTTTAGCTCCACATACGCTCCAGTAGAGTTTGAGGTGAAGGAAAACACAGAAGTCTTGAAACAGAGGCAGCCCTGGTTGGGGAGTGTCACCTTCCCTGGAAGTGTTCATAAAACGTGTGCCTGTGGCACCTGGGGACATGGTTTAGCACTGAACATGGTGGGTTTGCTGGGTTGATGGCTGGACTTGATAATCTTGCAGGTCTTTTCCAACCTCAAATATTCTACGATTCTCTGAATACAAAAGAAATAAAAGCTGAACTGCCACAGTTCACGTGTTGAATAGAATTTATTTTCTGTCATAATAAGTAGTAGTTTTTCTTAGGGTTCTTCAGTTACCCCAAATTTGAGCCAAACCTGCACACAGCAGTAGCATCAGGCTGGAATCCTCAGACAAGGATCTATAACACTGCTGAATTCCCCTCGCTTAACTCCAGATATCTGCAGCAGGGTGTCTGCTTCAGAGATTGCTCTTCAGACTCTTAAAATAGTCAGTTAAAAGCTGGTCAACAAAATTTATATTGAACCAAACGCAGGTGCCTATTTAAGGAGATGAATCACATCCTGAAGTCGTTGACTACACAAATGAGCTCTCTATTACCTTTGACAGGAACCCAGAGTGATTTCCTCAGATGTGCACTGTAGATACCAACTCCTGGAAATCCTAATTTAGTATGTTTTACAGTCACACTGATTTCTCATTAAAGCTCTTTCTTCCAGTCTGAGCTGTTACAAAACCCATCCAGGCTTCAGATATGAGCTCGCAGCTTCCCCATGCGCAGGATATGAATGAGTAATTATTATTTCGTAGACAGAGCAAATTTGCTGTGTAAAATACATGTTGGAAAAGTCAATTCAATGCAGTTGCATCCATTCATGCCTGCACTGAGCAAAATACCTCCATGTCCAACATTATTATTCAGCAAATGCATCCTGTGGCCAGTGCAGACATCAAGATTACCTTGTAAAGCAGCTGTGTTAAAAAAGGCCTTTTTCTGACCGGTCATTAAGTCAGCACTAACTCTCCTTTAGTCAATAGGGGCACCACAGTGTAAAATTTATAGGGAGATGAAAGTTACAAGAATAAACTTATTTCATGTTTTGTAAGCTCAAGGTCCCTTTTTCCTTGAGAAAAAGGGGTATAAACAGACTGATAAGGGAGTGAATAAAAGAGATCTTATTTTATGTTGTCCTGCCGTTTGTTAAATCCAGTTAAAAGTGAACACAATTGTATTTACATAAAATATTTTGGTGGCATAACTTGAGCACAAGTGAGGAATCAAATCCACACATATTTGCCCCATGCTGCAAATTTACACCAGTTACAACAGAGTTTTTGGCAGCAAAAATTTATGGTGATTTAGGTGTAATTTATAGACTCAAAATCTATTTTTATCATCTTCACCTCCATTTGAAATTAATTTAATGTATTAATTTTTCAACTGAATGCCTACCAGCATTAATGTGTATCTTGCACATACATTATTAAAATGTGCCTCTGAAGAATGTAAGATGCTAAATGGGAGTATTAAAGGCAACATCTTCTGTTTCAGTCCATGAACTGTTCTGCGAAAGTTGTCCTTCCTCACTTAGCTCGTTCTCAAAAAGGAAATATTAAACTGCTTTTATGTACACTAGATCCATATTTTTGGTTTTCTGATGAATACATTGAAATTTCCTTTTGTCCTTTCTTTGTATTAATGGAGAAGATATAGTCTCTTTTTTTTTCTGTCAGTAATTGATGATAAACACATGTGGCTTTACTCCAGTAAAACAGCTATGAGGATTTAATGGGTAAATTAATTGTTCTGTGCAATGAGATATGAGTGAGTACAGTACCTTTTTTAGGTAGAAATGAGGAAATTCTCTACTGTGAGGGTGTGGAAACAATGGAACAAGTTGCCCAGAGAAGCTGTGGCTGCCCCATCCCTGGAAGTGTTCAAGGCCAGATTGGACAGGAATTGGAGCAACCTGGGATAGTGGAAGGCGTCCCTGCCCATAGTAGGATGTGGAACAAGATGATTTTTAAGGTCCCTTCCACCCCAAATCAGCCTATGATTCTATGACTACACAGCTGGTAGAATAATAAGTCCTGGAAAAGATAGCGTTGAAAAGGACAAAAAAACCTGAAAACACGTAAAGTTGCATCTATGCTTGAAATGATAGCTGGCTCACATCCTAGAATCCCTCTGAATGTGTTGGCACGAGTTTTCAAGTCTGCAATAGTCTCGTAAGAGCTATGAGAAACAGGTAAAAATTGAGAATATGCCAAATGAGTAAAATCCTGCATAAAGCAAAAAATGAGGGAAGAAAAGTGATGGGTTGCTGCAGATAATGTGAAAAAACCCTGAAATTCTGATGACAGAATGAAATACAAAAGATTCAAGTGCCACCACCGGATGCTGACAAAGTAAACAATGACTGTGTGTCAGCACAACATAATGTCAGGATGTAAGAAAAGTCAGAGCTGGTCAGAACAGGATTCACCCTGCTCAATATTGCCCTGTTTTCACCTGGAAGAGAGCCAATTTTCTTTGCAGTAGCTGGCACAGTGCAGCGCTTTGGATTTAGGATGAGAATAATGTTGATAACACACTGATGATTTAGTAGTTGTTTAGTGCTTACGCTGAGTCAAGAACTTCTCACTCATCCTACCCTGCCAGTGAGGAGGCTAGGGGTGGACAAGAAGTCAGGACATTTGATCCAAATTGGCCAAAGTGAAATTCCATACCATATGTTCAGCATCATGCTGAACAATAAAACTCGGAGGAGTTAACCAGGGAGTTGCAAATTCTGCTCAGGAATTGGCTGAGCCTGAGAGGGTGGAGACAATTGTGCATTATTACTTTGTACATCCATTTATCATTATTACCATTTCTCCTTCTTTTTCTGTCCTATTAAACTGCTTTAACTCACCCTCCAAGTTTTAGCTTTTATCTGATTCTCTCTCCCACTCCACTGGAGGAGCGTGAGTGAACAACTCTGAAGTGTTTTGCTGCCTATCAGATTGACCACAATGAGTGTCCTGTCTTCAACAGCACCAGCTTCCCAGAGAAAGAGGGTAAAACACGGTATTTACCAAACGAAATTTCTGTGTACCATTTCAGTGCAGTGACTTGAGCAATTTAACTCACCCAGGACAGGATTCAGTGAAAGATTTAGATGTAAGTACCCGTGTGTGAGCATTCCATGGTAACTGAGAAAGATAAACTCCATGTGATACACAAAAACTAGAAAACATTTAGCAGGAACAGCCAATCTGTTTTAGGATGAGCTGTTTCACTTTCCAGGCTCCTGTAGGTACATGCACAGATTTCTTCTGGGTGTCACAGGAGCTCTGACATCTCCTCCTGTAGACAACTGTAAGCAAAGTTCTAAATTTAGAATCACAGAATCACAGAATCTAGTTTGAATCCCCTGCCATGACCAAGGGACCTTCCACAGGCAGGGGACCTTTCACCAGACCAGGGTGCTCAGAGCCCCATCCAGCCTGGTCTTGAACACCTTCAGTGCTGGGGAGTCCACATCCTCACAGGTGTCTTCACCTATGGCTCACTCACACATTGAGGAGTTAATGACCGTGAACCACGTATATGATCATCAATGAGAAATCGGGTTTGTATTTTTCTATCAAGGTTTATTTTTCGTGGTGACTGTGCCTTTCTGAATCACCACTGCTTGCCTGATTTCAGGGGTCTAGGTTCATCCTAGGAACAATAGTTCTACTCTGAAAATAACCTCCTGTGCATTATCTCTAGATATTTGGAAAAATTTCTTCATTGAAAGAGTGGTTGGGCATCGGAACAGGCTGCCCAGGGCAGTGGTGGAATCACGATCCTTGGAAGTCTCAGAACGTGTGTAGATGTGGCACTTGAGGATATGTTTTAGCGGTGAAAATGGAGGTGCTGGGTTCATGGTTGGACTTGAAGATCTGAGAGGTTTTTCTCAATCTTAATGATTCCATGATTTTCCACATTTGTTTGTGGTTTTTTAGCAGATAGTAAGAAGAAAGCAATTGCTCATTAGTTTTTAACAAGGACCCAGTACTGGGAGAAACACTCCACAGGCTTGGCCATATCCTTAGGAGATAAGATCATATTTTTTCATGAAACATCAATCTTTTTGTATTTTTTTTTCCCAGAAAGCTTCCAACCCCCTGACCTTTGCTGCTTGAAAGCAAAACAGCTTTCAGTCCACGATGTCAAGTCATGCCACTGAATCTGGGCTTTGTGAGCATTTGCTGTCTTGTCTGAACCATTGCGTTCCCTCAAGGGAAGGGGAGAAGTGCCTGCAGTGTGAGATGCATTTCTGCTCTCGATACCTATTTTGGGTTGGGATATAGGAAGCAGGAGCTCACACATGCTTTGCTTTTAACAAGTCAGCCTGACTGTTTATCCTAGGACTATCATTATGGTCTCTGCTTTATTACATTAACTCAGCAAAAGCACACACATGTGTCAAGTGCTTCAGTGAATAGACTTAAGCACATGATTAACTTTAAGAGTGTGCTTAAGTACTTTGCTAAATCAGGACTTCTATGTTTTCCCCTCTCAGTACATCTGGTCGATTTGCATATATTTTCCATATAAAGAAGTTCATTTTCAGAGCAGAATGAAACTATTTCCTTGCTTGTACATTCAGTGGTACTGCTGCTGTAGCTAACTTAGGCAAATTTAGTCACTTTCCCCTTCCCACAAGTTTTCAGCTGGTTGTTCCAACAACTGGAGGCATTGTGCTGGAAGGACTCAATGGGCAACCACTGGGTGAACTGGATTAAAGAAATATTTAAGCTGTCAAGTAATCATTCAATCATGTAATCCTAGAATGGTTTAGGTTGGAAAGGACCTTAAAGATCATCTCTTCCCAACGCCTGCCATGGGCAGGGACACCTTCCACTATCTCAGGTTTCTCCAAGCCCCATCCAGCCTGACCTTGAACACTTCCAGGGATGGGACACCCACAAATTCTCTTGGCAGCCTATGCGAGGCCCTCACCACCTTCACAGTAAAGACTTTTTTCCTAATATCCAGTCTAACTCTACCCTTCTTCATCTTAAACCCATTTCCCCTTTACCTATCACTCCATGCCCTTGTGATAAGTCCCTCTCCAGCTCTCCCTTTCAATAAATATTTATTCATATATGCTGTTAAGTATAATTTTGATGAGTTGTTTTATTCTGGATTAGTTTAAGATATGCTGTGCAACCTGGCTGGACAAACAGTCAATTAAACAGATAGAGGAACATGTGACCAGACCCTTCCTCAGCCAAAGAAATGTGCAAGAAACTGCTGATCTGCAGTGTTGGGGGCTGATAAATTCAGGTGACATTACACTCTATGTTGCTTGCAGGACTTTTTCCTAAAAAAAAAAAAAATCTACATTTAGGTATTTCAATGAAAACAGGAAAAATCAACAGGTTCATTTTCAGCCTTGTTGCTAAACTAACTGAAAGCAAAATATCGTGCAAAACAGCTTGTAATTATTGTCATTGTTTGAAGTTACCTAGAATGAGAATGAAGCATGAGAAAAGTCCTGCTTAAAGCCAAATTAACTCTAATTCTAAAAATTTATTTTTCCTGGTTTAGATGAGAGTTTTCCCACAATCACAACAATATTCTTATGTCAACAAAGAAGAGCAAAAAATGAGCATTGTTAAAGGTTAGTTTTGATCTCAGGACACATGTGACAATACAAAAAACATTAATCACTGCAGGGAAAGAGGAGCACTCAGTACCAGAACAGCTCCTCCTCTGCAGTCTGCTCAGTCAGTTGGATCAAGAAAATGTTATTGGAGTGGGACATTTTGGGGAGAGTTGGATTTGTTTACAGACCTGGCATTCTCTGCTGTGTTTGTAGCAGTAAAAGGACAATATGCAGCTCTGAGCAGTTTCAGTTCCTTGAACTATAATTTTGTCCACCCATAGACTGTTAAAAGACAGCCTAGCAGACAAATTTGTACTGCTTTTAATAAAAACATTTATCCTTGTGGAATTTCTTCACTGTCAAAAAGAGAATCAATAAGAGTAGATAAGATTAAATGTGAGGCTGATGAGAAGAAATATTTGTCCAGTTCTATTGCTGAGTTCTAGTAATTAGTTTATGGTCTAGTAGCCTATAACTGCTTAATGTTTTACATTTACACTGATTAAAAACCAAGAGCTTCTTCCTCTGTGACACGTGAACTTACTCTATGGCCTCATGTAGATGAGACTCAAAACTCAAAGTATTTGTATACAGTTATTATATTTCAATTCTATTGAATTATATATATTTAATTATTAACTTAATTGTTTAATTTAATATATTTTCATTCTGGAAAATATTTGGGAAGACCTTATTAAATCTGATTCCCTCAGGAATCCATGTTATTGACTAGGAACTGTGTTTCTCCATTCATTGTCCCAGATATTTCGCTGGATTTCTGACTTGTGTTCCTAAGTGGGAAAAGGCACTTATGCCAAAAATGTAAAACCTGAGGATCTTTTTGGAAACTTGAGTTCCAGAGTCAGCCCTTTAAAGGCTTTGCTTTAAAAGATTCTGTGTCTCAGAAATTCTGAGTGACTTTATCAAAAAGTTGACAGAACATTTAGTAACTGGCTGGGAAAACACTGCTTTGCACATAATTAACAGATTATAGCAAGTAAAACCTGGGAGTATTCCCATCTACTTAAAATTGCTCTCAGCTGAATGTGATGCAGATGATTTTAGCTGTTATTTTTAATCAATGTTCTTAACAATCAGTTATTGTATTGTAATACATGTCAGAGCCTGATCTGCAGTTTGAGACTTTTGTACCCCACACTGTGCAAAGTAACATAAAATTCCTGCACTCATAACTCAGAGTCTAAAGAGAAATTATGCCTGAAAAAGGAGGCAGATTGATTAAAGAGTATATAATTTCTTTGTGCTTTCCAAACCAGGTGATAAACAGATAATGGACAAAGTAGTTTAAGCCTTAATTACTGTCTACAAACACATTTTAGACAAAGTCTACCAAAGAAAATCTTGAATAGTTTTTCTGCTCTTTTCTTCAAACAACGCTTTGATAGCTCACAGTTCAGAAAAAAATAAATTGATCTGAACAGAAATAGTTTGGCTTCTTTATTTGAGAGCATGGTCAAGTGGATTACTCATTGTTACAAAATCAACAATTATGAGCCATTGCCTACAATAAGCCAAGGTTTAGGTAGAAACAACTGCCTTGGTTTATCAGTTTCCATAGGTTGATACTTATGGGAAATCATTGTTCACACTTGCAAACGCGAGGAACATAAATTACAAACAAAGCTGGATATTATCCCTATTGATGTATCTTATGAGATGATGAAGCTCACAGTGTTATTGACTAAATCTCCCAGGATTTTTGGCTTTTGTTTGCACAGCATGCGGAATTTATCCCCTTTGCTGGTTTAATTACCTCTGGCTATATTTACACTGACATTATTATGAGATGATAGAAGAATAAGAAGCGGTGTCAATTACTTCCAAAGACAATGGAGTTAATTTACGTGGATAATGGAAAAGGTGATTGAAAAATTCATTGTTCAGGAAAACAATTAGCAGAAGCACCTTGAGCCCTAAATGGGTTATCTTTTGCAAATCCTTGAGTCACAGGAAGCAAACAAAGTTAACGCATCCTTTAGTTCAGCTCAATTAGAGTCCAAAGTAATTGGGAAGAATGTGTTTTCCATGAAGCGACACGAAATGCAAGCTGATAAGAACTTCCAACTCTGCATCTCACCATGAGCAGAAAAAGAATCAGAAGGACATGGATATGGAATCATGGAATCATAGAATCGTTGAGGCTGGAAAAGACCTCTAAGTCCAATCATTAATCTAACATTGTCACCTCCACCACTAAACCCAGTCCCCAAGTGCCACATCTACACATTTTTAGAGCACTTCCAGGGGCGGTGACTCCACTGCCTCTCTGGGCAGCCTTTTACAAAATTTTGACGTCCTTGCAGTGAAGAAATTTTTCCCAGTACCCAATCTAAGTATCCCCTGGGTCAGCTTGAGACTATTTCCTCTTATCTTGTTACCTGTTACCTGAAAGAAGTTCTGTGGAAAGGGAAGTAAAACCCTAACCCCATGTGAGTCAGTTGAGTGAAAATTGGTTTGTTTTCCTTCCTCCTACAAAGCAGAATTCCTTTGAGTTTCTCTGAAACTTCCTGATGGCAGCAAAGTCATGTAACTGTGAGACCTCTACTTTTATAGTGGAAAAATTATCAAAGAGTACTTTAGTGAAGTATGAGAAACACCAGTGAAAAGAAGAATTGTTCAGCTGAATCCCGTGCTACAATGCAGCTTGACCAGATGCAGAGCAGGCAGATCAGGGATGCAAGGCAGGTGCAAAGGGAAGAGATGGTGACACTCATTCCAGGACAAAAATTCAACCTGGATGTTGTACAGATGTTTCACACTTATTGGAGAGTGAATATTTACCTTATCAGTGCTATCTTCAACCTCTTGCCTTGTGGCTTTTCCTGTTATTTTTGTACCTGGTCCTTGTGGCCCAGCAGGAAAATCTTTGGGAATATTTTATTACTCATATGAAATGTGTAGTTGTCTCAGGCAAAATGAAAAGCTCAGGGAAAGGCAATGAAGCTGGCAAAGGGTCTTGAGAATAAATGATATGAGGAGTGCCTGAGGGAGCTGGGAGTGTTCAGCCTGGAGAAAAGGAGGCTCAGGGAAAATCCTGTCACCCTTTACATCCCTGAAAGGTGGCTGGAGCCAGGTGGGAGTCAGCCTCTTCTACCAGGAAATTGGTGACAGGACAGGAGGAAATGCCTCAAGCTGTGTTCAAGTTGGTCATCAGGAAGAATTTTTCCATGGAAAGAGTGGTCAGGTATTGGAAGCGGCTGCTCAGGGAGGAGGCGGAGTCACCACTCCTGGAAGCGTTCAGAAAACAACTGGTTGTGGCACTTAGTGCTCTGGCCTAGTTAACAAGGGCAGTGATGGGTCTAAGGCAGGACTCAATGATCTTGGAGGTCTTTTCCAACCTAAATGGCTGTGATTCCGTGAAAATAATAGACCTAAGATCATTTCATGTCACCATGTTTATATAGATGAGTATTCCCCCCTTAAAGACTATTTGGTTTTAAATTTGCTTCAAAGAATCAGGCTGCCCGTCATCCTCCTGATTGCCTGGGAAAATACTGTTGGTCTGAAGAAATCTAATTTCAGAGAGCATTCGGCTGCTAAACACACTCATGTCTGCTTGCCAAGTTACACAACATTGCTACAGGTTGCTATTCAATTCTCAATATTCCTTTCCTTCTTGCAGATGACTGAGGAGAGACAAACACAACCTGCCACCAGAATCCTGTGCTGACAGGTTTTTCAGGGATTGTGTTCTGCAGGTTCACAACACACGTGGAGGAAACTTCGGAGGAGGGACAGTACTGAAGACAGGAGGGTGAATTACCACAGAAGTCAAAATTTCTTCTTATTTAGAGAATTACTATCCACAGGGTCTGGTGGAGACCGATACAACAGAAATTAAACTCAAATACAGTGCAATACCAGCACCTCAGGCTGTGGTGTTCAGGGAAGCTGGGCAGTGTGACTCCAAGAGCTCCAGAAGGGCGATAATCATCTCACCAGGGCTGATGATAAATCTTGAACTGATTATGGAAACTAACAACTCTACAAAGCACTATCCAGTTCAATATGGACACACTATTTTATTTAACACCTTTACCACTGATCTCACAGTTACCTTGCAGTTTTTTTGAGACTTGCCCTTCATTTTTGGGAGCTTCACCTCTTGAGACCTAGGTTCAGTATTTCCTTTGCAGAGGAAACATTATATTCCATCACCTTATACGCTGTCACATGAAAGCAATAATTTAAAGTGTTCCTCACAACATATTTGAAAAGTCACGAACACATTTGGTTTGTACAAGAAACGTCTCCTTGCACAAGAGCTGCCGCCTCTCATGTTCTCACACAGAAATTTGTCTAAAAGATGAGATACCAAAAGAGGGATCAGGCAGGTAAATTCTGATGCCAGGATTTGACTCCCATAGAATATTTCAGAGGTGGTAAATCTCCAGCTCAAGTACATCCCATAATTAATTAATTCATAATTACCACTTGCACAGTGCTGTAACTCTGGAGCTGAAGCTGAGAGGAGGCACTTTGATTAACATGTGTAACCTCCACTTTAGCACAGATCACAGAATTTCACACGGCCAAGAACAGGTGTAAATCAAGAACAGAAGAAATAATTATTCCCCAAAAATAAAATAGTAAACAAAATCAGTGCAAGACCGCTTTGCCAAATTAGAAATTGAAATACTGACAGAATTGGAACAAGATAAACACCTCTGTAGACTAATACAAACCCAATCTCTGTAGTTTCCTCATTTTAGCTACAAAATAAAACCAGGACTTAGTTACATTAAGAGAGTTTGCCATATATTTTATACCATGCGTTAAGAAAATTTTTCACTGGAGATTTTAAACAGCATATTAAAAAGTACTGAAATCATTCATATCAATTGGCTGTGGTATAATTGAGCTCTATAAAGATTATTGAAATACTTTTGCAACTATAAGAAGTCGTATAAATAATAAGGTGAAATAAATCTTCTTTTCACTTCCCATTCTAGAAGAAATACACTTTTTGGTGTTTGCTTCTGCATTTTTGCCAGCTGAAAGCCTCAGCGCAAAGAGACAAAATGTTGTCTTTTTCTCTTTATTTCATTCCTTTGCAGAAGGAAAATAACAACGTTTTCCCACATTTATGCCTTCAAAATTCTCCACTTCCTGCTTGCTTCTTACTCGAATTTGTTCCTTTGCATTTTCTTTTGAGGGGAATGTCCACTGAGAACACTCACTGACTACACAAGGAAATTTTTTTAGGGGTTTTTGGATGATTTTGTGGGGGTTTCTTTGGTTTGTTTGTTTGTTTGCTTGTTTTCATTGTGATGGCTTTGATGCTGTCAAAAAAGAGCATGATCCAGATTCAGACCTGAGGGAAACTTGATCTGTCAAGGTGTTCACCAGCAGACATTTTCATTTTGAGGTTGACCAGGCTGTGTAAGATGTGACCATGGGCTTGGTAGGAGACTCTTGACTCCCCAAGGGACAGACTCATCCTTTCCCCTCAGTCATGGCAAGGGCACCCAGTAACCTGATGTATTGTGGTGCCAAATTTTTTCCATAAATGGCCCAGGTATCCCCTGTAAATTACAATTACACCTGACAAACACACGCACACACACAATAACAGAGGTTCTTACACCCACAAATAAAACGTCACAGTGGCCATGAGAATTCAATACACCACCTAATGGGCTCCTGCAGTCCAGTGTATTTCATTTACCAGGCAATATATCACCCAATTTATAACCAATCTGTCATGCACATGGATCAATACAAATCATGAAAACACACATACATTACACACTTCCCATAATTGAATTTTGTGCTCCCTGGGCTCTCATTGCCCTGCCACAAACTGCTTCAGATGAATACCTCTTATTACCTTCAAGGTAAACACAACATCAGGGACACCAGGCAGGTGCTGCACAACTTTCCTATATAACCCAGTATCAACTTTCAGGAAAACCATGAAATGTGGAAAACCTAACTGCAATTTCCAAACTGTATAAGGGATTTCTCCATGTATCCTGGCATATCATGGACAAAGTGAACAAGCAGGTAATCTAGACTGAAATAGTCTTCAATCCTTGGAGTCTAGAAGAACATTAGGACTTGCATGATTGCACTTGATGTCGCTTTGAGCCACATCTGACTGTATCACGTCCATGTGGATGTGATCAGCACCTTTTAGTGCATGTTCCATGTAGACTGATGTTATTCCTGTCAGGCTATCCATGGAGATCTTGGTTAGGAAGCGAATAGGTGTTCTTAAAACAAACTGTGTCTGTCGCAATCTGGGAGCACATCCATCAAGAATGTCTGCTATTTTGGCCAGATGAAAAGAATTTAGAGCAACTCCTCAGTATGAAGTTTGATATTTTTGCACCCTAGTGAGATGACATATCATAGTGGGATTTTAGGCATGCATATGAATTTATCGAGAGTAGAAAGTATTCAGTTCTCTTTAACTTTAATAATTCAGATTTGAATCCCTTTATTCTGACTGCACTTTTGTTGGAATTGTAACTCTTTAAAATGTGATGCCTCTTTTGCTGCAAGTTAAAGGTGAGAGTAGATTTTAGAGTACACCTTTTTCCCCCACCTTCTTTCATACACAGAGAACAGGCTTAGATAACTGAAGGAAACTCCCATCCATTTTGAGGATCTCTTGTGCGCTCAGACATCCCAACTAAGGAGGATATCTCACATCAAAAGTGTCGTGTATGTGCTGGCAATTGAGAATGAAGCTGTTGTTATCTTCCTTTTAGTTCTGGAAGAACTTAGCTACTATATACACATGACAGACATTTCCAGGTAGCTTGTATATTCACGCTTTTTATCACGTCTTGTTGAAACTTTTCTCTTGATTACAGGGCTTTTTCCAGTCAGTTCTGTTGTATTTATTTATTTATTGCCTTTAAAAAATGCAAACTGTGCTTAAAACTCAGAGATATCAAAGCTCTTTCTGACAGGTTTACATGTAAGATCTTGCAAAAAATGATTACACAGCATTCATGTGTATGTGGTTAGAAACTGGTGCACAACACTGGACTGACAAGTGTGGAAATTGAATTTTTCTTCCTGAAACCAAATAAAGAGTGAGCAGCAACAGCTGAGGCCTGCGTGCTACTCATACGGTGGTGTCTCAGGTTGTAACATGACATTTTGAGCTCAGCACGTATTTTGTCCCCAGTCCTTGCGCTTCTTTTGGGCCATTTTTAAGTTCATCCCTTGGTTTTGCAGGCTCTCCTACTCCATAGCAGGAGATAGAAAAAAACCATGAGCCCTATCCACCCTAATTTAATGTATTGCCTTTAATTTTTCCTTACAAGTGACCTGCTGGAGAACTTGAAAAATAAAATCTTGCCTCATTCCTGTGACTGGCATTGCCCCAGTCTGTCATGGTGATGGTCATTTGTCAACCCTGTTTTGGCTCCCTATTCTGTGTATTCTGTGAGAGTGAGAGGCAAGAGCATCTTATGTGCTGCTTTCAAAGGCTCACAAAGACTATTCCCAACATCTTTTTTTTTATTATTATTTTTAATTTTTTTTTTTATCCTAGAATGCAGTTTCAGTCTCTGTCTTAACAGTCAGGCAGAAGATAACTCATCTGCTTGGCAGAGTTCTACATCTTTGGGGAGGGATTAATGAAAGCCTGTCTAAAGCAGCTTCTTTACTTACGTTTAAATCTTATTTTTGTTTAATCTGCCATGACCACCATTCAGGAAGAAAACAAAATTCAGGAATTATCCCTAACTGCATTTTCTTAATGATCCAGTAATGCTAATAGCAATAAGACATTAAAGAGATGAAAACTCTATTTGCGGTAGTTATTTTAGTCATTCACATATTTGCTGTAGAATCCTTTACTGGTAATAGTCTAAGATATTTTAGAAGATTTAACAACATTTAAAGGAAAACTTCTTAGTTGTTTCCTTCAGCCATTTAAACTAAGTATGTCTAAAATGGCTTTCAGATCAGCAGGTACAATATTGGAATAAAATAGAAAAGGTAACTCATAGGTAACTCATATTCTTCTACCAAACAGGTTGGGAGATCTTGGAACCACTCATAAATTAATTATTCTGAAAATCAAGCCAAATCCAATCTTTGATCAAAAGACTTTTCTATTAGCATCAAGAATTATGAGGTCCTTCTCAGTAGGTTCTTAGAACCTCTGGGCCTGTTTCCTGTCCCATTCATGTATGACTGGATGTTCTGTGACTCGCACAAATCCCACGCCAAATCAATCCTATGACAATAGAAATATTCCTGGGAGCTCTAGAGATCTGCAGTCCAACTTCCCGTACATCACAATGTGTCCAGCAGTAGATGAGGTCAGCTATCATTTTTCCTCACCAAACCCTAAAATCCTCCAAGATTTTAAGATGATCCCACTAATTTCTGGATGATCTGTTCCAGTACTGCACTAACCTCCTAGAGAAGTCTCTTTTTGTTTTTTTCACTGTAACATAAAATCTTAATTTGTTGAGCCAACACTGAACTCCTCATTAAATTGGAATTACTGGGTGCAAGACTGAATATCTTGAGAAGGAAATTGCAATGCACACTTTTGCCACAATAACCCAGAACTCACCCTGTGTTGAATACTCACTCAAGAAGCAGGAGACAGGAATTCTAGGATGTCCTTGCCTTCAGGTGTTTAAAACTGTCTCTCTAATCTCCTAAGAGGATGGTTTGCCCTCCAGGTTAAAGAATGTTCTTGTCATTCAAAGCGTTTCCAAGCAGGTTATTTGGCTGAGCTCGTTATGTGAGGTCAGAAATAGGCAAATAAAAAGCAAATGTTGAATATGATTAATGATTAAAAAAAAAGGTAGGAAACATACCTAGAAAAGTGCCGAAGAGTGTCCTGGTGCCAGAACTTCAGACTGATTCAGTTTTGGTTTGTTGTTGTTGCTGGTTTTTTTTTTGGTTTGTTTGTTTATTTAGTAGCAGACCAAGTGTAAATACAAATGATCTCTGCTCTTTTATTATCTACACAAGGAGTCAAGAAGGAAAGCCACTGTAGCCACAGCCAACGTGAAAAGTCGAATCTCTGATGTGATTTACGGCTTAAAAACTTACGATAAAGGTGCTGCAGCCCTTCTAAACTTGATTGTGCATCTGGCAGAGAAAGTAGCACCCTATTTGTCCTTGTTCATTTCAATAAACTCAGAATTAGTCTCACAATTTGTGCTCAAGTTTCAATGTGTTCACTCATCGTGGCTGTGGCAGTAGTGGTTTGAGGGTATATTGGAACAGATCTGATCAGATTACTCTGAAATTTCCCTTATAAGCCCATGAAGCAGCTACATATTCATTTTGCTTTGCTTCCCACCCCCCTGGCTCACTGTGCAGGCAGCAGAGAGCAGGGGGACTTTTAATGCAGTCGACTGAATGAATCAGAACAAGATAAAGTGGTTCTTAGGATTCAGGAGGTATTTTGAACGTGTTGTGACCTTGGCAGACCCAGGGGTGCTTGTGAGGGGATGAGAAACTTGGTAGGCAGACCCAAAGCAAATGGCAGTTTTACAAATCATATTTAATTATAGAATCACAGAATGGTTTGGGTTGGAAATGACCTTAAAGTTCATCTCATTTCAATCCCCCTGCCATGGCCAGGGACTCCTTCCATTACAGTCAGGTGTCTCACTGAGAGCAACATGGAATTGCACCCCTGAGATTGTTCTGGTCAGGAGACATAAACAAGGCAATAGGATTCTTTTTTTTTCTAGTCATACCAAGAAGAATTTCCTTCACTTTTTGTAAATACAGCATCAGTGAATTTGGTCTCGTGGCCATACACAGGTATTTCCAGTTTGCCCTGCTTAAATCCTCTTTGAAATGTCAAATGGATTTTATATTCTTGGATCTTGGTCTATTGAGAAATATTGCAGCACAACAAAGAGCCAGAAGAAGCCACACATTAAGGTCACAGGTGAAAAGTAGAGATCTGGAGCTCTAATCTTTAGGCTGCCTGCCTTTGATAAAGACTCATGATTAGCTCAGCTATCTGGACACTTGGCAGAATTACCTCCGTGGCCCAAGGAAAATCACTGAGTTGCAGAAAAATATCCAAACCAAGCCCTAAGCAGGAAATAACTGTGTGGTTTTAGAACGTGGTAAGTAGCAATAGCTCAGACATCCACAAAAGGAAAATTCAGTGTTTTTATCCTTACACTTTTAAAAAGAGTTTTGTTTTATTTAAAGCATGTTTTTAATAAAATGACCTCATTCATATATTTCTTAAATATTTATATATGTTTTATTTTAACTTCTTGTATGAACATTTTTTGCTTGACAATGTGGAATGACCAACTGTGTCGAAATAAAAGAGCCACCATAATCATAGAATCATTTAGATTGGAAAAGACCTTGAGGATCAAGTCCAACCTTTAACCCTGCACCACCACATTTTCAGCTCTAAACCGGGTCCTCAAGTGCCACATCAACACGTTTTTTGAACACACCTAGGAACAGTGGCTCCATTGTCACCTGTCACTGTCACCTGCCCTGTTTCAATGCTTTACAACTCTTTCTATGATTTTTTTTTTACTAATATCTAATCTAAACCTCCACTGGTGCAACCTGATGCCATTTTTTCTCCTCCTATTTCTGGTTTTCTCTGGGACAAGAGACTGATCCCACAGCTGGCTCCCACTGAGATCTTTCTGTTGTGTTTCTGAAGATTGATCTTTAAAGAGAAACAAATTTGAGTTTCGAGCACTAATACAACAGAAAATATCTAGTCTTTGAAGAACACATGATTTCAAAAATAGCGTTGTTTCTTGGTGCGTGAAGACTTAAAAAATACTTAAGAAACAGCTATTAATGACCATATATCCTTTTCTTTCCCCTGAACATTTCAAATGCCATCAGTACTGAGAAATATTTCTCTCCAGCATCACCAACATGTGGAATACAGCCTGATCAACTAATGAATAATTTCTCATATAAAACATTTCCAGTCTTCATTGTACATCCTTCATGGAACCTGAGATTAATTAGGAGCATAAGGCAGGAGAAATTGCCAGTGTCATCAAATCCAGACCCATTTATTGCAGATGACTGCTTCATAGGACCCTGCTGACATCTCTTCACTTTGGGTCTCAAGGCAGTCTGGTCTTTTGCTTCCACGCCTCTGATCAGAGACTGTCCTAGAAATAAATGGACTAAATATCACATGAGCTGAGAACAGCAAGATCCCTCCTGACATACAATCCTGACACGAGTCCTTGCTTTTGGATTTACTATTCCTTGACTTGTTCTTTGCAGGAGCAGATTCCTGATCCTTTGAAGATCCCGGGGAATATGTGACCAGATGTTTCTAATCCCCTTTTCAAGCTCTCCATGAACAAACCAAAGTACAAAACAAACACCAAGTTCAGTGTGTCAACCTCTGGGACATGTTGAATAGTGCAACAGAAAACTTCAGAAAAACCATGGTCCAGACTTTCATGAAAACATCCACTTTTGGTCATTGCTCCATATAGTGAGAGAGGAGGACTTAAAAGCAAAATATGGATTTGTACTTCCCACAGGCACAGCAAGGGGCTTCCTTTGTCTCCATTCCTTTCCGTGGTATTTAAGTGCTTAAAGATGTGCCAAATGCTCTAATGCAGAGATTCCCCTCAGCTCAGGCTAAAGGAATTCGAACTGTCCACAGTGATAGGCTTCTGTTGAATACTCTTGTGTTGGCTTGTTGTATAGAAACACGGAATCCCAGAATGGTTTGGGTGGGAAGAGACCTCAAAGATCATCTCATCTTTAAGGGTCAAGGAGCACCTTCCATTTGACCAGGTTACTCAGAGCCCCACGCAGTGATTTATCACAGCAACGCTATCTCACTTCTGGGGATGTGAGATGTGTCTGAATGCCAGGAGCTATGGAAAACATAAATAAAACAAAATTTCGTACTGAAGTGACTGAGTTTTGAATTTGGTTCATTGCTTTTAGAAACATCAAACATATATTTTCAGGTCTGTTTTCTCAGTGCTCATGCAGTGGTTGAGAGTATAGGTACAAAGAAGCAATTTTTTTCAAGGAAAAATTACACTGCAATGGCAGTTTTTAGTAAAAGGGATGGTGAGGGATTTGTTTCAGTTCTACCTATTTTATTGTAGGAGGAGGAAATTTAAGTAACAGTTTTAGGGCTGAAGTGTCAAGCACACAGAGCAGTATTTCTCAATCCTCACGGTATCACATTTTATTATGTGAAAAGTTCCCAGCTTGCTCTGGGGATGCAGCAGGATCATGTAAAGAGGAAGACGTCGCTGGGATTCACTGCAGCCTTTGAGGGAGGAAAAGTTTTTTTAGGAAAGGAACCATGGGAAATCTGACAGTGGCTTTCTCTCTAAGATAAATTGTTTTTTACTGCTTGTTTTTTTTTTNATGTTCTTGTTTTTTTTTTTTTTTTTTGTCTGGACATGTTCTAGTTCAGTTGTGGTCAAGGCAAGGAGTTGGACTCAATGATTCCTGTGGGTCCTTTCGAATGGAGTTTATTCTGTGATTGTGTGATTCCATGAATTTGGGATATTTTATGATTCTGTGATAAGTAACTTCCAAGATACCTATTCCTTATATGTGTCTCATTTTATTCCTTGTGTTTTCTTCTTTTTATGGGTACTGAGCTCTGAGTTCTGCATGAAACCCGTGGCAGAAGGACCTCAAAACCTCAGAGTTCTATTGAGTTGTGGTCTAACTCTGATCCGTTCTTCTCTCCTGAAGGCTGATGGTCAGGTGAACCTTAAATCAACAAATTAATCTCACAGCTGTGAAACTGGAAATCTGAAAAATCCAGAAGTCCTTACCAAAGAATTAATTACGTGGATACTGATGGATCAAGATCACAATGAAGCTTGTCTGCTCCAGATTACGGTTTTCACTCTCAACCTTCCCATAGGCAATTGGAATTAACACTTCATTTTAACCAGAAACTTCATCTGGAAGAAGGGGTAAAATGACATTATTTTAATAACTTCAGGCTTGGAGAAAACATTCTTGAAAAAAAAAAAGAATAGATAATTTTGGAGACTCTCAGCATGAGACGTTTTGGTAAACAGATTAGAAAAGTACTACAGGGGATTTGACATTATTAACACTAAAGATATGACGAGAGCCTAATCCTGAAAGATGCTGAGTCTGTGGGAACATGCAACATTTGGCAGCTCTCAGGAAGCTCTCAATAATTCTTACATTCAGGCATAAAGTGCTGTGATCCTGAGTTGCCCATTAAAGATGCACTAAATGTATCCACTAAGGGAAGTCCCAATTATGTGGTTTTATATAGAAAAAGGGAAAGTTAATGAATGGAAATGTAACAGCTCTGACACTGCTGAAGCACCGAGCTGTCATCCTCATAACTTTCCCAGGGAGATAAATTTGCTCTTTCCAGTTCCTAAGAAGTTATTATTGCATCTGATTTACAAGCAGTATAAAGGCAGAGAAGGGGGAAAATCAGCGGCAATTTTTTGAGGTTTTTCATAATGAAAAATTTAAAAGCTTTTCTTAAATGACTAGTAGGGAAATACCACATTTTTCTTAAAGAAAAAAATCCCCCATGGATTGTTAACTAATTTGTATCTAATAAAATAATCATGTTGGCTAACATGTCAGCATATCATATTAGAAACCTGCTGCATTCAAAACCATTCTTTATTTTAGCTCAGGCTTTTGAGGTTCACAGCTGCCCTGTAAAACACTAAATCCACACAGCTTTTAGCCCTTCCATTTGCAAAAGGCACCAAGATGCACTCAAAGTTGTTCAGATTAGAGGCTGCATTTTAGATTAATCGTTACTGTGATATGCGTAAGCTATACAATTCTTATATTTGTATTATAGTGAAAAAGTTTCATCTTCTGGAGGCTCCAGTGTGTTTCAATTGTCTGCTTAGGAACTTGTTTAAGTTAGAAACCCAATTTTTATACTGTCGGAGTGTATTAGATTAATGCTACTTACGCTGTCGGTTGTTCCCACCATCTGTCCCTGCTTATTTCACTGTATTTTTATATTCCTGGCAGCAGGCACAGAAGAGCTCCCCCGTTTGCCTCTCCAGCTTTTTGCTGTTCCGGCGGCTGCAGCTGGCACTCTGCCCTGACATCAGAGCCCTGCTGAGCTACAGGTTGCACAAGCACTTCCTAAAACGCAACTGCAGCCCCGAGGACTGTCCTGTGCAAATACAAGGAAGGATGGATGGAAAAGTGACTCTGGGGTGAATTTGACATAATCCTTGGCTCGTCTTCATTGAGAATCAAACCTGAGTTTGTTGCTGTCAAACTCTGCGTACAGACAAATAAATCTTCACGACTTCAGTGTACCTTTTCTGGTTTTAGCGTCATTTTGAGAGTGTCAGTGATGCAGATGAATGCAAGCTGGAGCAAGAGAAAGAGGCAATTCATTAAGCCCCAGGCAGACAAAAATCTGCACCCATTCAAAGGAGGCAAGTCCCCAATGTTGTGTTTTAAGGTGGGTGTCTGCAGTGAGGGTTTGTCCCAGCCAGTCTGGACTCCTGACACTCACAGCCCACAGAGCAGCGGATGAAACTCAGTTTAAAACAAGATGCTCGGGTTTATTGGGATGAGTCCCATCCTTATTTCCATTGACTTTCCTGACTGCAGAGTCTACAGCCTGTTGACTGTGAGAACCTGAGCCCTCAGTTCATACAGAGATGGACGAATTGTGCACTTCCAAAAGAGAGCAGAACCCATTTTTAGCTCTTTAATGAGGGACCAAACTGTGGTCTACAGAAGACCTTGGTACTTCCATCCATATGGGATTCAGTGGCTTAATTGTATGAGTTCAGCTGGTTTGTTTGATTTTCTGGAGAAACTCAGTGATTTCAGCTTCCTCTTTTAGAAATTTCCCTCCCACCCCAGGTTCTCAGGTCACTTGAGAGCTGACAGCTTTATGCCTTTTAACTTTCTCTGGAGGACTGGCAGGTGGGGAATGCAGAGGAGACAAGATATGTAAGAAAAGGATTTTTTTGTTTGTTTGTTTTCCAGATCAGAAAATGAAAGTGTTCAGGGTTTTCTGCCATCCGTAGATCCTGAAATATTCCAACTGCCTTCAGCAGAGTGACCTGTTTGCAATACTTTGTTTTTGCAAACTCAGCAGCAGAAATGGAGCAAAAGTTGGGAAAGGAAAATATGCACAGCCACTCCATATTTCCAATTAGCATTTTTAGGCATCCAGGCTGGACGCAAAAAGGGATGAACAATTACCAACACATAAAGAAGTCAAATGTTCAGCATCCCAGTGTTTGGTGAGTAACAGCCAGCGTGCTTGGCAGGGAAATATGTTTATGGATCAGATCAGGCTCTTGAAACACATAAAATATCCCTCACACCATCATTATTTGAAGTGCCTGTGTTTGACAGAGAGATCAGAAAGAGTTCAGAAAGGAAATCTCAATGAAAGAGGATAATCCAGAGCGGTTTCCAGTAGGAAAGGACTGCTTGTTGCTGTGTGTGGTAAAGCCACTACAGACTAAACAGCACAGATCAAAAGTGGGGGGAAAGCCCCAAAATGAAGAAAAATCAAGAGAAATCAAGGTATGCCTTCAGGTATTTTAAACCAATATCCCACAGTACAATGTTTATTAATACAAAATGTTACCTTTTAATGTTAAATAAAAACCCAACAAACAAGCAAGATTACCAAAAGTTAAATATTCAGTTAAAAGTCTTATAAATAAAACTGTTAATACATTTAAAAAATTGGTGTCAGAGAAAGAAAAAAGTGGTTTTAGCTGGAAAAAAATCTTACATCTGTCCTTGGACTTGTTTCTACTGTGCTTGAGAGAGGTTGAGATAAGAACAACTAAAACCTTGTCTTCCTTAACGAATTTATATAGTCATTAATAATTTCATAACCTACCATGTTTTACTGTATGAAAACACATTTTTTGAAAACAGCTTTCAATACTCCATGTGACTGTTTAAAAAGATGAAATTACTTCAGAAGCAATTATTTACCAGGGCTATCTTTGTCTCTGCGAAATAGTTGTCACTTCAGAACAGTTTTTTGTTGCCCATTGTTTGACTGCTTGCTGACCTCCCCTATATTTATTCTCTACAATCTGCAGTGAGGTAAAGGAACAGTTGTACTCTTAAAGAAAACAGAATTAAGGCAAAGCAAATGCAAGAGCATTTCATGACACGAAGGAATTATTTCAGCTGTCTGTGGTTCTCACCTTCTGTTTATGCTGCAAACCTAAACTTCAGGTTGGAACTGGATTTAACAGTCTAGTTCAGCCATCTTATCTACATATAATGTTATTTTAATGCGCACAAATCTAATGTATGTATTTTAGAAACTATAGAACAGATTTTAGAAACTAGAGCACAGATATCACATTCAGCCCATGTAAAATTCAGTAAATCTCACAAGAAAGCTGACTGTTTCAGTTTTTATACTGCATTACTTTACATTTCATGAGGAAGCAACCTTATCCATACTTCATGTAAGCCATGTATCTTAACCACATTACTGAATATACAACAGATAAAAAGCAATGTTGGGTTTTTTTTTTTTTTTCATTCAAGTTAAATAAATAAATAAAAAAACCTGTTTGCTCTGTGAATAAAAATGCATCCTTAGGGATACAGTGTGGTTTTCACATAATTATGGCATTAGCCTGAAGGCAAAATGCTCCAATGTGGAAGATTTTGCCTCGCAGGAGTTGTTTTACAGCATGTCAGTGTGACCTCAGCGTTGGAGCATGTTATGGAGTAAATCACCTGCAGCACCATCACGTGGCTTGTGCAGAACAACCAGGGGACATGGGGACAAGGGGTTGTGAAAGGCAGGCCCTGCTTGACCAACCTGATCTCATTCCATGACAAGGGGACCCACCTAATGGGTGAGGGAAAGGCTGGACATGTCTACGTGGACTTTAGTAAAGCCTTTGGCGCCATTTTTCACATTATAATGAAGAAATTCCTTGCTCAGGGCTTGGATGGGTGCTGTGCTCACTGGGTAAAATTCAGGTTAAATGGCCAGGCTGGGAGAGTGGTGGGGAACGAAGGTAAATTCAGCTGCAGCCAAGCACCAGTGGTGTTCCCCAGGGCTCAGAACTGGGGCCAGCCCTGTGTAATATTTTAACAAATAATGTGGATGAAGGAATCATTGGGACAGGCTGCTCAGGGAGTCACCATGTTTGGATGGGTTTCAAAAACATGTATATGTGGCATTTGGAGACATATTTTAGTGGGAATGGTTGGGTACATGATCCTAAAAGTCTTTTCCAACCTAAACATTTCTATGATTTTATGATTCTGTGAGTCTGTAAACAGTTTTGCAAAGGTCCAGCCAGCCTTGTGGTCTGAGACTTCATTACCGCAGCATCCAAGCAGTCCCAGCCACTCAATTAAGCAGATGTCTTCTCTGTCTCAAAGAGAATTTCTGTCTAAACCCTAAGGATTCTGCATAGGCACTTCTTGAACAGCAGTGGCTGTGTGTACCTTTCAGGAAAGCGTAGGCACTGTGGGAATACAGAGCAGGCAGTGATAGCTCTTAGCAGGATGGAGCTAAGTCATTAATTGTTACCTCGATGGTCTGTTACACTGGGGAGACCCAGATGAACTAAATCATCACCTGCAGAACTAAATCACGTGGGAAGACAGATGTTTTTACTGATGAATTAGGTCTTCTCCCTAAAAGAAATGAACTGTTTCCTAACATTCTGTTAAAGATGCTAATGCATCTTGCACAGCGATGAGAAGCGATCTGCTTTGGGAAGACTCGCTGCATAATTCCTTGTTCCCCGATGTTGCTGTTCAGTTCTTTATTATTGTGATAATTTATTATTTGTTACTAAAGCCCTTTCCGTTAAAACCCTCCAGCCTCCGCTACAAGCAAATGTTTCCTAACTGATCGATTTGGGGATTTCCTCCAATTAAAGTAAAATAGAGAATATATCACAGCCAAAATTAACATTTGCTTACTTGCCTATCTAATGGCTGGCACGTGGAGCTGCAGTTCTTCAGATGCCTCTCCAAGAGTGGAACTGCACTGAAATAGGTCCATATAGACTAAATATGTTATTGAATACAATTTTTCCAGGCAGAATCTCCCAGCAAAAGTGGAGCTGGCTACCAAGGGAAATGACTAGGATTAGACAATTTCTCTTCACAGCCCATTTTGGGATTCACCCGTTATTAGTTCTGACAAAACCTTTATCTCCCCGACTCCAGGGAAATTCAAAATTAGAGGTTGCTGCTTTGTTTGGCACATTCAGGGAATTGTACCCTTTAAATATGCGTTACGGCTCATACATAATGTCGAGCCAAAAAACGAGAAAGCAAATGAACTGGTCCTGGAGGGAGTTCTGCAGATCCTGTTTTTCCCAATCACAGCAAATGCTCACACGATTGATGCTGCTGGATAACCAAGACAGCTGCACCAGCTCACAGGTTCTTCCAGTTACAGACACTCTTCAGGCTCTGTGACTGCAGGTTCCTTAACCCACTGGAAATTTAGTCAGCTTTGCATTTGATTAATTGGGAATAGAACTGGGAATCCACTCTAATTCAATCCAGTCTGGCAAGACTATTTACAAGGGCGAATGGGGAATTGAAAAAGAGTAAGTCTAGATTAGGTATTTACTATGACGGTGGTGAGGCACTGGAAGAGGTTGCCCAGGGAAGTTGTGGATGTCCCATCCCTGCAAGGGTTTAAGGCCAGGCTGGACAGGGCTTGAGCAGCCAGGTCTAGTGAAAGGTGTCCCTGTCTACAGCAAGAGGTGGGAACTGCATGATCTTTTCAGTCTCTTCTTACCCAAATAATGATTTTTGGAACAGCAGAACTGATTCCAGTGCCATACCAGTGCTGTATGTGTGCCCCACACCTTCCAACCCCAGAGCTTTGTCATTGCAATAGAAAATTTGCCAGATAAGACAAGGGAAGATAAGATCTGAGTCCATGCTCTGGGTGACCAGACAGTGAAATCCCCAAGCTCACACAGAAACTTTGGGCAAAGACCCTGAACCACAGCCTCACGCTGCAAACATACCATTAGAAAATCAAGTTTACTTAGCCATGGAAATTTTGACAAGATGGATCTTTGAATCATAGACAGGCTCAGGTAAGAAGGGACCTAAAGGTTCATCCAGTTTCAACCCTACTGCCGTGGGCAGGGACACCTTCCACTAGACCAGGTTGCTCCAAGAGCATTTACCCTCTTTACAAGTTTGGTGAGTTTTCATTGTGAGACACTAGGTGATTTTTAAAAGATTTATCTCATCTGCCTCGAGTGAAGTACAAATTAGTCTGAGCAATTTATCAGAGTTTCCAGTCTATGTGATGGAAAGAGATAGATAACTACAGAAATCTCTATAGAAAAAAGCAGGGCAAAGCAGGTTAATAGAATTTCATTAATAATGATAGAAGTGTTTGGGGAAAGAAGGGGAATATTTGTGAAGAAATGATATTTTCCCCTTTTTTTTCCTGAGCTGTGCATGGATTCCTTGACCTGTGCTCACAAAGAACTATTGGATGTGCACACAGATTTGCCAGTAACTCGATTAAGTAGTTTCTTCTTCCCTTCAGGGAAGGTTTGGATTGAATATTATTAAAAAAAAAAAAAAAAAAAAAAATCACAAAAAAAATCAGCAACCTAGAGGGGTACAGACAGATGTAGGAGTAGACCGTGTCTTGGGAGTGTCTCTAAGAGTTCCACTGAAAATTAAGAATTTCCGTCAGCTGGTTGGAAAAATAGGGGTTGGGGTACTTACGTGGCACAGGTATCTTTGGTGAACTCACCCAGCTGGCACTACCCATTTTAAATTCATGTTGAATTGAGGTGAGATTTGTTGGGTCATGGAATCACAGGATCATGGAATTGCCTGGGTTGAAAGGGACCTAAAAGATCATCTTGTTTCAAGCTCCCTGCTATCAGCAGGGAGACCTTCCACTAAATCAGGTTGTTCCAAGCCCCATCCAACCAGCCTTGAACAATTCCAGGGATGGGGCATCCACAGCTTCTTTGTGAAATGTGTTGAAGTCAAATCATCTTCCTATCTGTCTCTCTTGGACAACATTGTTGACTTGCTGAAACCTCCCTCAGGCTCCCAGGAAGAAAGCCTTGCTCGGGACGATTTCTTAAATTGTGAATTTCCCCCCATATGACATTAAAGTGCTGAAAGCAACCCTGGAAACCGCTATAATTACCTGTTTATGTCACACAGAGTTTTCAGTTCTATTTTCTCTGTCTCTTGGTTAAAATCTTTCTGACAAATCTGTCAGTCCCAGTCTTCTCAGGGGACCACTCCTGGAGACACATTTAGTGCAACAGCTGCAGGGAGAGGAAGGAAATGCCTTTCCTCACTTCTATAGGATCCTGTGAAACTCAAGCAGTAGTGGTTGGTTTTGGTAAGCGTCAGAGGACTGCAGAGGGATACAACAAATTGTTCAAGGATCCAGAGGATCATTTCATCAGTCTCTGGACTTTCTGGCAGGTTTTTATCAATGTTCTTGAAATCACCCAAGGACAGGGATTGCCTTCACAATCCTGAGGGGAGAACATCTCTTCCAAAGCCTCACTATCCCTTCTATCAAAAAGTTTTTTAATGTAAAACTGGGTGAACATTCCCTCCTGGGAAGTGTGTGTATTGCTTTCTACCTGTGTTGAACAGTTTATTTTTTCTCCATGGTGTCTTCAGCAAATCTGACGATTATTTGATTATCTTTGACTAATTACACAGCCCAGACTATTACTGAATTTTGCATTTTAAAAGACCTATGATTTTTACCTTGCTAAACACAGAGAGTTCATCTGTGACACTCTGCAATCCCACTGTGGGGACATTCATCCTTCCTGACATTACTACTTCTGCTTTCTTAAAACCATTTTTCACACCTCAATTTGCCATGTCAAATGACATGATGATGCTTGTCTTGTTCCTCTTAAGGTTTACTTTAATATTTGAGTTTCAAACAAGTCACTGCCCACCAGTGCTTCTGATTCTCTCGCACGGTCCTCATTTAGACTCAGATGGGAACCTTGAGTTCATCCATCTGAGACAGGAGCTGTCTGCCCAGTGAGAAAAACTGAAATAAGTCAAGATTTAATCTCTTTTTGACACGATTGTGTCACACAGGTTGAAGATAACAGAGAACATCTCCATCTTGGGGCAATATTTGCCATCAGGACGATATTTGTAGTCCCTCTGCACTGAGTTGTTGAAGCCACTACCTCCTTGTCCAAAGGAAGTGAAGAGGATGAGAGGATATGGATACATGGATATATTCTGCTTGTTGGTTTTGGGAATAGAGTAAAATATCAAACTTTTTACAGGCCTGAGTGGTTTTTGTCAGTCTTCTTTAAATAAGCTTTGATTACTTATAAATCTGTCTACCTTTGAAGCTGAATTTTTCATCCTTAGGATAGCTGGAAGCTCCAGTCTGCCCAAGCTTGGATTCTAATTTTTTTCTGAGAAAAAAAAATGTAGGGTTATTTTAGTTTGTTATAAATGCAGGTCAAGAATCCAAGTGGCAAAAGACAAATATCTCTTTATTTATCTCTTTAGAGATAATGTTGGAACCTAGGAATACCAGTGCAGTAAGTGATCCACTTTTGTCTGATGATATGTATCAGGCCGTTTAGATCTTTTGCTATAAGGAGGCCACATATTCACAGTTTTCTTTGTAATAATCAAATGAAACAAACAATTTAATGACAGGTTTTCAAATGTTTTAAGGATACACGTGGTTTTGGTTTGGTTTGGTTCGTTGGTTGTGGTTTTTTTCATTGTATTGAATTGCCATTCAGAATTAAACTCAAGTGGAGGTTAAGAAAAAGACACACAAGTGCCCTTTATTGTGAATGAAGTTACAAAAGGTAATAAATAAAACATGGCATCACTAACCACTGGAGACATCTGGGGCTTTTATCTGCACTGTAATGAAATACTTAACCAGTGAACATATGGGATACTTGAAAAATGACCTTTGTCAAGCAACAAGCTTTTTGTTCTCCCTTGTCTAGAAAAAAACCCCACTAAACAGTATGGAATCTTGCAATGTTTGTGCTTTTATTAACTCTTCTTTTGCCGTTTCTTACAAGCTAATGCAATAGCGATGAAATACTTTGGAGCGACAGCCCCAGAGGCTCTGTTTGCCTACACCTCTGTGAAAACATCCCTCTTGCACTGGACAAACCCACGGGCTCCAGATGTGCCCTGCAGGGTCCTCACCAGATTTTTACTTCATCAGAGTAAGAGTTTTCCTGTTAAATGTTGAAGAATGGGGGCAGGAGAGGTAAAGCACCAACAGTTTACCAAATACCTTGGAGCTGGCAGCAGGAGCTGCGCATTTTGGCTCATCGGGGGTTTAGACTTTGCTCCATGCACTGCTGGTGGTGAGTCCCTCCACTTGTCCTGGTGAGAGATCCACACAGAATTGAAAAAATACCTGGAATCTTGGAATGGTTTGGGTTGGAAGGGACCTTAAGGATCACCTCATTCCAACCCCCTGCCATGGGCAGGAACACCTTCCACTATCCCAGGTTGCTCAGAGCCTTATGCAACCTGGCCTTCAGCACTTCCAGGGATGGGGCGGCCACGGCTTCTCTGGGCACTATGTTAAGGTTTATTAAAGTTGTGATCTCTTGGTTCAGTATTCATCTCTTTGCCCCCACAACATTTTTAAAAAATTTCCAATGAATGCTGAGGTCAAGTCCACCAGACTCTAAGGCTCCACACCCACCCAGGTTACTTTGGGGCTGTTACCTGAAATAGTGCACGGCATCCCTGAGGAATCATTCTCTCATTTTGGAGCTTCCCCTGTTGCTTTTGCATCTCTTATCAAAATGGTCTTGGTGACAGTTTGACCTTACCCTGTCCTCCCTGTGCCAACCATTCAGACATTACGAAAAGTGCAGTTTCATTCTTTTTTCCTCTATCAGCCATAAAAGAGTTCAAAACATCAAAATTAGGTCAACATATTGATGCATCAGCAGTCACTCAACATCTCCTATGTGAGAATGGGAGAGTTTTTGTTCTTCCCTGACAGTTTTCCATGACTCTGCAGACTCAGGTGTTCTCTCCTTGGCCCAGATGATGTAGAAGATGTCAGCTCCAGAATGACAATTCCAACCTACAATACCTTTTTTGATTCAAAGAATAATCCAACACCCTAGGAGTGCCCAGGTTTTAAAAATAATCTTGGTCTTCATATTTTTTCTCCCTATAGGGCACCTTCTTTTCCCTTCATAAACCTCTAGTTTATTTTAAGGGTGGCAGGAGACTGACCTCAGGCAGCAATTATTATTCTTTACCTAAATTTATGCGCCTCTAACCAGCAATAGAAATATGACAAATGAGTATCAGTGGAAACTGTAAACCCCAGACTCCCCTGGGATTTGGCAACTTTCTTAATGAGAAAAACAATAACCATCCTAGGCCTGGGAGGGTTGAAGATAAATGACTGTCTGTTGTTGATATTTTGATCTATGGGACAAATATGGTGTTTCTATTGAGAGAGAGTTTATATAAAGGCAGCTGAAACCCATAGGCCGTGTTCTTTGCAGGTAAATCCACTTGATATCACTAGCAGAGAAAAGCAGGAATATGTTTTTAAACCACTACTTTTCCCAGACTCAACAAGGAAAATTTTTCTCCCTTCTCCTTTTTATTTCCTTTTTTTGTTTTCCTTTTCTATTTCTTGAACTAAAGGACCACCTAATGGGTGGAGCAATACCTGGTTATGTTACAAAATTCACAGCTCTCTCTTAAACTGTTCTTTGGACAGCCACATACAAAGGCTCTGAAGGCCAAAGAGGTTATTTAATATCAATGAAATATTTTAGCAGAGAGAAAAAAATAAAAAGCACATGTAAAGGGACAAATTCTAATGGGTCTCAGAGACAGAATTACAGTAATATTTCACAGAATTTCCAGTAATATTGCTATTTTTTCCCTTAGCTTTCAGACTGTATTGTCATACTCTGTGATGTAATATCATTATATTGTACGAAGACTGTACATCACACTTACTTTAATTAACCCAGACAACTCATTTCTGTCTGATGGCAAGTTTCTTGGTGTCAAAATAAAAGATGGTTTTTATCTCGAACAGAGCATCATGACTTTACTGACACAATTCTCTTATGGTTTAACCCCAGCTGAGAACTCAGCCCCACAAAACCACTTACTCACTTTCCCCTGGTGAGATGGGAGAGAGAATCAGAAGAGTAAAAGCGAGAAAACTCATGGCTGGAGATGAAGACGTTTTCATAGGTAAAAGCTGCACACATCAGCCAAGCAAAACAAAGAATTCACTCCCTGTTTGCCATGGGCAGGCAGGTGTTCAGCCACCCCCAGGAAAGCTGAACTCCAGTTTTGGGGAACAGACATACGAAAAGAAAACTATCGACAGATTAAGTACAATATTGGCAAGTTGCAGCAGGGAAACTTTCAGTAAGGTTGAGTTTGTTTGTTTGTTTGAAGTGAAGGAGTTTAGCCTCTGGAACAATTTACCATATAGGAGGAGCCGCTTCCAAGGGGTTAAAAATCCAGATTAGTATTGGTGAGGACAAAGCCTCCTGAGTAGTAGCACAGCTCTTGTGTGCACACCCTACAAAAGTATGAAAAGAATGAGCACAGTCCCTGTGTTAAAGTTCCAAATTCTCAGAAACTGGAAGCCACAACAAACCTGATGCAGTGGAGGGAGTGTGTCATTTTGGGATTCTGCGATAGGGTTTTCACTGAATGCATTGCCTATGCCAGCAAAATTATTAAAAAGGGAAAGCAAAGGAGAAGAGATACATTTCCACAGTGGCACACATCACTTTTTTCTTGCCAACTGTATTTTTAGTGCCCTCCTATCACATTTCACTTCCCACTCACATCGTTACCTCCCCAGACTTCTGATCCTTGCTCATTTGGGGTCATTTATCCCGTAGAGCTCTGCCTCCACCATCTGAACTTTATAAAATCTCCCCAGATTTTCCCTCTCTGTAGTTCAGATGTCAAGGGATTTTAGGCAGCAGGGACTTTAACAGTTGTGCTCACTTTTGTGGTAGATTTTAGGGATGTTATGACTGTCCATTAAAATCAAGGGGGGAAAAATGACCAAGAGAAAGAGCAGTGTTCTTTAAAAAACTTTATTTTATAAAACTGTTGTAGCATAGCTTTGGTTACATATAATGCAAAAACAGTGAGGTGAAACCAGCAATGGCGTTCATAAGACGAATTAGGTCTTCATTATACATGAGCAGTGGTTGTGTGATCACGGAATAAACACTTTCACCAACACTGCTGAGGCTTTTATGGCTTACCCTCCAAATTACCTCTCTTTCTCCTCCTCTCCTGTTCCACTCCAGGGGTTTTACCTCACCTGCAATCATCCCTTCAGACCTTCTGACATGGCCCAGCCAGTTTCCCTGGCTTAGATGTTTTTATGTTATTATTGGCTGTGATAGAATCCAGTGAGAGGCTGTTCTCCCACTCCAACCTCCTGCTTCCATGTGAGTGATAATTGAGTTGTGGTTGGGGAACATTAACTCTCCAAAGGCGTATGGAAATGTTTGCTCTGACTGGTGATCTGGGAGATTTTATTGTCATGATTACCATCTTGCTTTTCTATTCTTAGCTCCAGTTCTTGCTTTTAGTGCCTGCCATATCTCAAGGGGTTTTACAGAGACAGAAGTAATTTTCTGGAGAAGGATGTGGAAGTTTCCATGTGGCACGAAGTATGAAAAGGGAGGGTGGTCAAGTGAGTAACAAATCAGGACATGAATCAAAGACTTCTAAACCCAAGAGGAGCAATAATATGAACTGCAGGGGCTTTGGGTCCTGGGAGACAAACTATATCTTGTAATGCCACCACTTAGTGTACAGGGCAAAAATGTAAAAATATCACAGATTTTTTTTTTTGTGAAAAGCTATGTTTAGTAATATGTAGGAGGGACTGCTGAGAGCAGGAGAGCAGTGCAATTCTCAGTACTTCTCTATAATATTTTGTCTTTTTAGCTGTAAAGTGTTTCACAGGGAGATTGAACACAATCCTTAAATCCTTTACAATCAACATCGTCTGAGTCCAAACCAAGCAATGTACATATCATCAGCAAGCCTTTACTCCTGACCAAGTATGGAATTAATGAGCTCAGAAGGCAGTGCCAGGATTGCCTCTCTTGGCCACATGGAAGGGGAAAACTCTGCTCCAAAATGATGAGCATCTGTGTTCGTGCTTGCACAGATCAAATCCTTCTTTACACTGGCATGAGTTTGGGAGAAATCTACAGGAGAATGTGAAGAGGGAAGATTCAGTGCTGTGGACGGAGCAGTGGAAGGGGTAAAAGTGACTCTGTTAAGCTTTCCAAACCTCCTCACTACTCCAGACCTCACTGGATTGCCTTCCCAACTCATCACCTCCCTTCATCCTCTCTCTTTTTTTTTTCAGCCTCTGTTTCTCGGAGGCCTGGCATCTCTACATTCTACCCCTGGAATTCCACCACATACGTGATACCTTAAGGGCTGGAAAACAGAATGGGGATCCCAGAGGTGCTAGGCAAGTGCTCTGCCTTTTGGGAACACCTCATAACTGTTTTTTTTGCCACAGCTGGCAGAACAATGAACTTTCTGATTCAATTACAAACTTCCATTTCCGCACACCAGGAAAAAGGAAGCAAAAACCCCGTGCACACTGCTCAGCAGTAAAGCAGGAAAAATTAATCTCATGTAGAGCCAATGATTCACCAGTTGTGGAGAATAACAACACACTAGGGTGGAATGTGGTTGTCGTGGTTTAGCTTGG
>VZRN01006145.1:0-10791 GCA_013397935.1 Dasyornis broadbenti
CTGAGGAGTTCAGCACCTGAAGCCACCTCACCTGATGACATATTCATTCAATGAGGCCTGTGATCTGTGCTTGTGGCTCACCCACTGCCCCAGTTATGGGGACATCAGCATCACATCAAAGGGGAGGCCAAAGAGCTGAGCTGGTCACTTTCATCAGGATGGTTCAGCTGTTTCACTCCCAGATAGAAATGGTGCTATTCATAGAGGATGTCACTTTTGCTTTGCTTCTTCCCACTGGGCATATGAGTTCAGCTCAGAGGGTTTATTGTTTACTGAAAAACAAGTCTATCAAAGGCATGGACAGAGCCTTGTGACTCCTTGCCTGAGGCTGATCAATGCCCAAATGGATTTGTTTTTCTCCTCCTGCTTATCCTGGAGACCAAGAGCCTCTCTGGGAGGCAGTAAAGACAGGAACCCAGAGCTCCCAGGTGCTTCTGTGGGGTCAGGGTCAGGGTGCAACAGGTCCTGAACTGGGTGCAGAAAAGTAGAAGACTGCAAGAGCTGGGCAGAGGTTGAGGCAAAAAAAAGCATGAACGGCCTTTGCCCCAAAATTGAAACACACCTGTGGATATGAGTCTCTGCAGGGCAGACCAAGGCTCTGACCCAGAAACAATGGCCAAAGTGCTTCAGGTGCTGAACTCCTCAGTGCCTGTAGTAGGTGTGTGGTGTGCAGGGGCAGTGGTGGGGGCCCATGCCCCAGGAATGTGCGTGGCCAGCATGTCACTTTGTGTCTCTGTGGGCAGCCTAGACAAGATGGACCACAAGTCCCGTGGCCTTAGGGAACAACATAATGAATGATGCACCTCAAAAGGCACATTTCAGTCTTGCCCATATGTCCAGTGGGGAGCAAACCCTCCCAGATGAAAGGGGACAATGTGTAAACATCCGGGAGCACGTTGCAAGCAAACACTGAGAGTTAGCAAAATGCTTCATGCACAAAGAACGCTTCGGACCTCACGAGGCTTGGAGACAGGGTATAAAAGTCCCTGTGCTTCCACACCCGCCACCCGCTGCCCTCACTGTCGTCTGCCCCGTCAGCCAGGTAAGCCAGAGCCCATGTGGGCTTTTGGGGCAGGCCCCTGTGGTTCTGAGCCCTTGTTTCCCGTCGGCTTCCCTCTCCTGCTCATGCCCTGCTCTGTGTTGCAGCTCTGCCTCCTGCACCGAGAGATGTCTTGCTACAGACCCTGCCCTGCTTTCCCCTGTGGACCAGCTCCCCTTGCAAGCAGCTGCAACGAGCCTTGTGCTCAGCGCTGCGCTGACTCCACAGTGTACATTGAGCCTTCGCCGGTGGTGGTGACCATGCCAGGCCCCATCCTCACCTCTTTCCCTCAGAGCACAGCCGTGGGATCCTCTCTGTCAGCTGCTGTGGGCAGCTCCCTCAGCACCACAGGGGTTCCCATCTCTTCTGGGGGCTCCCTTGGATTTGGGAGATTCCCAGGCCTTGGGAGCGGTCTCTGTGGCTCCCTGCGTTCGTGCAATCCGTGTTGGTAGGTCCAGCACACCGGTCCTGTAGGAAACAACAACCAGGAATGGAGAAACAAGATCTGGATCCAGGACTGGGGAGATGCCTGTGGTTTTGCAGCACGTGGGACACCCGCCTCAGCCCTGGAA
This sequence comes from Dasyornis broadbenti, assembly GCA_013397935.1. Lineage (NCBI taxonomy): Eukaryota > Metazoa > Chordata > Aves > Passeriformes > Dasyornithidae > Dasyornis > Dasyornis broadbenti. The sequence continues at coordinate 1,612 of VZRN01006145.1, forward strand.
TGGACGGGAGCCATGTGTCAGCCCTTGACATCGTGCCCTTCTTGCTCTTAATCTTCCTGTGCTTTCCTTGCTACCATCAGGTAGCCCCTCATCCTCCCTCCCAGGCTCCAGAGCTTTTGCCCTGGCCAAGGCCACACATTTCCCCTGCCCTTGCTGTGGACAGGGGAGGATCCTCTCACCAGCTGCAGCTGGGATGGGGAGAAAGGAGCACCTTGTAGGCGCTTTGCATCCCGCTGCAAAGGGTGATGTCCTGTGGAGCCCTTGCCCTCTCATGCTCAGCACTCTTCCCCCTGCTCTCACAAAGCCCCTTCTTTTCTCATTAAAGAAATGTCTCATTGCAACCCAAGTATCCTTGTGTTTCTTTCTCCTGAAATTGCATCTGCCCCTGGGCAATGTGTGCTGTGAGGGCTGGGGGTTTTCTCTACAGGTCAGTGCACAAAGTCCTGTTCAGCCATTCCACACTGCCATTGCCCCATCCCTGTGCAGGCTGGCCACTTTGGATTTTTCCTCGGTCTTCCTCCAGGTGTCCGTGGTGAGCAGAAGAGGATGGCTGTGGCAATGCCCAGTGGGGAAAGGCAGAGTGTTTTGGAGGCATGCTGATGGAGAGGGAGAGATCACTTTCTCCTGGTACCTGCCCTGGGCCCAGCTCTGTTCTTTTGGTAAGGAGCCAGTGGGGTTAGTTCTGGTCAAGCCAGCAAAGGGACAGTCCAGCCCCAAAATTGCCTGTCCAACTGTTGTGGCTGTGGCCATTTGTAGAAGACAAGTTACTCACCAGCATCATTGTGAGTGTTTAATGTGAATATTCTCATGCAGGCTACAGGCGGAAGGTGAGCTGAATTGCTCCTGCAATCCCCAGAAAGCTTCTTTGGGTTGTCCTTCATGTTCTTACCTCTGCTGAATCTAATTCTGTATCCTGTCTCCTAGTTTTCTTATTATTGGAGGTCAGGTTCCCAATGAGGCCTGCAATCAGGAAAATTGCTGTCTCTCAATACCTTTAGTTCCTCTTCTGCCATCTTCTCAGTCCAATGAAGGAGAACAAGCAGGAGTGAAAGGGTGAGGACCACTCATTTTGAGGTCATTCCTAGAGCCACCTGGAGCCACCTGTATTCCTGACTGTGGCACAGTGGGTTTCTGTCAGGCATTTCAACTCACCATGTAGATGACTAAAATTCTTTTTTTTGCTTGCACAGCAAGGCTGGAGAAGTGACCCCATTCTGCTCTTTCAGTTTTCTAATGAGCTTCTCTCTGCCAGATGCATTCGAGTTCATAGAGACAGAGGCACTCGTGGGCACAGACATTGTTCTTCTCATCCTCTTTATCACTTGCAGCACAGCCTGTTACAGCTGAATTACTACACTAAACAACCATCTTCTGTTGCTTGTTCTATCCCGTCTCTTGCCAACCTGCACTACTCAAAGGAAAGCCTCACAGGAATAAGATTTTTTTCCAGCCACCAGCATGTTTACAATCCTACAAGCAGCTACTGGAGGCCATATGGTGCAGGATATTTGCATTTGACCTTGTGGCCTGAGCCATGAGACCTGAGATATCCTGAGATACTGTAAAGATTTAAGCCATGTCTCAGGAAATTGTATTTGAGCATTGACATGTGCATCTACTCCAGGGAGAGAATTGCACAAGAAAGAAATGGCACCATCTCACCTTGGTAAACAAGGTCTTCACAGACAAGAACAGAGAATCTGCTTCTTGCATGTGGTCTGTGCCTCACTGAATGCATTTCCATCCACACATAAAGGAAAGCAGTGTTCAGGGTAGGCGAAGGTTCAAGAGAGGCTAATGAAGGCAGAACATCAGCCTGAGGAGTAGAGCCAAATTTGGTCCCTGGCAGTGCCATGCAGCACCTTTCTGTGCAATCAGGTCTGCAGGTTGTATTCCTTCCTTTGTTCCCAGCAATCCTTTTCTTTGTGGGAGACAGATTCCTATGCAGCAGGACAGGCATTCTTGGGTAGACTACTGCCCAGAGTCATCAACCCAGCAGGCATATCTGCCTTGTAATCCAATTCTCCTGCATAAAACATCTCTTACTGCTTTATGGAATTCTTCTCTAAACCCATATGACCAGAACTCTGGAGAAGAGCAAGGAAGAGGAAAATAAGTCCAGGGCACGGAACACAAGAAGGGTGCTTGCAAAACAGCTCAACAGTTCTCCTTTCCTGGCAGCTAACCAAAACTTTCTACTCCACCTGGTACTTGAAGAGGTTTACCACCTGGAGGGTCAAACTACTTTTGGAGAAAGTCTTTTCTTCAGGGCTGTGGAGAATAGTCTTTTTTGTGCTCTGACAGAGACTGATGCTGGCGGGGGGTGGTTCTACCAGGCCCAGAGGCCTCAGTACATGTGTGCTATAGGGAGGGAGCCCCTGGATGAGTCCTGGGGAGAGTGGGAGCTTCAGCCTTACTAAAGAAGACCTCTCTTTCAGTCTGAGGGGCAGAAAGAACTCCTCTGCATATTTAAACTCCTTCACAGAAAGAGGAGTCTGGGGCTAGCTATATCTTGTCTTAATCTCAGACTGTCAATGCTTTAAGTTTTGCAACTTTGTCCCACAAGTTTTAATGATGACAAATCAAATATATTTATAAAAGATGAGATATTTATTAAGACAAATAAACAAACAAAAGATACCAAATGAAAGACCTCAATCAGAATTATTTACTACACAGTATAAAATTAAAAGAACTAGTAGTAGATTTTAGCATAAAATAAAACAGTGCACAACATCAAGGTATCTGTATTAAAGCTGACAAAAGAAATAATATTGATTAGGAATTAAACGTAACTTATTGCTGAAAAGACAATACACAGATTCCTTCACTTAATCCCTTGGGAAGTAAACATGAAATAGGTGTCTCCACTCACGGCAGAAATTCCATGCGTTTCCAGGACAATGTATAGAAGGTTTCTGCTTTGTAGAAGTTTGCTGTGGCTTTTATAGTTGTAAAGTGAATGGCTGTCAGTCAGAAATCCAGCTTACGTTGTCAAATCTTACTTCAGAAGTAAGGTGTTTGTTGGCAGTTGGGAGATGACAGACAAGTGTTAACCCCATGGCACCAAAATAATTCATAACAAGACAGCTTTTCCTGTTTGCATGATTTGACTGGTTAAAAAACAATTTCTATGCTTTTGTGGGGGGAAAAAGTTCTGCTGCAGCATGCTCATGATAATTGTGGAACTTCCCTTAGTCCTGGAGAGTGTGCAAAGCTGATAGTGTATACCAGAAACAGCACCTGCCTTGCACCTCCGTGTTTGATTTTTCAGCTGAACACTCAAAATCCTATCCTGTGCCACAGCAGTGTAAATACAAGAGTGAACACAATGCTTTTGGCCTCCAGGGAGGCGCTTCTTGCTCTTCCTGCAGGGAGAGCATCCTGTCAGCCTGTGGCTTGTCTCTGAGAACTGCTGAGACTGGGCTGTGCCAGGGATACTTGCTTGCAGAGGTAAGAGCTCTAGAGGCATATACAAGTTAATACATATTTGCACAAAAGAGTGTCTACATCCATGTGTATCTCTATACAAATCCTTATGGATCTACTTGAGCAAAACACATGCAAAAAGAATATTTTATCTCCAAAAAAGGGAAATGAAGTTATTTAATGAAAATTTACTAGTTGACATTGGTTTTTTCATTTTACACATGATGCGTGGCATGTTTGGAAAGACCGAAATTGGTAGATTGACGTAGCATGATGTTTTGAAGATGTTTTTATAAGTTTTTTATGGTTTTAAGCCTTTTAATAAGACTGATGAAAGATTCTCTATTTAAGTATCTTTTATCTTAAAAATCTGACATGCTTCTCAGTTACAGCAAAATAATAGAGAGGAATAAGAGTACAGATACAAGAAAATAATCATAGTAAATCAGCCAAAAAAATTTTGATTCCCATACTTTTCACTGGTAGTAATTTGAGAAAGTAATTTAGGAAAAAAATTCAAAATTCAGATAGTTAGAACTACTTTAAATAATCTAGATAATTATTGGAAAACATAAGAGCACACTGAAAATGTAAATAAGCTGCAATTCAGATGTATCTTTGAAATTGCTTATGAATGCTGAAACAACTCTTTTGACATCTGTAATGAAAATTATTAGCTCGATAAAACAAGAAAATATTTTCTTTCCTCTTTTCATTTATTTTTTGTTTAAAGCAGTCTTTAAAGCACTGTGCAAACACAAGACACAATAGCTATCTCATCACAAATTTTGGTGGAGATCAGTGCCCTCTGTGGTTATATCACACAACATTCAATGTTTCTGCAAAAGAACCTTGTTGACTGAGGAACTCTCACCAGAAAGTGATTTGTGAGGTGGACCCTGATGGTATGAAATGTTCTCTTACATTAGAGGATGTGTTGAAGGTAGGTTTAGTCTCCCTTTCACGTGGGTGGAATTGATTTCATCTGCATGCAAGTCCCTACAATACAACAGTCAGATTTAATAGTTTTCCCAATCATATTTATATAGGTATCGTCAAATAAATATCCACCTTCAAATTAGGTGTCTAATTTATTAGAGCCAAAGGAAGTTTGGAGCTCAATTTATTTAGTTGAATATGTGTGTTTAGTACTATTTGAGATGCCCTGGGATGTCCAGGTCTTCCTCATGTGTTTACCAGATATCTGTGATAGTCTGTCGATGACACTATGGTATGTCCATGGCCTTCTAAATTATTATCAGGAGATCAATTCCAAAGCCTTATGGCATTTCAAATTATACTAGATGTCTGTCTGAGAGGAGGCAGAGTGGCTCACTGGAGTCCAAGGATTAATTTTGTTGCATATAAAGAAGAGATGTACATTGGGCCATTTTTATCACTCCATAGACTCCAGGGACCATGGCCCAACCCATGGATTTAGTAGCAGGTTTCTCTATTATTGGAGATATTCCCTGGCATCCCACCCACTCCCAAGGCACTACTGCAAGAGGCAACACATTTTTTCTGTATGTCCTGTGCCACAATGCCAAATTCATATGGATGGCTGAAATGTCCCAGGGGATTTCAGGTGGCAGTAGATGTCTCTGAATGCCCACAACTGAGTAGACCCAGTCAGACTGGCTTGTTTCAGAATGGTATAATGGTTTGGGTTACAAGGAACTGTTAAACATCATGTGGTTCCATCTCCCTGTCATGGCCAGGGGACCTTCCACTCAATCAGTTTGTTTAAAGTCCCATCCAACTTGTCTTGAATATTTCCAAAGATGGGACTGAACTCAGGTGGACTGAATGCCTTCCTAGCCTAAAGTCCTGCCACTGGTCTTTCCTATGTCCCTCAGCAATATACAGTTTTTTTAGGAGAGACATTTGTGGTTCAGCTGAGAACTGACTTAGGAATTAGAGCAAAATAACTTCCTTGTCATTTTAAAGAGAGCCTCTTTCACCTCACTATTCCTAAGGCTGTAGATAACAGGATTCAATACAGGGGTCACCACAGAATAAAACAGAGAGAGGACCTTGTCCACGCCCAGGGAATAGCTGGATTTTGGGCGTATATAGACGAACATAGCTGTCCCATAAAATAATATCACTACAGTGATGTGTGAGAAGCAAGTGGAGAATGCTTTATAGCGTCCCTTGGCAGACTTGATTTTGAGGATGGAGGAAATGATGAGGCCATAGGATACCAAAATGAGCACCAAAGGCATCAGGATGACAAAGGCAGCAGCCAGAATGATTTGTATCTCATTCCAGTAAGTGTCCCCACACACGAGCATCAGCACTGGTTGGATCTCACAGAAGAAATGGTTGATCATAGTGGAGCCACAGAAGGGTAAAGAGAAGATAAATGTAGTGTGCCCAAGGGCCACAACGTTACCACATATCCATGAGGAAGCAGCCAATTTCATGCATACCTTCTTATTCATGATATCCATGTAAAGCAGAGGGTTGCATATGGCTTGGTAGCGGTCATAGGCCATAACAGCTAAGAGACAGCACTCAGTTGCCCCAAAGAACAAAAAGAAATACATCTGTGCAGCACAACCTGCCAAAGAGATGGATGTATCACCTGAGAGAAGATTGACCAGCATTCTGGGCAGAGTGACAGAAATGTAGCAGATCTCCAGAACTGACAAGTTCCTGAGGAAGAAGTACATGGGAGTGTGGAGGACAGGGTCCATGTTAATTACAAGGAGAATAATTAGGTTTCCCAGCACAGTGATGATGTAAATACATAGAAATAAGATGAAGAAGATGACTTTCATATCTTTCCAATGAGAAAAACCCATGATAACAAACATGATCGCAGAAGTCTGATTTCCAGTTGTCCCTTCCTCAGAGGATTTCATCTTGGAACAATAAAGACATAGTGACAATAGTGAAAGAGTATGGTACATCTCCTAAGTCAAGTCAAATAGCTCTCTGTTGTTAGCAGTAGCTTAAATGAAATTCAGAGAATCAATTTCAATCCTAAAGCAGGAGGACAAATCCCACACAACTGTGCTGCAGCCCATAAATCTGTTTTTCCATCCTCCCATCTATTTCATAAGAACCTGGTATGATGCCTGTATTATGTGCATGTTCTGTTAGAATAATAGTTAAACTTTGGAGAACTTTGGTTTAGATTTTTTAAATCTATTCTTACTCACCTTGCATCAGAGCTTGGACACATACAACTGTTACAAATCTTGAAAGGAAAGCGATTGCCTGTCATGGTGCACTCTGTCTCTTGAAAGCTTAGGAGGCATCGAATAGCAAGTTCATGTCTCTGTGCATACATGGACATTTAGGCTCATACATGGACATTTAGGCTCATACACACATCTTGTGCTGTTTCGTATGTCTCAGTTATTGTAGGATCATAAAATCACAGAATTATTTTGGTTGAAAGGGACCTTAAAGATCATCAAGTTCCACTCCCTCTGCAGGGACGTCTTCCACTAGACCAGGTTGCTTCAAGCCCTGACCAACCTGGCCTTGAACACTTCCAGGGATGGGGCAGCCACAGCTTCTCTGGGCAGCCTGTGCCAGGGCCTCCCCACCCTCACAAGGAAGGATTTCTCCCTAATATTCCATCTACTCTCAGTTATCGATAGCATTGGGTCATACACTTTGCAGTGCAGCACAGTATGGTACAATCTGTACTTTAAGGTGGGACCTGGTTCATTCAGGGAAGCAAGACCTCTGGAAGAAGTGAATAAAATCTTTCAGAAGACAGGAAAGACTGTAACAGTGTTTAGAAAGGAAAAGATAACCCTTTATCTTTGGTACCCAGTGTTAGTTAGGAAAGGTCTCCCGCAGGAGCTTTCAAAGGCACCTTCCTCTTTCCACTGACCGTAAAGGAAACCTTAATGAAGTTTTAAAACCTTGCTTATGGAAGGAGGCCAGAGACCTCAGGATTTCAGTACAAGTTCAAATAAAAGTATATTCCTGAAGTTGGGTGACATGGTAATTATCCCTTCCTCATTTCCTCTGCCTCTATTTGACCCCTCTACCTTTCTAAGCATTTTTCCAGATCTTCCATTCTAGCCTTTGGCACACCTCTGTCTGCCTCCATTGCCCCGGGTAATTTCTTTTCAAGTGAGCACTCTTATAGGTTATATTTCAAAATAACAATCAAAATAGGGGTTGCTGTTACTATGCATTTTCAAGAGAATCTCTGCATCCTGAATTCCTGTGTTTGTGGTTATTAAAGGAATATGCATTAGACACAAGGAAGCACACTCTCTAATTCATTCTAGTTGTAAATTTTCTTTTTAGCTTCCCTCAAAATTCTGCTTTGAGTCTATGGATGACCAGTTCTAAACATCCTATCAAATTTTCACATGTAGGATGTTTTCTCTTTCTCTAAAACTGAAGTAAATATTAAAATGTTTTCTGTATTTAAAAGAAATCACCACAAATAACAGCACTGTCAGCCCCCCACCCCAGCACCAACCAACAAGAAAAGGCACATTAAGATAACATAGCATATCACAATTTCTCAGGTGACACTGTTATTTTTTATACGAATTAGATTAAACTGACCATAATCATATTTTTAGTGGGGAGTGTGCTGTATCTGAAAAAAAAAAAGAAAAAAAAAGAAAAAAAAAAAATTGATATTAGCTTTGGCTTACAGTCACTGATGCTGAATTGCAAACTAGTGAGCTAAGCCCTTAACAGAAATTTAGTGATATGTGAATTCAAGCAACAACAGAAGCTGTTGAATGCAGTTTGTTCATCATAACTCAATTACTATGGGAGAAATTATGGTTAAGCCAAGATACTTTTTACCTACCTCTTCAGTCCTTCTCTTGTTCCTTTGTTCCATCTACTAAATCAGGAGGGAACTGAAGTATTTGATATTTCTTCAGCAGCCCCAGAGACATAGTCCTAGTTGCATTGTGAGTGCACTCTAAGATGAGATCATAGAGAAGGCACATGGTCAACACCTGAGCTCTACAGTGACTCTCCTGAGACCTCTGTGATCAAGCTGAAGGGTGAGATAAATTGACATGTAAGATATCTGGGCTGTCCAGAAGCAAACACCAGACAAGACTCAAAGGAAATCCATGACCTGGAGCAGATGCTGGGCAGACATCCTAGGGCATCTGTAATACATTCAATGTCTGTGTGTTTGTTCACCCTGGGTGCAGTATGAATGGAAGGTCCAGGTTTGATAGTGTGGGTGTGTGGTGTGTCGAAAGTGTGGCATGAAAGAACAAAGCTTTCAGGCAAAATATTGGAAAACTAAACCAAGATGGAAAAGTCAGGGCAAGGTCCCACACTTGTTTATGAAAAGAGATCACAAGAATTATGATACCACTAAAATAGATTTAATATTATTTTAGAATGGGCTAGAAGAGATCCTTGAAGAGATTTGACATTCTTATGCTGTTAAAACAAAGGGAGCATGCTGCAGTAAAAGAATGTATTGATTATGGTTCTTGAATTCAGCAGTGGGACTAAAACTGAAAATAGATATCTGAGATGGATAAAATTAACTGTGCCTCAGATGTGTCCTTCCCCCTCCTTGCAGTTATGAGAGCATAACAAGGTATCTCATATACAAGAAAATCAACTCCATTGCAGTTTGAAGACCTGATTACCCTGACCTTACTATATAAGCACACAACAGAGGGTTTGGGATAAGGAGGTAAGATAAAAAGGGAGAAAGAGAGAGAAAGAGAAAGAGAGAAAGAAGAGAGAGAGAAAGACAAGAGAGAGAAGGAAAGAAAGAGAGAGAGA
>VZRN01006152.1:0-30791 GCA_013397935.1 Dasyornis broadbenti
TCTAATAGGGCAATTACCTTTTTGCATTTAATTCTTCCCAGCGTGGACTGCAAGGAAGTTGTATAAAAAGATGCTGCTGCTCAAGACTGACCTGTGCCTTCATTTTCACACTCAAATGACATTACTTATATGGCAGTTGCTATGGATTGTGATCTCTGTATTCAAGAGCAGTTTTCTATTTCTAAACCTCACTTCCCCCTCTTCAGACTGTAGGAGTTTTTATAATGTCTTATACATGTCCCTGAGAACCACAGGTATCTTGGTGCGACAGCTGCCAGCAGCACTGCCAGGCTGCACTGGCTGCAGAGGGCATCATCTGCCTTTTGCACACAGAGCTGGGTAGCTCCTGCCTTTGTGTTTTCAAAGCTGCTTGTTTGAGAGCCAACCTGCACAGCACACTACGCATTCCAAACAGCTTTTTGTGACCACCACTTGTCAGACAGCGCACTGAAGTCTCCAGCTGATGGCTGATTTATACATGGTGATCTACAGGTGACTGGGGTTCTAAATTCCCGCTGAGGCCAAATGCTGAGACATCCTGAGTATTGTGTCNCCCCCGAATGCAAAGACATGACAAGATCTAGACAGGCACCCCAAATCAACTGGAGGCATTATGCATTTAATAAAAGTGGAAAGGAAGAAATTCATTAGGCGTTTTAGCTTTCAGGAGAGCATGCTCAAATTAAGTCTTCATTTACTTGTGGTGAAGGAAATATTCATCTGCTCACGGATTTGGAGCCTTATCCTCCCCGTCCTGCGGAGGTGTTACAAGTGAGAAATTAACTGATAACCAGTAATGCAATTTAAAGCTTTTCATCTGTAGTCCCCACTTTCTGTATGGTGCGAGTCACAGTGACCAAGAAAATGAACCAATATTTTTACTGTGTAGTGAGGTGTGTGGGCCTGTGTCTCACTCCAGCACTTTCTACGTCTCATCTCCGTCCCCACATGGACACGGACCAAGCTTTGGGAGCTCACAGCCCTGCACTGCTGCCTTACCTGTACAGCCTTTGTCAGTCTGTCACTGCTGAAATGCCACCTTCAGATGAGATGGGGCAGGTGTTGTTCCTCATGGAGGACAAGTGCAGAGGTGGAGTTCCTTGTCCGTTAACCTCAATTAAAACATTCCATCGGTTGTTCATTAACAACACGGATATCACACTTTCCTGACAAAGGTGGCCCAATCCAGACAGCTCTAATCTAACACTCTATGCAGCACTATTCTTTTTTTTTTCCTTACAGCAATTGAGCCGTTTCTGCTTTGAAGGGAAGAACCAAGAAACCTCAATCACCTGCCACTATTTTCCCCAGTCACTGAAGTCTTGAGTAGCACTGCAGCTTCTGCAAACTGATACAGAAGCACATCACAACCAATTGTTTTTGACCCTCCTCTTCCATGTAGCCTAAGAGTATGTTAAGAGTAGCCCATGCAATGAAATACCAGCATTGGGCATGGAATTAAAAGGGGGAAATGGAAATTAACGTTTTCTACTCATTGAAAAACAAGAAAATATTTGTCCCTGGGACAAAAGCAGTGCCTAAGGTTAAATGTCTTTAACTTTTTGAATAACAACAACACTTTACTATTTGGATAATAACAATAGGGTAAAAATTAAAAAAAAAAAAAAGAAGTGTCCTTACTATGGCATTTGTCTTCTCTCAGATGCTGTTCTACATAGCCTGTGGCAGACTTCACCAAAGACCAGATGAAGATCACCTTTAAAACACCCCTTCCCCAAATCCAGTCACTGTCCAGATGTGCAAATATGACACAGGAAGAAACAAGTTGTAAACAGGCAATTTCCAGTGGCACTACGGCAATCCCCTGCTAAACACTCTACCAAAACCAGGGAGTTCACCAGCCCCTCAAAATCATATGTGCCAACACATTATGCACCAACAGAACAGTTCCTGCCTACAACAGCACAGAAGAAACCACTTAGCAATTCCAAAACCTCAAGGAGAATAAACCCACAAAATATTAAGGAAGATATTTCAACATTGGCTTTGATAAACATGTTTAATAATTTGCTACTTTACAGGACAGTTACTTAAAAGCTGGGCTTCGAGAGAGAAACATTGAGACTTTAAAGCCAATTTTCCAAAACCCACACCTAAGACCTTGAGACATCAAAAGCCAGGTTTGTTCAGCGTACCAAGAACCGGACAAGAAGCTCAGAGTTGTGGTTTTGCTAAAACTGGACACTGTACATAGCTAAGGGAGTTGCTGCCTTTCCACACTACACTGCATCAGCAACAGCCATCCCCAAAAACTGTGCAATGCCTGCAGGCAAAGCCAGCATTCAGTTCCATCACTGTTCCTGGTCACCAGGATCAGTTTTGGGAAGCACACACTCACAGCACATCCCGTGTCCAATCCTCCCTCCGGCAAGGTCACTGGGACCGCTCTGCAGTAACACTGCTCTTTTTGCCCAAGGAACCAGGTGTTACAGACACACAATGGGGGAGAATCCCCACTCAAGGAGCAACCCAGACCTGTGCACAAGTTCTGGGCTGCACATAAATGCACAACTCGGTGCTTTCCAGGAAGCACAACACGCAACTGCACAGAATTACCACTCTCCCCACTACTAACATGAAAGATGAGTGCATATACGCCACAAATTAAAAATTAACCTTTTCCTATTCCCAGGAATAATTTGGGAAGTTTAAACCAAATAAGAAAAAATAGAATTCTATTTATTTCATTTGCTCCTTGGTTTCAGAGAAGTTAAAATAGGTGTCAATACAGACACAGCACTTTTTCTTCCACAAGACAAGTCTGCTGTGGCCATGCAGTTCAGAACTGCATTTCGTGCCCACTCCACCATATTAACCCAAGTCAGTCCAAACCCAAACCTCCAAAGATGGATGAGGAATCCATGTTTTGGAGAAAATGACAGTTGAAAAGGAAGTCCCCACCTTGCAAGGTTCCTAAGGGGAGAGCAAGAGGGGTCACTTCCATCCTACCCGTGGTGTGAAGGGCTGGTGTTCTCTGTTCTGACCAAGTTCAGTGCTGCCCATGCAGGACATGGCCAGGTGAGGTGCCAGACTGCAAGGCCGACTGTCTGGAACAGCGTGCACCAGAAACAGTTGGAAAAGTCATCTAGCTCGAGTACCCAGAGGAATTCGCTGTAGGAAAAACAAGACTGCAGAACAGATTCCTAGACCAGGTGTAGGCCGGGGGAAGCAGCTGTTACCTCCTCAGCGGGTGGGGAAGCCCCCTCGATGGGTCCCTCCACGGCCCCCTCTGAAGCCGCCCCGCTCCCCACGGAAGTTGGTTCTGTTCCTCTCCCTGCCCCTTTCTCCCCGTCCTGCTGAAGTCCCTCCTCTTCCTCCTCCCCTGGGAGCACCCCCGCCCCGGTCAGACTTGGACTTGGGTGGTGGGGACTTGGGCCGCAGCCTCTCGATCTCCTCGGTGCAGCCAGTCAGGTGGGAATTGGGAGCCGTGAAATACGAGGAGTATGTTTCCGCGTTGAAGTTGCTGTTTGTGAGGGTGGGTCCCACTGTCAGCCAACCTGGGGAACAAAATCACAGTCAACAGAAGCAACAAACTTCAGGCTTCAAGGCCCCTATTGTCCTTTTCCCAGGAAATGAACACTCAAGTGACAGGGAGAGACACTTACCTACACTGAACGGAATGAAAAGTCACCTCTAGAGCTGTTGAAAAGTTAAGATTACACTTGGGTATTTCTAAAGGCTTATTTTCCGTTTTTTTTTTTAATTTACACAAGGCTGTGGCAACATTCATGCTGTGCTTTCACAAGCCCCTACCCCTTCTTCCTACTTGTCCTTACACCACAACGTTTTTAAAAAATGCAGAAGTTCAACCAGAGTAACCTGACTCTATGAGACACTAACAGAAAAGAATCCACCGACAGCAGCACTGAGGGAATACCTGAACAATGTGTCCTGATCCATGCATTTCTATGCATTTTGCATCATGCCAGATGCAGCACCCACTGTGAGAGACTGGGTCTTCAGACAATGGCAACAGCACTAAGCTCATAGGGGTTGAAAAATCAGTTGGAAAAAGAAATCACTTTTCTGAGAAGTGTAAACACATGGGGGAAAAGGAATCTGAACTGGAATTCATTATGCTCACTGATGAATCAAACACAAGGACAGGCAAAAATATTGGTTAACAAAAATCTTTCTTCTGGAAAAAAGTCATAGAAATGATAGTTGTCATAAACTTTTCAAACAAAGTTTTGTGACTGACAGATCTTCACATACACCAAAAATGTATCTCCTTGAGAGCTGACCTGTGACATAGATCTGGAAACCTCTTTAGGACACTGAAATGAATTCTACTGTTTGACCAAAACCACCAAAGCATTTACCAGGTCGAATCGTGCTGTCCCTCCCGAAGAGGTGAAGCCGTCGTCGCCCGAGGCAGAAATGCTCAATAATGTGAAAGATCTCCACAGGTTTCTCTATATTGCCGATCTCAGGCTCCTCTGTGATGATGAGGTCGATGTCAACGTTGGCGTGGATGAAGTCCCCGTCGGTGCTGCGGCGCACGGTGCCCTTGATGCCCATGAGGCAGTGCTCCTGCACACACACAGAGCTGTCACCTGTCACATCTACTGCTGTGGCAGGGAGAGCACAAGGGACAGCAAAGGCAGTTCTAAGGAGAGTACATTCCACTCTTATAAGAGAGAAAGTCTGAAGCATGAACTAGAGCAGAAAAGCTGGAGCTGCCAAAGGAGTCATTTGAGAACAAAGCAGAGCAGTACATAAGGCTGAAGCTTGATAAACTACACCATGAGGTGTGTAAAACTCAAATAAAGGCTGCAGTTAAGATATCTAGACTTCTTCAATTACAGAACTTTAGGTTGGAAAGGCTGAGAAGTCTCCACAAAAGAGAAAAAAAGGTGATGGCAAGAGCAAAGGAATAGTTATTAATTATGATTAGTACCTGTTTTAGCATTCTGATCCTAACTTTATTCATACACTAATTTTCAAAGTTTTCAGTCATAAAACAGGCAGTGGAAATAAGATGTACCTTTTCATATTGTACCCCTGTTAATAAAGTAGCCCTCAGAATTCCCCTCAGATTCCTTTCCAGAAGATATTACCACATAAAACCCCACAACCACTACCACACTGTCACTGCACTCTCAGCTCAGCAGCATTAAAAGTGTTCTTGAGCTGTAACATGCATTGCTTTCCTTCCTTCTAAAACACTGCAGACCAAATTAAGTGAGTGGTATGTGGCATCCATGAATAAGGAATCACCACGATTGTTCCAGGATGAAAAGAGGCTCCTACATACTCATTTCAGAGCGCTGTGTCTGGGAATATCAATCTCAGATGAGCAATGTTCCCCAGGATCAAACACTGACTCACTGAGCGCCATCAGATGGCTCAGGAAACAGTTGTAGACAAGGGCATGTAATCATTCCCAAATTTTGGAACGGGTTTGCAGAGTTAGTGGGTAAACATGAAAGGCACATCAGACCTATCAAATCTATGCAGTTGGTACTGCACTCATGCAACAGGGGTTTGGACTTCACATTTATTTATCTAAGCGAAAGGCAGAATACTGCTAAGCACATTACCCACCAAGCCAAGCCTCATCCGTCCTTAGGAGAACTATCCAAACATTTTATTTCCATAGCACACGGCATGCCACTCACAAATATCTGGGATCCTCTGACAGGGGGCACAGCACAAAGCATCCATGTAGAGATGCCTCAGCCAAACAGAACAGAACAGCATTTGCTGCTGTAACCACTGGCAAACACAGCTTGCCCAACAGACTGTTTGTTCAGTCAGAACAAACTCACTCCATTTTCAGTGTTTATAACAAACAGTGACCTCAGCCCAATTCCTGCTCGATAAACAGAGAAATTCCCTCATACCAGAAAGTATTTTTCTTTGTTAAACAAAGACACAAAGTCCCCCGCAAATCCTCCTGTGTTAGTTTTAACTTTTCCTTCAGGAACGAACTGCACATATTTGCAATTCTATATGCAGTAAACACACAATATTTATACTTATAAATATTTATAACTAATATAACAGACTTTCAAACAAACTTCAGATTAATGTAAATGCAAGCCAAAGAAAGATTCCAGATATCTTATAGGGAAGTTTATACTCCTAACAATGGCAAATTTGAGCCAGACTTGAGGATGTTTAATGCTAACAAATGATTAATGAATGAAGGAGTCCTGAAGTTCACTGACACTTGAAATTAATAAATTGCCAGCCAGCTCTCTGTACTCAGTAAAACTTCCAACTGCACCCATATATACCCAAAACAATTATTTATGAATGCCATCTACATTTCTCTAAGTTTCTGAACAACAGACATTTGAATCTCAAATCAGAACACTTTTTTTTTCTCTGCACCTCCTTCAATACACATCCTCCACAATACATCTTGAAAAAAATGTTTGGTTTAAAACCAAGCTGACGCATTCTATCACTTGTGCTTCGCCTTCAGGAAGGCAGGAGATGCTGTCTGAGCTCTGCTCCCTAACAGTCTCCTCTCTGGTTCAAGCTCTGGGCACACATCTGCAAGTGTGCAGCTAGAGACAGTCTTCTATAGTTATTATTTGATCCATTTAAAATCTACAGATTAAAAGACTTCTTTTGAGATTAAATTACATCAAATTCTACTGCTAAGTTTAATTCCATAAAATGAGCATTGCAGAAGCCCTCCTATCTGTTCTCCCACAAGCCTGTCACCAACACCAAGTGTGTCATGAGCAGAGGGACAGAATGGAAAGAGAGGAGGAATTACGCCAATCCTTTACCTTGGTTCTTTGGAAGACAGCCTTAGGGTCCAGGGTCTTGGTCTTGCCAGGGTTATTCTTATTTGTTTTAATCCAGCAAATGTCCTCACATCTTCTGTAACCCCATTTGCGCAGACACTAAATATTACAAACAAGTACAACAGTTCACACTACACAAAATAAAACAAGTAACCTGAACTGAACACTCACATAGACATGACTTTTCTTACTCAAGGACTGACCAGCTACTACAAACCTGCCTGTGACCAAACCCAATCTATAAGGCCAACTTCAGACCAAAAAACAGCTAAAGTAAAGAGATCAGAAACCACAGGCTGCCCTTGAACAGTTGCTTGTGAATTGTTTTCATGGAAAGCACTGCTCAAACTAAATGAAGAAGCACAGCAGGAGCCAATTGGGAATTCTTACTGCAGCATCCCCAACACAAGCAGCGTTTTGCTGGCATGCAGAAAGATTACAATTGTATCTCAACTTATGAAACCGTAGGACCTTTCCCCTAGCATGAGTATTTCTGGCAGAAAACTACTGAGACTTCTGTTAAAAAGTTGTAACTTGGCAACCTGCTCCTCTGTCAACATGCATACATCAAAACCAAGAGCCCATGGAATGATGCTTGCTCACACAGTCAATGCCTCATCTGGACATTAACAGTATCTAAACAGTTAATGTCACTTAAAATTGCGTATCCTCTACCACAGTAACAAAACATCCCTCAGTAGTTAGGGCTGGGAATTCTATACAGGGAGAAGTCAAAGATAAAAATAAACTCTTAAGCCTGTCCCTGATAAATCGAATTAAAACAACATCTTACCACTCGGCCGAGATCCAGACCCTCGCCTGAGCCGCACCACAGAAACACGAATGACCTTGGGGCTGCAATTTCTTCAATTTCCAATTTCATGATCTAGTAATAATAAGTGGAATAAAAGTGTTCCTGAATTAAATACAAATCACAAATTACCTCAGGAAAAATACTGAGTCTTGAGGCATTGTCACAGAAACCATCAGGAAGCACACCTGGCTGCCCAGGGGAAGCGCTGAACTAATTCTTTGTTTTGCTTTGCTGGTGTGCATGGCTTTTGCTTTCCCTATTAATCTGTCTTTGTCCCAAACCATGAGTTTTCCAGCTTTTACCCTTCCAATTCTCTCCCCAGTCCTGCTGGTGGGGGACCGAGGAAGCAGATGCTTGGGACTGGGCTGCTGGCTGGGGTTAAACCATGACAAACAGAAAATCTATAAAAAATTTTAGACTTAGGAGACCAATACAACCCTCATGATCTCACCCTCACATCTCTGCTTCATTTTATCATTCCACTGGCAGCAAAAATATTTAATACGGATGCAGCAGGACTCTGTTTCTTTTCCTCTCTATAAGCACTTAAATGAAGGTTGTGAAGACACATTATAAAAATCCCAGCTTAATTCCTATCACTACACAGGAAAGACATTCTCTCCATTTCCACTTTCAGGAAAAGCAGCCAGAATTTATGAGGACAGTGGTTCAACAATGACAAATGAGCAATATAGAAAGATGAAATAACTTCAGATGCAAAGCATCTGTTAGTCATTACAAGTTGAAAGGATTCATCTCTAACTTGCTAACACATCAAATCACGCTTCATTCAGTGCCACTCCGAGGAAAAATAATGCAGGAGCCATTTGAAGAGGATATAACTTTAAACTACGAGGATGAGTCCTGCCTCCAACACTTCGAGTTTTTTTGTTACGATAGAATGTTTTTCCCCTGGGCAGCACTGCCGGGCACCATTTTTAAATAAATACAAGAGAAAGACTTCCGCATCTATTCTGTTAAGCTTCTAGGGATTATAATTGGTTTGACCATTAAAATTTCCTACCCAGTCAATACTTGGAGAATGGAGGAACATCGGTAAAGCAAACTTACCTACACTTTTTACTAGAAGACCAGCATATTAAAAAGCATGTGTTAAGAATGTCAAGAACTTCAAGAAACAAGGGAATATTTTCAATGGACATTCGGTATTATAAAAGCAAAAAAATCAAACAGAAAGCTTAGTGAAGGTAAGGACAAAGTGAAAAGCCACTATTATTACATTTAAGTTTTCAGCCAGGCTCAGAGAGAACAAAAAGTTATATATATTTGCTTAAACAAATGTATGCAATGTTCTTCACAGCACAAAAGGTACTTACATCATCCCAGGTCCAGCATTTTTCATTGGCAGTAATGCCAGTCTCTCGGTAATATTCTTCCAATGGTGGCTCCAAAAGAATCACATCAAATTTGGACTTCAGTTCCCTAATATCAAATGCTTCCAAGTCTGCTTGTAAATACCTGTTTGAACAGAGGATGCCAGACTGCTTGGACAAGGTGCAACAGTGGCCTGAGAACTACACTCCACACAGCACTTCTGTGCAGCCACTTAAAAGGATGGACTCCTGGGTGGGTTACACATCTCAAATGCTCTAAATCCAGAGGACAGTCATAACACATCCTCACTTAATGGTGGCTGGGTGCTATTGCATTCTATTTTTTAAGTAGTCTTAATAAGCAGTTTTTAGGATTCTAACTTAGCAAGCAGGAAACAGATACCCACACAAACTGTACAACAATACCTAGTACAGTCTCACTGTACTTTCTGTACATCCGTTGACTATAAGAGGAGGAAACATAAACATTTAAGAAGCAAACACTCACTGCCTGGCTAATTGGGAAAGTGGCATACTTTTAGAATTATTCCAAAGATTCTAAATACTAGAAACATTGTTACCTTTTATACAGTAGAAATGTATTTCTCTGTTCCTGTAACAAGCAAAATTCCCCCACACATTGATTTTATTAAATATACGCTCACACACACTCTTAGGACTCTCCTTCATACCTGCACACCACTCATCGCTGTATCACTATTAAAAAAAATCACACTGCCTCCCCTAAACACCTCTAACCTTAGGAAAGCTGCTCAGCAGACCACCACCTTCCCCTTCCCAAAAAGCATGTGGAAGAGATTCCATGTGCGTACTTGGTGTTGTCAGAAGGCAGCATTTGATTACTATTTCCCCCCATTTTTGTACTTTATGACCAAGAACGCCGAAACACACTTAGCTTAAAACAGCAAGCTGAGTTCTGCAGTTTGCACTCGGTTGTTAAGACAACTATTTCATGGGGTTCTATGAGACTATCATTAAATAAGTCTATTTTTTTTTTGTGGTACAGATTAAGACTACTGCACATTACAAACATTAGGTTAAATTCAGAGAGGTTTGAATCCCTGGAGTAACGTGCTGCACACTTTAGGCTGGGTCTGACATTCAGACAAAACTCTGAGGTAAATCAAGGTCAGTAAGGACAAATGACTTGGAGTCAGCCTAAACATTTTTGGTCTTCAACTTTAAAGTAAAGTATGACTGATGGATACTAAGACAATAGCTGAACACTATAAAACAGCTGGTGCAAGAAAATCTAAGGTTATATTAAGAGGCCAATTTTTTAAAGCTTTTCCTGTTCTCATAAACCACATGATAACAAGAGATTCACGATCACATGATATTCTTTTACTTCCCAAATTAAAGGCTGCAGCCAAATCAGTTGATAATTTGGTCTTAAAAAAAATCAAAGCTTTAGATACTATAAATAACCACACACTGGAAAAAAAACCTAGTTTATACTCTATATTAAACATCTAGATTGAACTAACAAAAACAGAGTGATCTTATTCTTCTACGCTTCAATTGATTAATTTGTATACACAAACAGAAAAAGAAAATGTAAATTCTAAGCAGGTGCTGAAGATAAAGATTTGCAAAGCAGACAGCTAACTTCAAACAGGTCTGGAGAAGAAAGGCATTTTCCACAAGAACACTTACATGGGAGGAGTGTTAGATTTAGATATCAGCTCATCCTTCAACCTGATGAGCTCTCTAAGTTTTGGATATTCTTCAAACCTATCTGCTAAGCCTAAGAAGAAGAAAACATGAAGTTAACAACTACTTAACAGAGTAAATCTGTATCAGTTAAGCATTGTCCAGTATTCTGAATAGGTCCAAATGTTAATACTTAGCCTCATTTTAATTTTTGTTAGAACAAACCAAACCCTTTAAAGCAGTTTTTGTTCAATACGTGAAAAAAGCCTCCTGACCTCACCCAGCTCATAATGGCTTTTACTGATGCCTGATCTTCTCTAGAGCACTACAGTGGATCAGAAGTTCACAACTCCAGTTACCAGAAGGAAACGACCTTTCATTTAAAATAAAAGCGCTAGGACAATGAGAGAAATTTATTTTGGTTTTCCCTCATCTATAAATTTATATTAAGATCTAATTAACATTAATTAACAGCACACTCTGTGTAATCTTTGATGACTATTTCCAGGGTGGCACCTGGGGTGTGGCTGGTTCCCTGAGGCAACCCTTACATTGAGATTTGATGCTGTAGTGTCAGTCGTGAAGATCTGAACACATGTTCCTACCTTTAGCTTCATGATGGCAATTTTCCAACCTTTCATGTGTACAGAATGCAAAGGAAAGAACCCTAATTAGACCTTTTACAGCAAATGTTTTAAAAAGGAAAATACACTTTGCAGTATATTTCATTCTCTCTTATAGACAATGGGCTTGCTATTGCCAGCAGCAGGTTCAGCATAAACCAACAAGGTACCATTTCTGCTTCCCAAGCAGTAGCAGTTCAACTTTAGTAGGAGCTACTTAAAAGGCTTTATGTTCATTTAAATGTACAACTTGAAATGGTAATAATCAATTGAGGAAAAAAACCTCACGCAAACCCACAAACCCGTCATCCCTTTCCTTACTTTAAGTCAAACTTGTGAACTCCCAATCCAAGGATTGCAATGATAAAACCAAAGTTCTCAGTACCTAACCTCTATTATCTCTTATTATTTGTGCATAAAACGCCCAAAAGTTATTTACATCCCTTCCCTTAAATATTGTAACAGTTTAAAGCCACCACTGTGTTCTCCTGATTTCCACTACTGTGCTGCTTCCAGCCATTGTGAGCCAAATACCCCTGGCCAGCAGAGACAAAAGCCATTTATCAGCAGCTAAGCAACAGATGTAAAAGACTTTTCAATCAAAAAACCCCAAACTAACCAAACCCAGAGCCACAGGTCTCTCCCTCTTTTCCTACTGCAACATCAAAAAGATACGACTGGATGTTCTAGCACGACCACTTCTTACAGCTTTTTCTTTGGGCCATGTCCAAAGACACACAGCACCTCAGCAGAGTTTTGATCATGGTGTAGAAAAGGTGTGCTCACCAATATGCACAGCTTCTCTGTACTCATTTTCAAGAACCATGTAGAACTGCCTCAAGTACAAAACTGTGAAGGCCAGGTGCTTTTCAAATAAAGGAGTAATTGAGTCAAAACAGCCCATTTTTCTTACAAACCATCCACATGTGTTTCACAGAAGCATTCACAAAATATAGAGAAGAATAAACTAAAAGCCTCTGGAGGCAAACCAAACCTCTTTGGGCTGCCATCTATAAACACAACCCACTTGCCTTGGCCATCTTACACTTAATAAAATATGGAGAACTGTTGCATAAAACTGCAGAGGGAGATGTCCTGCTTCTTTTCAAAACCAAATGCCAGGCACCTATTCTGGGAAACAGGACCAAACCATGCCTTAGCTTTAGCAAGTTTAAATTCAGGCCTAATGCAGCATCATTTCAGTAGCAAGTTATGTCTGGATATCTGTAAATTTGAAAAGCAACATCCTCTAAACCTGGGCATTCTAACGAGCTGTCAGCTGTTACCTCCTAATTTAGCTGGGAAACATTATCCATATTGCTTACTGACTTAAACGTAAGTATTTTCCATACTTTACATGCTTAAGAGGCAATACAGGTGAACCGTAAACTTCCAAAGGTTTCAAGATCCGCTCATTAAACTCATCTACTTTCTGGAATCAAAAGAGCTTAGTTTGGGAAAAAAAAAAAAAAAAAAATCTTCCTGGTGTAATAGTTTCAAGTAAAACCAAGGGTAAGAGCGACATTGGTAAGAGCAGCCTTGGTAATAATGACCTCCTAAATAACTAAAAATAAAACCATTCATATAGATGGCTATATTGGTGTGTATGCACACTGAGACACAAAACAAGAAAACAGACGTGTACCTGCACTTCCCAGAAACTGTAAAAAATTTAAAACGGGGAAGAAAAAGAAGTGCTATTGAATAAAATGAGTCATCTTCAAACAGTTATTGGCTGTGACATACCAACGTCTCTGATGAAGTTCTGGGGTCTGTGTCCTGTATCCACAAAGTGCTGGCAGTAATCATTGTGTGGATTTAAGCTCTGAGTGCCCTGGAGAACAGGAAGAAGTTCAGTGAGAGCAACAGGGAGGTAACTGGACATACACACACACACTGTATATGTTAGTCTGATAAATGAGAAGGTAGCAGGTTATCTTTTCAACATGCCTTTATAACTCCACTGGTCAAGGCCATCATTTTAGCTCCCAATCAGCCACCATTCCTGCAGCTCCTTGTGAGCTGAACAATTCAAACACCTGTTACAGTCAGATCTTTCACAGGAAACTTCTATACTTGTGAATTCCAGTCCACTACTTCAGCCTTTAAAGCTTTATTCCAAATCCCATCAGACGCAGAAACAGTTTAACACAACTATGCCAGCTTTGACTATGCTTCTAATTGCAAAAGCAGCTCACCTTAAGAAAGGTACTGGAATCTTTGTAGATCTCTTCTTCATAGGGCAGGTTCTCTTCATCTTGCTGCAGCTCTACCTCATCCTTGGAAATAAAGCCGGTATTACAAGTATGCAAGATCATGCTGTTTCTGTTCTTTCCGTAAGAAGCAGAATCATAATGAGAAGTGGGCTGTCTGTAAACAGCAGATCATGCATGGCTCCAGCTCCAGTGTTGGAGGGGAAAATAAAACTACCTATTCCCCAAAAAGCCTGCACCTCTCTCACTAACAAGGAGAGTGTTTCTGGGAAAGGCCTCTGAAAGAACAAGAAAAAAAGAACCCTTTCATTTCCAGCCCCTGACAGTGCTTTACAAGCTGTAGAACTTTTCATTTTTGTCCCACAAAACTTTCACTCCTTGGACTGAAACAAAGTATATATTTTGTTGAAGTTCTTCTGCAGTAGAACTTCTGAGCATTTATATCCACAATGATCTCTTATTTTCCAGGCTTAGTCCACACTTTGCAGAAACAGCTCATGGTACAAGTCAGTATTGCAGTTGGACTGTCCTTAAATGCAACTTCACTGTAACTTTACATGAAAAATATCTAGAGAGCCACCAAGTCTTCATTCAACAGATTTCTGGGATTCAGAGATCTGTTACATCAATGTACTCTGAACTACAACACGGAGCTCAGAGAGAACAGAAACTCAGGAGAGACTCACTTCTTCATGTCACCTTCTGCCTTCCCACTGATCCTGGATCAACCCAGTATACAGATTTATAAAATAGAGAAATACAACTGAAGAACTTCCAATTGGTATCATCTACCATACTATTACCGCTGTATTTACTCTATGCTACATAAGCTGTCTGAATGTAGAACAAAACATTTAATATTGTTCCTCCCAATATTGATCCCTCTCACTGTCAAAATCTTTAAGTAAGCTTCTGTTCTTTCCAAAGTAGAGCCTTGAACCAACTTCTGAAACGCCTGATGAGATAAAGAGGTCACAGCTTCCCCTTCCCTATTCCGGTGATGAACTTAAGAGATACACAGTCTTTTTGCTTGTCTGTTTAACCAGATCAAAAAGGTTACTATCAGAAACAGCACCAGTGTTTGCAAGGAAAAGAAATGTACAAACAAGCAGCAGCAAGTGTTGTTCAGGCCAAAAAAAAGCTGAAAGCTTGAGTTTTACTAAAAACTGCTTATGCCATCATAAGTTACACCTGTTTCCCTCTTCCATCTTTCTCTGAATCTTGTTCTCTGATGACAAACACCAGCTAGATACCTGAGTCATCCCAGTTCTCTTTATGCCTTCATAAGTGATTTAAAAAGAGTCTTGTGGTCACAAACAAATGCTCACACCACCAACTTTCAAAGGGAAAGGACAGAGTCAAAGCGGAGACAGAATGACGCTAGTAATAACACAAGACACCACGTCCTTGTACATTAATTATCTGTGTTTTCCAAAGCATCTGGTATAGAGTTGCTGAGCTAGGGAAACAGAAATCCACAATATTCAAACATAGTTTATTTCAAATGACTGGAGATAGATGTAATTCATGATTCACCCAAGTAAGCTTTTTTCAGCCTCCACAACAAGGGCATGGAAGCATCCCAAGCTCACAGGCCTCTGCTTGCAGAAACAAAGGGGAACAGGGCTGTCTCAAATTAGGCTGGCAGACAGCAAAACAGAACCACAAGTGTTTTTGTACTCCACATAAAGTTAAAACTCCACAAACCAGACATTCATACAGGTTCAAACAACTGAACCAAATCACCTGGGGAAGGCGAGGGGTGGAACATCACTCACAGCTCCCAGAAGGTGGTGAAAAGCCTGGCAGTGGCAGCAGACACTGTAATCCCATTATCTGTCACTTCCAGATACAGGCCAGGGAGCTCAACTAACGCTGGGACAACTCTTACAGTTCCACAAGAACAAGAGTATTTTAGGAGCTCTCCAGAACCACAGTTCAACTTTCTGACTTTAAAACATCCAGTATTCATTTTTGCCAATAGTGCATCTCTTCTCTATCACCCACCCTGCAAGGCTGGCAAGGCAGAGCCAGGCTCTGAGACTGGAGTCAAGCTGCCAGTGGGAGCTTAACAAGCAGCCCTGCTGCCCTTTGTTCTCACATCAGTCTGAGCCTTGCGAAGAACCACCACTATAAATTTACACTTATTCTACAGAAAACCCAAACAGATCCATTAAAAAAAAAAAAAAAAAACAAAAAAACACCAAGCAAACCCTACAACAAAAAACCTACCAAAATTAAAACATATTGCTTTTTTTTTTTTTTTTCATCAGATGTTCCTATATGGCTGAGAAGAGCAAAGCACTTCATCTTTTATCTCAAAAACTGCTCTCTCAGGGGTGAGGGTCCAGTCATTTCCACCAAATCTGAAGCCAAGGCAAAAAAATTTTAAACCATTGCAGAAGACTTACCCGATCCCATCACACAGAACCCAACAGGCAAGTCAGGGATATAGAGTCAAGTCACTTCACATCAGAAATACCTATGATTTTCTAACGAAATGGGCAAACTTGCAAGATTTGTCCACAACACTACTAGTTAAGTCTATTATTGCTTTTGTCTAAGTTGCTTTAAACACAATACAAATACAATACAATAGGGCTTGACACCATAAGGATCCAGATTTTGTACAAGTTCATATTACAAGACTAAATTTAGGCAGGCTCAGAGTGCTCAGGAAAATGTTACATAAATGTAGATGGAATTTTACTGTTCTTATCTCCTTGCCAATAGGGAATTAGCAATGCCTGCAGGAAACAGCTGATGACTCCACTATAGATGTTCTACTCTGAGGTTTCAAATTTCTTAAATCTATTCACCTGCTCAACTGAATTTTGTCTGAGCTACTGTTATTAAAATATTCTTCCATGTCAACAATATAGAAAAAGTCTGGCCACTTGCAAGTGGTTACAGCCCACCTGAGGGTAAGTCTTCTCCACACTGATTAAGAAAATCTTAATGGTAAGATTCATGTATTTTCCAACCCAAGTGACTTATCCATACATACTTTATATGTAAATAAAATTTAGTTCTTTAACCATGTAGTTGGTGAAGAAGTAAAATAAATTGATATTAACTGATTGCTAATGCAAGAATAAAAACCCTGCTTCACAAACACCCTTCTACCTGATGGTGACTTAGTTTCTTTACTAAACAGGATGTACAGACTAACACTAATGATGTTAAAAAGAATGGCTGTCCCTTTACAGAGAGACTTTCAAAATCAATAATCAAAAACCATCCTGTCATGCATTAACTTTTTGGTTCAGTAAGATAAAAGATAGACATTATTACAGAAAGATTTACAAACCTGAGCACAAATGTAACACGATGAAGGCTTTGTATTTCAGAAATTACTATTTTTAGGCATCCAAGAGAACAGCAGACACTACATTATTTCATAAATACACTGACATTGATTCTATTTAACCACAGAATGCAAGGTTATTAGGACATGGAAAAAAGAGAGAAGGAGGACATACATTGCAACCAGATCCCAAAGCCAATCATAAAGACAGCTGTATCATAATCACGCCTGTGTTTAACCTCTTTCTACCTCGCAGCGTGGCCAAATGATCACACTAGGTATGAAAGGAGAAAGCTGTTAAATAGCTTTGAGATGAGCATTTGAAAAATGAAGAGCATGAGAGTTTGATAAGCACTGACTCTTCAATGACCATGGAGGCATTTTGGTTTGTTTTTTTAAAACCTAACTCTTCCTGGACATTTTGGACACTTAAAGGACACCCCAAATCAGGCCTCTTACTTCAATTCCCCTAGAATTCCTTGTTTCTTCCACTGCATTCCTTGGCACTGCACAAACGGGTCAGAGGACACCCTCAGCCTCCCCGTCTCTCATCCCATGGCCTGTGCCTGCTGCTAACTGCAAGCTTTCCTTTTGACACAACAAAATTCTGGTCAAGATTCTTTTTGCATGTACCCAAGCACAGACACATTTTACCACTCCTTCCCACAGCCAGCCACGGCTGACTGCTGCTCCCTGCACCGATGTCACACTTGAAGAGAACCACACAGCATCTATTTTCTCTCTCTTATATTTCTGCAGTGGAAGCCATCAAGGGACATGCCACTGTGGAAAACACATATTAAAGGATCTAGACACCTCACGTTTATTTTTATATACATACACATTTTTTAAGTACTTCACGGACACAAAAACACCAGAAAAAAGTAACTTTTTCCTTTTTACCATACCTTATATTCTTCAATCTCTTCCTCATCAGCTTCTCCCTCATCTGGATATTTACGTTTTGCATTTGGTGCAGATGTATCATAAGCAGCCCTGTGAAAAGCCAAAAATCCTCCTATGAAAGATTCTGTCTCCAAAGAAAACTGTTCAGGAATCTTTGACAATCTGCCTTAACTGTATGTTACATGTTAGAAACTATTTCAAAACATCATGCAGGAGAAGCTGTTCCTCCTTCAGTTTATTTGAGACCAGCACAACTAATTAAGGAGACAACTCTTGAAAAGAGCATTATTCCTTTCCCTTTCTCATTTTTCTGTTCTAAAAGGTACAGCTTATTTTACTCCAAAGCAGTTCACCTACAAAATTAAACCTGTTCACACACACGTGAGAACTGATAAGCAGTAGCTGCTCTGTCCTAGACACATCCGTAGTTCCATGAGAACTTTTAAACTAAACTGCCCTAACTGTGCTTAGCAAAAGCATGAAGGCTCTGGGACAACGCAGACGGCCCATTCTAAATTCAGATCTCGGTTTTCCTATACAGCAGCATTTTAACACCAGAAACAAAAGCCTGCTGCTGTTTGAAGGGAACAGCTAGACCCTACTCGCCTTAACCAAGGCTCTGGTTTGACCAATTAAAGCATTTTCTTTCACCGAGTGCAATTCCACTCCGTTTGCCGGGCCTGTACTCCCATCGACCCCCCATTTCGCACAGACACCGCCCGCCGATACCGACCTACAGGTCTCCCTGGTTTCCGCGATCTCCCGCTGCTCATCCTTGCTGTTGAGCACGGCGCCGATGCTGTCCGCGTTCTCGGCGCCCAACTGCACAGCGGGAAACACAAAGTCACGCCGCGGCCACCGCGGATCCGCCCCAGGCCCCTCGCCCCGCAGCGGCCCGGTCCCCGCGGATGTTCCCGGCCGTACCTGCTGTGCCAGGAGCTGGCGGCGGAGCTTCTGCCGCTCGCGGATCTCCTGCAGGCGGCTGTTCATGGCCCGAGCCTGCTCATGGCCCTCACCGGCCCCGCGCCGCCGCGCTCCCGCCGCTCGCCGTCACTTCCCGCCCGCGCGTCACTTCCGTGCCGCGCAATTGCCTCGGGAAAATCTCATAGCCAGGCGTGCTAGGCGCTTTCGTGGGCTGCAGGCGCTGTTCGTTCGAATGCGGATGTACAGTTCATCCTCACTCAGCCGCTGCAGTGCATGGTCCATCAGGCGGACACCCGGCTGTGCGGGGCTCCGCTCAGGCTGTCACAGCTGTGACCGCTTCTTAAGTGGTCTTCTTCAGCTGGTCGGTTTTCCTAAAGTACATCCTTTCTATCCAGTTCCAGTATCCAGTGTGATTATTTGTAGGTTAACTTTCATGTTTTGCTTTCATCTTCTGATCCTTTGGAAACTTCCGCTTTGAGGGAGTTTTGCAGTATCTTTGAAGCTCTTTCAATCTAATTTTTTGGTGTCTTTCCTGCTTCCTCTCGCCCCTCAGCTCTGTACTGTCTGTGTGGGAATGTATCTAATCCATATTTCATGCTGACTTTCTGAGAGGTATTCGGAATGCAAGAATGAAGATGGAAATAAAGGCCTGCAATAAACGTTAGTCCTTGAAGTCTCACAAAGGGAAACGTAACAAAAGAATAAAGAAACATTACAAATTATCGTGCAGTTATAATTAATGCTGATGTTTGCTCTCCTGACACAGACCAATGCTTCTTGTAACTGCCAGAGCCAATGACGAGGCCAGCAATAGCTGAGAAATGACACTCAGCTCTGTGTTACACAGAGTGTGCTGTTCCTCTGTGGGTTTTGGAGTGCCAGATACTGGCACACTTTTGTGATACAAGCTGTTATTCTCNTTTTTTTTTTTTTTTTTTTTTAAATGTATTTTATATTTTTATACATGTTAATGAGGTTATGCAGGTCAAACTTTGAACTGAGAGAGATGCACAAAGGGAAGGAAATGAAAGAAGTGCAGACTAATAAAAAAAGAAACCGTTTCCAGCTACTCACGTTTCTCAGTAATAGAATATCCTAGAAAAATGATGGAGCTTTTGAAATGTTAAAACCCTAAAATACCAAAAGGTGTTCATTTATC
Source organism: Dasyornis broadbenti (assembly GCA_013397935.1). Lineage (NCBI taxonomy): Eukaryota > Metazoa > Chordata > Aves > Passeriformes > Dasyornithidae > Dasyornis > Dasyornis broadbenti. Next base: position 19,740 of record VZRN01006152.1, read on the forward strand.
TCCCTAGGGAATATATTACTAGTTATACTATCCTATCTATGGAAATGTTATAGGAAAAGAACTGCTCAGTAGTTGTCTCATGCTACTGTACACTGCTTTGATATTGTTGGCTGTAATCAATACAGTAGAAGTCCCTGCACAGTAACAAAATCACTTCCTCCTGGATGTGATCTGATGAGGTTTGTGGGAGTCTGCACTCCATTTTTAGAACTGGTTGCTAAGAAGAGCTGATCTTTACAAACACAAATGGCTATGAAGATGTTCTGCTGTGTACATACACTGTTTCAAAACAAAAAAGTTGTATTTTGGTAGAATGCTCCATGCCTTTCTTCTCTGTGCGTACAGTGGTTTCAGCTCCTCGAGCCTTGCATCCAGTCTGTGTTTCTGTTTAGGTAAGTATCAGACCAAATTCTTGCTGGTCTAATGATGACTAATGAGTTTGTGGAACTGCTGTCAACTCTGATCCATTATCCAGATCTTTTCCTTCGTATTTATGAAGCCAGTTGTTTCCTCATTGTGTTTTTCTTTTACTGATTATCCCTGAGTACATTACCTTTCACTTCTCTTTACTGATATACCTTCACTCTTTTTAATTATTTCTGTGGTTGTGATAATTTTTCCAGCCTACTTCTACCTACTTCCAATGTCAGCTGGTTGTGCAATAAGCAGACATTCTCTGCCACTTTGTTTAACCATTTATGGCCTTGTAAAGTATTTATAAAACACTAATAATGATATAATTTCACACTCATTTGGGAACTGTGTTACACTGACATATATTCAAGTTTAGACTACTCCATTTAGCAAAAAACTGCTACTTATCTTGTGTCAGTAGAAATTACTGTAAAAGTTACAGAATTGAGCCCAAAGTGCTTAATTTAGCAGTGTTCTCTCATTTTAATTGTTCTTCACATCACAAAACTCAAACTCCATTGTGCCCTATTAGATGCTAAATAAATTCATAAATTAAAATGGATGAAATAGATGGAATTAGACAGTTTATCTCTTACCTCAAAATAAATGAGTAGAAAAATAGAAAATATAAAAATATTTTGTAATAGAAAAATAGATGTTAGCATGGAGTAACATCTTATTTCATGTTCCTTTTCCCCATGCTCTCAATGACATACCTAGATCTACCTCTTTAGAAATATCTTAAAAAGTTGTTTTGGGGCCTACAAGTGACAGTATTCCAATACCCAGTGACTGTGGCTGCGCTTGCTTTTCTACCTTTCTCTGCCTTAGGCTGTGTCCCCACCAGATGGCAAATCTGATTTAATGAGTGTATTGCAAAAAAAGCCACACTCATGAATCTATACAAACTCACTTCAGCAGCTCCAATTTTGTTTAAAATTCTACTAAGAAGTACCGAAGTAGCAGCAGAGTGTGCATTAGGTGAGTAATGTTTGTCCTTAATAAGCCCACAAACATCCAGCCGAAACAGAGCCTTCATAAACACCCTGCCATAGGCTCTGGATAATTTGAGCGGCATGTGCTGCAATTTCACACTTCATCTGGATCAAGTTGCACTGCCACTTGATCCAGCCTTGGACATGTCCTTTGTGATGGACATAAAGCCTTGATGTTGGAGCTGCTGCCTCTGCACCAACTGATTGTACCTGGATGTGACCATTGACAGCAATTTCCAAAGAGATTCTGTAACTCCTTTGCTTTTGAATGGCATCATACTTCATACTATTTTGTCAGCAAGAGTAAGTAACTTGCACATAATAGTTTAAAAAATGATAAAAATATTTCTAATTCCCCTACAGGGAATAAACTTAACTAGTTTCTTAAATGTCCTGAACTGAACGTTGTTCTGTCTTCCTTGAGCAGTATCCAATATTACTGGAAGAAAAACAGCAGGACTGGAGCAGAGCTAGAAAAGCTTTTTGAACTGAACATTGTTTTGCTGAGTTTTGAATGTGGATAGGCCAAGACAGGATTTTAAGATCTTGCATTAGATTTGTTAAATTGCTGGGAATGAAAATGATTTCTGCTTTTAAAAAATCCTCTGATCAACATGTTCTGTTCTAGAAATGTCACAAATTACCAAATTTATAGTCTATATTCTTAATTCAAAACATTCTGTTTATGGCTATTTAAACTTGACAGTAGGAAGCATTTCTTTATGAGATGGTGGTCATCACTGAACAGGCTCCCTGGAGCAGTGGTCAATGCCCCAGGCAACCTGTCAGTGTTTTAGAGGTGTTTGGACAATGCTCCTAACACCATCCTTTAACTTTTGGTCAGCCCTGAGGTACTCTGGCAGTTGGACCACATTACAGTCTGGTCTGGTCTAGTTTATTCTGTTCTGCAAATTCACCGTGTTAATTTGTATTGCAAAAGATAAGATTTGGCCTTTTTACATTTCTTCCCTCAAGTCCCACTTCATTTTGACATCAGGCGATACTGGCTTATCGCCACATTCAGAGAATGTGTTAAAATACAACTGACTTTTTCAAATAAATGGCTGTGTGTATGCCTCAAAACACAGCATGCGAAGAGAGGATGGAGTGCAGCTTTCTGTTGCATTCCATCTAGCCTTGTATTTACTCCTCTTCACTTTAACACTGCCCCCTTAGTGAGGCATGAGCAAATCTGGAGTAATTTTACAAACTTCAGTGATGTTATTTGTTCTGCCACTGAGCTGAATTTGATCCACTCAAGGGCACTACAGATCTAATGACATGACATCTGTTGGCTTTACTGTTACAAACCAAAGCATCAAAGAAGTGTGAATTTGTAATGCTCTCAATAACGAAGAGCCATATTTCTATACATCTCAGCGTTCACTGACTTCGACTTCACTTTACAAGCACTGAGATCAGAAAATATTATGCATCACTTTCCTGCTTTCCCTATGTTTTTCACACAAGATATTAAAATTATACTGCCAGTTTTATCTTACAGTCAGAAATTGTGTCCTATCGTGCTTGCAAAACAAACCCATTCATTTTTATGTTTCCATGTGGTACTTGTGCGAATTTTCTGTGGTTATGGTAGCCTTAATCTCAGCGCTGGTTTGTTTGCACTCAGTAGCAATAAAGGAGATTAAATGATACTGTACAGAATGTTACAGTAAATGGCAGCTTTGTACACTGAAAACCTGGTGTGTCTGAAGTCTCTGTATTCCAGAAAACTCATCCTTATGTATTACCTGATATACTCGGTATATCAGATAATAATAATAAACTTTTGCTTTCAGTATTATTTAATGTTTCCTGGCTACCTCCATAGCTAAATAGATGGAGTATTTTGCATCAGCATATTATTTGCACAAAACATTTAAAAATATAGCTCTGAATAGATTGTTTATCTTTGTGTTACTCCAGAATATGCCTTGTAGTTAAATCTTAGAGAAAGGAGTTATTCTGGTTTTCACTTTGCCGGGATTCTAGGAAATTCAAAGAGAAATTTAGAAAGAAAAACTTACGCATACAGAAAAAAAAGAAAAGTGGACATATGGACTGTGCATGATCATTGGAATAATTTCCCCAGGGAACTGGTAGATTTTCCAACATTGGACACTTTTAAGGGTGCTGGGCCATCCTGTCCAGACTATGCTTTTGCCAAGAAACTTTGGACCAGATGGTCCTTGAGGTCCCTTCCCACCTGGTGATCTATGATCCTATGAGTCACATTGCAAGGCCACCTCCTATGGCTCCCAGCACAAGTCACTTATTTGATTTCTAAGGGTTAAATGAAGGTTCTGCTGAAACTAATGGCAACTTTCTGACACCTGGCTCCAAAATAGGATAATAATCATAATAAAGGAACAAGAGGTTTGAAATTTTACAATTTATCAACTTGGCAGTACTTCTGTGGGATATAACTGGGTATTTGGTATGGTAGGATTTAGTTACTTACACACTATTAGAAGGTATTGGGTAAAATAACCATGTTTAAAAGTCTAAAGTTAAAAAGTAGAGTGTACTGTAACAGAGCACTTATTTACAAAAATAAAGTATGCTAAACAGATCAATATAAAACCAGATGTAACTCTGATTTTTATAGCTATATCTACAGCAAAAATATGTTGCTTGTCATAATCCAATGGGCTTAATTTTAACTTTTACTTGCATCACTTTATAGCAATCAATGTGAAATGGTTGCTCCAGCTCTGCATATATTTGTGAAAGCAAGCTAGGAAATCCTTAGGTCTATATCTTTTTAAAGGGTGTCAATATGGGCAAACTAAGGATTGTATTCATAATGCACGATATCTATTCACTAACATGAGAAGATTATTAACCTATACAGCCAACAGAACATGGTTTATAACCATTCAGCAATATACTCCCTTCCCTAACAGTTAAACTTCTCAAATAATCAGGTAAAACAAAAGATAATTTAAAATTAGTCCTCGTGCTTTCAATACAACCAATAAATCCCGGTCTTGAGTCAAATAAGTATAAACTTGCTTTTTTTAGCTTTCCCTTCAGTGAGTATGAGAATATGTGTTCCTTTGAAACAATAATGATATTCTTATCCAAAAATATTACTAATGATAACAGAATGAAGCCTTTACAATTTCTTTCTCAGAAAACAAAAATATTTAAAATAGGTAGGATTAAATTTAGGTAAAGTTGACAAAGGGTCATTGCATCTATGTAGCTCAGCACTAAAGTAGTTCCTGCATCCCTCTGAAACTCCGCAGGAAAAAAGCCTTATTTACACCCTGTATGTGTGCTGCTGTTGGATGTTGTGTACCAAACAGTAGAAGTGCCTCATTCCACTGCTGCTAATGGGAAGGTGGGCCTTGGGTTAGGTGGAAGATGAAAACACAAAGCAGCCCTGCCTGCCTCACTTCCTGTGGTTTGGGATTTTCATTGCGCTTACACTTCACAACAATGAAATGCAAAATTCTGAAATAGGTATTATTGAGAAATGTTTTCAGAAATTTATCTCTGAACAAAGACAGGACACATTCTATCATTCCAGACATAAATCATCAGAGGGAACTACCTGTATTGTTTGTGAGAGAAGAACTTATTTAAACAAGTACATTTATAAAGCATTGTTTACCCCAGGGAACCTTTTACACATGAATGTCAGAGGAAATTGTAGAAGGTCATATATCTCAGCTCTGTGAACCAGTTGTCCTCAGTGGCGAGATGTTTTGTATATCTAAGGCTTAATCCTGCTCAGTGGCAGTCTTACCTAATGTTGACTCATGTGCAAGGGCCACCTTCTATATGAAAAAGAACCCAAAATGTATGTTTTATGATGAAGAAAATATCTTTTTTTTTTTCATGTTTCCTCTCCGTTAAAATCACTTACCAAATCACTTAAATCACTTACCAAATCCCACATACACTCAGGGTAGTCAGGTTTGGAACTGAAGTTCCATTTCTAAGCAAAACTCCATTAAGCTTGTTTGTTAAGAAATGTAATTTTCTATTCCGTTTCTTCAAAATATCCTCTTTGGTGTATTCTTGCCTCTTTAAATATACTTATTTATAGGCTGGCTACACAACCTCCCCTTTCACCCAGTTAACAGACTGCAACATATGGGATGCTGCCTTTACTTTCCATTCCAAGCATCAGGAAATAAAGCAGCACCTCTGCTGTATTTATACAGGCAGGCTGGGGCTCTCCTGCTCTCACCCTCCAGTCTCACTCCCCGCTCTGCCACATGGCATCGCACACTTGGGATCTGCTGAATGCTCCTTCTGGGAGAGGAACATAAGGAGTGCTTGGAGGATGCTCATGGAAGCAATATAAAACCAGGCTCAAACATCATGGCGCTGTGAGTGCATGAACAGGCCCGTATGCTGCACTAGTTGCATGTTCCTGGGTGCTACTGAAATAGTAGCAACACCATGGACACATCCTGTCTCCTGTGCTCCAAAGTGTTACACATGGTACTCCTGTAACCTGCTTTACACATGCAACAGAAAATGCTCCCCAGTTTTGCATGAGCACGTTTGCCTTTCAGTTTTAGCTGCAATTACTTCATCGTCTCTGTGTAACCCAGTGTCAGGCACATGTGCACCAATGTATTGAACTCCTTCAGGAAATCAAGTTTCTTATGGCCTTGTTCCAGGAAAACAGGTTTCTTACGCCCATATGATAGGAACTCGGCTCCTTGCACAAGAACGTACTTAACACTTAAAAAAAGCTTCTTCTGTGATCTCATTACTGTGCACACTGTGCTATGTGTTAATGGAAACCTCATCAATTACAGGCTGTTCAGTTACATCCTGTGTAATGCAGGGTCACCCTATAGAGCTTATATGGAATTACGGACAAAAGGCCTATTCTCTTCCACATAAGCACAAACCCAAATTAATTTTGAGTCAGACTTGGCAGCATTTCAAATTTCTGCTGCCCATGTAGTTAAAAAGAATGACACTAATGAATAAAATTATTTTATAAGAGCGCTGACTTACATCCTAAAAATGTTGACTCATTTCGGCACCCATTCCATGGCTCATTTTGCACATGGAATTCTCCTTTTTGTGGAGCCTTGCTTCCTCTCCTACTCCTGACTTCAGCCTGCCTGGTATTTGATCTCACCCTGTGCCCACTAAGTCATGTGTATAAGTTTTTCCATTTATTCCAGCACTTGATGTATTTGCCCCAGTGTAGTTGATTATATGAAGAAAAAATAGTACAAAATTATTAGCTAGATAGTATGAAAATAATTTTATCATTGGGCCTGGCTGTTTGTCTACATTTTCTCTGCTTTGTACTTCTTTCCTGAGGGAATTTCTCACATATCTCATTGCCTGAAGTCAGCCCTTGCTCTGATCTGTCCTGTCTACACTGCTGCTTGACGCTAACCTGGGCAGGAGGGAATGCAGGAGAGAATACCTTGGATAGGGCTATCAGTGGCAGTAAGACAGGACTGAGTCAGGCCTTCACTTGTCACTAGCATTTTAACTGAATTCCACCAACAGCTGGAAGTGCTCAGCTTTTCTAAAATCTCTGCTGACAGCATACTGCATGAGTGACTCGAAAATAAAGGTAAGCAGCTTTACTGAACACAGGAAGAGGCTAATCAGTGAATTCTCCTATTGATTCAAATGGCAGCAGAATTAGACTGATTCTCCAGCTGAATTTTAAATGCTGGGTATTAAATGTTTTTGAAATGCAGGACTACTATTTTTGCACATATAGGCCCCACATCAGATATTTTCACCTAATCACATGAATTACTTATTGAAAATTAGTCCTCTAATAACCTGTACCCTCACACACTAGCTGCAAAATCAGAGCCAGCCACAGGGAAGAAATATCAACTGCATTTAGAAAGTTATTAGGATGAAGGAAGCTCTTGAGGAAGTTTCCTTTAAAGCCTTGCATATTATGAATAACCCACACTGTTCGGTATTATGTGAGTATTTCAAATATTTCCATTTGCTGGGTAAACTAAGGAATCTATGCATGGAAATATGGGGGGAGCAGGGCATAGTGGAGCGGTCAGATCCATTCCTAACTATGAATTATTTATTATTCTTTGTTTTATCAACAGTTTGGTGTTGGAACTATCAAATATTAATAGAGAAAAAAAGCAGCCAACCCTGTGGAATTGCACAGAAACTAAAACCTATTCTGGCAAATGATTTCCTACAACTGCTCTCATGGAAGTTGCCAGTGCACAGCACAGATTTCCCAGCTTTGCTCATGAGTGTTGGTCTATGGGACTGCTGTCAAAACCTTTGTGCATGACAGGTACAAGCTAAACACTAAATATTGAAACTGTTTTGCAAAAGGGGGAATGGGCTTCACCTAGAGCCAGTTCACCCACTGTAATGTTGTCTTAACAGTTTATTCTCCCTACCAATCTTGAAAGATTGCTTTCCTATAAAAAAGCCTTTGCTTTCCTGTAAAAACAGAGACCTTGTTAAACACAGATTACTGACTTTAAATCCCTCAGTGCTGCTGCAGGAGTATAACTAGCACAGTTTCCAAAGATTTATGATTTTTCAGCATTTTTTGCCATTTTTTCCTGAAAAGGTGTATGCTGTAATTTCAGAATCCAAGTTATATGCAACTCCCAAATTCATTTTGAGGTTTCCAAAGAACTACTTGTCTATTTTCCTAACCAAGAAAACATATTTTTGCTTTCCTTTTCATTTGTAACTCAATTTGCAAATGAGTTTTCAGCAGTTTTGTGCAGTCTTTGTGCAGAGAACACTTTTTAAGGCAACCAAATGCACTAAGAGCATTTCATATTTGGCATCTTCTTAAAGCTTTATCAGAGTGATAAGCCTCTGTTTCTAAATATGTGAAGGTAAAGTCCACCCTTAAAGCATAGTGCAGTTTCTTACCGTTATTTGAAGTGTGAGGCCATCTTAAGTCCAAAAGAATCAAGGTTCTCAAAAACAGTCTATAAATGTAACTCTTGCTTTGTCTTTGCACTTTTGAGTGATTGTGACTACATGTGACAGAGGTAGAAGTCACAGAGCTAATGAGCTTCCTACAAGTGTGATAGAAGCAGTCAAGCAGACCAGAATGATTTCATACGTGGCACCTGTAAGTGCCAGGGCCAAAGGACAAACTGCATGTGCTCACACTGTTCAAACACCAGAGAAACCATATGGGGAACACACTTGTAAATGCTCAAGGCAAGACAGAAGCTGCAACCAAAGTGCAAAGCATACAGCCTGCTAAAAAAGCCTCCATCAGCTCCAGGATTCCTTAGAAGAGTGTTGCTCCTTTTTACAATGAGTTTACTATGAATGTCTTGAATAGAAGCCGGACTGAGTGCCTAATTCGTAAATTGTAACAAAAGCATTATTTCCTGTAGCATTAGCAGATCTCATATCATAGGGAAAGCTCATTTATAGTTACTAAAACAAATGAAGGCTCATTCTCCTTATAAGATTACATCAAAAAGAACAGTCATGATAAAAACTAAAACGTTCAAGAGTGAATCTGTACATGTGGATCCTTCCATTAAACCTGAACCCTGTCTTGGGAGTGAAGAATTATGACATGGCTTTTTGTCTTGATGCTTATTTTGGAATTCTAGTTACTTTCAAACCTTTTTTCCCTGTCTAGCCCCGCTCTTTCCCCCTCACCTCCTGTGAGTACCATTTTGCAAGCTCAAGCACGAACACCTCTACCCTAGATAGGTAAAGAAAGTTCACTGCACAGCCCACACACCTTGGGGAGGCAAATGCAATCAGAATACATGAATAAGTGCCAGGCTCAGAGCTTTGCCTGAAGCACTTTGCAAGACTCATCATACTTATTTGTTCTCTTCCCCCTGTGCTGATCAGCAGAACTTTTCCTCTTCCAGGCTACAGGGGGGTGGGAAAAGAGCTTAGGTAAGGGAAAATGAAATATTGCTGTTACTGTGATGCCAAAAAGTGTTTACTAGGCAATGAAGAAAACCTTAACCAGCTAGGCTGAGCATGCTTTTAACTGGTCCTGCCAAAGGATAAAAGCAGCCAACTTGTCATGACAGAAACAGAATTTCAGACAATTTTAAAATGGCCATAATGAGTTACTTTCAGGCTAATGTCTTGTATATATTCAAATACTTTGTAAACAAATTAAAGTCTTGCCAGTCCTGATTTTTGCTTTAAAATAATGCATATCCATAGCCCCAGAAGAAACCTCACAAGAAAGACCAATCTGTGTGTTTCTGTCCACAAAGAAGTGCAACAGATGCTGTGATAGCATAGTTATCACGTTGCTGTAGAAACCCCAGCAGAGTATTCTTTAACTTTGTGAGTGATTAAAATACAAACTGTAATGCTGGAATAAAGAATTAACCACAGATGAGCAGAACTAAGGTGAATACAGGTAATCCCAAACACTACGGGACCTGCTTTCCTTAGCGCTAGAGCTCTTCTGTTTATATAAATAGAAGTTTAAACTGGTAAAGTTGCATTTTGCACCTTTTGAACAGGAAAAGCACTGTTCACTGGATATATATTGGATTCTGCATGGAAAGCAGAAAGCACCCTCTTTCTTTCAGACTTTTGTCTCAACAAAAGATAGTGGAAATAGTGATGTGCTAGCTCAGAAGACAGATGAACACCTTCCAGACAAAAAAAAAAATTAGAGAGGAGAAAGGATCCAATGGAGAGGTGAATCTACAGACTCACATTACAGACAAATTGCCAAATAAAGGGTACGCTCCATGAGGCAGAATTGGACCTCATGAATGAACGGCATAGATTAAAACCAGCGGTAAAGTAAAACATTGTGACTAACCAAACTACCAACCAAACAATATGAGACAAAGAAGCAGAAATAACTGAAAGCCAATGCGGTGGGACAAGGAAATCAGAGATGATCAGGTCATGCAGACCTCTGCAGAGCTTGGAAACAAGCAGATTACTATTCAAAGCACATGGAGCTGGGATAATGCTAAACCCTCGAAGACATTTCACGGCATTTGCTCCCAGCCCCTTTGTTCCCCGCTGACACGTCTGGGGATCTCTCCATCCCTAAGCCGCCCCAGCCGCCCTGCGGGCACGTTTTGTCCCTCTCGCCCCGAAGCTGCGCGCCCCAGGCCAGGCTCTGCCCGGGTTCCTTCTGCTCTTTGTGACGCTGTCGGAGGTCGGGGGAGCCACAGCCGCAGGGCGAGGGCAGAAAAGGTGGCTGCTAGGGGAGCCCCAATGCTAGAGAGAAGCGGGGGGATTGAGCCTGCGGAGCTGCAGTGGGGACCGCGGGCAGCGCAGAACCCGGCGGGCGGCCGGGAAGGGCGAGGGATGGTACAGGGGTGGCGGCCCCGGGGCTGGCGGGGGAGCGGAAGGAACCCCGAGGCCAGGCTCGCGGGGCGCATACCCCTAAGTCCCCGCCGAGGCTGCCCGAGGGGCCATGCCCCATGGCAGGCTGCGGCAGGTAGGGAGCCGGCATCGCCGGGACTGCGCCTTTACGCGCCCCGCTCGCCCTGCCCCCGCGGGCCGGGCAGCCGGGGGCGGGCGGCAGGGGTGTGCGGCGAGGGAGATTAGCGGGAGGCTGCGGCCCCGCCTTCCCCCCTCGCATCCCGGGCATAATGAGAGGGGGAGATGGACCCGAGCCGGCAGGACTGGCACCATGACATTCACCGGCTTTGTGGTGGCGCTGGTGATAGGGGCGATCCCC
>VZRN01006152.1:30953-67132 GCA_013397935.1 Dasyornis broadbenti
GCCCTGCCCGGCGGCGGCGAGGGGCGGCCCGGCTGTGCCCCCGGGGCCGGCCGGGGCCCGGGGGAGAGCGGCCGCGCTGACTGCGAGCGAGGTAAGCGAGGAGGGGGCGAGACCGGGGCGCGGGGTGGCGGCGGAGTGGAGCGGGGGAGTGCGCGGGGGGCTGCGGGACGAGGCGGGAGAGAGACACTTAGAGAGCCTTGGCCGGGCGGCGGCGTTCTCCCATCCCGTACCCGGTTCCCCGTCGCTGGAGGGAACGATGAACGAGGGGACGGACACCGCCTGCCAAAGTGACAGCCCGAGCTGCAGAGGAGAGTTAAACTGCTTCAGCGGATGCAGCGCAAAGACGAAGGTCCCGGCTGGGTTTATTCCGCCGCTATTCTAATACTGGGTGGGTGAACCGCGTTTCAAAGCTGTGCCATAAATGTTCAGTAGGCTCAGTTTGCCGAGGCTGGCTGGCACTGCTGTTTTGTAACCGGGTTTACTTCTCCGGGAAGCATTTGATCTACAGAAGTGCAGAGGCAAAAGGAGAAATAGAAGGATGCCTTGCTCCAAAGACAAACTGTTTTACACAGTACGTCTTTTCCGCCCACATCCCGGGATAATGGGGTTCACAAGTTAGTGCTGGTGATCGAGGATATCCGTGAGCTGACCCAAGAGACCTGTGCTCCCCTCACACACTCCCAGCTGAACTCCCACTGACTTCAGTGGAAGTTTTCCGAATATAAAGAGTGAATAGCAATTTCAGCATTCAGCCCTTGATCAGATTTACATATCATCAGTGTTGGCATTAAACATATTGATGTACAGTCTGGTTTTGAATAACTTCACATTTTCTCTTGCATTGCTCTGGTATTATCTCCTACCTAAATAAGAACTGTGTCCTATCTATAGCTATACTAAACATGATCAAGTGTAATGGTTGAAATTAAAATTTAAATTCCCTGCTTTGTTGTCCTTCCTTTTACATCTTTTGTAATAGCACAAGGCCAGCAAGGAACTTGTTCATTAATATTATTATTTTGTGTGTTGTGAAAGTTGACTTTGGGTTGTTAGGGGTCTTTAAAATTCATTTACTTTCATATCACTGAAAAGGATTGTTATCCCTCTTTTCCAACAGTAGCTGCAGTAGGTGTGTGAAAGAAAAGATGCTAATTTGAACAACGTGTTAATTATACATACTGGTATAAAGTACCACATGAAGAGGATAGGGAGGCACCAAGGTCCATATTGGTCATTTACACAATAAAAAAATGCAGCTTCTAAAGCTGTGTTCCAAGTCAAACATACTGCACTCCTTCAAGAAGATAGAATGATGTTATACAGTACAGATGTTTTCCTGAAAAGAATACCAGGTAGCTGATGGCATGAAAGACAAAACAGATAACTAGACAGAGATGAAAAAAACCCCAGAAAAATTCATGCCCTTTAACTCGTCTCACTTTTGGAAAGAGTGCCACAGTTGCATCTTTAATTTAGCCCAACATATTAATAGATTTTTTTAGAATTCTTCAGTCTGCTTCCCAAAATACTTTATGAGGACTTGGTCTAATATAATAGTGAAGATGAACATAGCAGTTCATTGCTAAGAATCCAATCTAGCACTGAGTAAAGTAAGTTCCAGAATCCCCTGTAATTTCAGCATGGAGGGCATTTAAGTAAAAAACCCACCAAAAGTACTGCATGATTTGGGTTTAGCTGTGTTTCTTCAGTCTTTTCAGAATGCTGCTTTGTTCCCCCAGAAAAAGGAAACCCAGGTTGGCCCCTGCTAAGAGGGAGGACACAGCTACTGAAAAATACCCAATACTTTCTAATGGAGAGGTCATCTGCTCCTGTTGGACTTGGTGGTAAACTCCAGTGACATCACCAGGGCCAATGTCTGTCCAAAAGCCTCCATGGAGGCAATATGAAAGAATCTGAGAGTTTGTGAGATGGCTTAAGGTGCAACATGGACATAAATCAATCCATTTGCCCAGAAATGAATATTATTATAACATTCCCCCTTGAAGTATGTTCCTTTGTCACAAGAAGCAAAGACATGCCACTAAGGCAATGTTAAGATGTGGTTATAGCTAGAGAGAGACAGACTACTCAGAGAAATTCTCTGCACCTCTTGCTTTAGGACCTGGGCTAAGCAAGTCCATACTCAGTATTAGGCACCTCCTATAACTAAATACAATACCATAATGAATGACTTAGCTGTAATTCTCCAGGCTTTTCAAGCTGAAATATTAAGATTCATAGGCAAAGTTAATTGGCTACATTTTGTGCATTTGTATATACTAAACTGCTTTATATTTAAACAGTAACAATGCTGTTTTTTTTTTTTTAAGCACCTTTGCAATTATACTGTATGGTACCAGTCTAAAATCAGTTTTATAGTTTTAAATAATAGGTTTTCGTGTTTCATTTCTTTCCTTCTAAAAATATCTGGGTAACATTACTTATTCATGCCTTGAAAGCAAGTAAACCAAATACAAATATACATAAATTATCACGATTAACCAAGGACATCATAGAGGACAATAAATAAATATGAGAGTACTCTCTACACAGAGCCAGTGTAAGTCCACCAGAATTGAGTATTTTAGTTACTGCTAATAACAACTTACCTGTTGTGTACTCGGGCTCCAAGAACGAGGCCTAGCTTAGTACCTGGAGCCAAGTGCTGCCACACTATGTGTGGCATGTAGTTACAGTTTTCTGCATATGTTGTTCATGCTATATTGTTACACATCTAATGCAAAGGCACTTTGAGTTGAGTGGGTTAATTATTTCTCTTTCTATTACAAAGAGGAAACAGTACAAAATAGGGTGTCTTTGTCAAAGGTCAGTGGCAGAACTGGAAATAAAGTACATATCTCCAGAAAGGCCTGACTTTAGAATCCTAACATTAAAATTGCTTTTATAACAATGTGATTCCACTAATGTCAATCCAATAAGGCTTCACTAAACTTTCATGAGAGAAGAATCAAGCCCTCAGGCTCGTAACCTAAACACCAGATTATTCTCCCTACCTGCAATACTATAGTCCAAGCAGTTGGTGGAAGGTCTTTTCGGGTTTTGGTTTTTTTAATAGCATATGATGAGAACTTAAACATGAATATCCATATTTTCCTTCTAAGAAGCAGCTTCACTGGAACCATTCTTACCAGAGCTGCACAGTGTGAGATCCCTTATTTTCTCCAGCTCTGCCCACATAAGATATCTGCAGTCTTTCAGAGCCCATTACATTGCTCAGTTTCAGTTTAGTTTCTCAGACCTTAAACCTTTGATTGCTGACATGATGGATCTCGTGGCTGCAGAGGAACCAACGCAGCACATTACACACTCAGTGTATACAATATTTATGAAAGTTCTAATACAAGGATCCTTGAATATGCAATACTGCTACTGATTCTCAAGGTAGTTCTTAAAAAGTAGTTCTGATGGAGGCACCCTTTTTTCAAGGTTAAAATGCCAGGGGGAAATAATTATAATTTTAGACTAACAGCAGTTCTCAGGAAAGTGACAGACAACAGCATTCATTGATCACAGTGAGCACCGTGCATAATTTTGCTGAAGTCAACAGGATTCATTTCTTTGATTTTAGTCAGGCCTGATCTTGGAAGGAAAGGGAAGTTTCCATTGATTTGAACCAAGGTTAGGTTTTACCTGTGCTACGGGTAGCTTTTTACAAGTACCTCATACAAACCAGTGAATTAGTTCCATTCTGAAACTGGGATAGACTCTGTTCTATGTATCATGGATCATCCCCTAGCGCTGCAATGTGGTCCCATGAGATATACAGCTTGTGGCAATGGGACACCCTCACACGTGATGTCAGTTAGGACTTACCTAATTGACTCAAAGGCAACAGAGCTGAATTATCAGTGTAGGACCTTTCTATGGCACTGTCCCACATTGGAGCACCTTGGAAATTAAGGCAAAAGTAAAAATATTTGTTGTTTTTACAGATTTCCAAAATTGAAATTACTTCTTTTGCTCTGCTTTAAATCTGCCATTTCAGAGCACACAGCATCAGGGTGAAAGGCACAGGCAATTTCTACTTCTGATTCCTCTTTTCCCAATCTACATCTACAGCCAAATTGCAAACCTTTGGATACAGGTGTTTACCAACAAACTGTGGCACACCTTTAGCCAACACCATAAACCCCACCGCTGCAGCACTTGCACGTACAGCAGAAGTGAAAGTGATTCGCATTCTATTTGCAATTCAGCCACACAGTAACAATGCTTGTTCCCAGTGAAATTTAAAAAAAATAAAACAGAGTTTGAAGTTACCCAGCATCTCTGGACATGAGGATATATAGGAAAAGAGGCCAAGCACAACAGCACAATTCTTTGAAGCCCTTTGGCTTTTTGGAGTTAATTAAAAGTTGGCTGGGTGGTTTTCCTCTCCCTGTTTTTCCTGAGCGTCTCATCTTGAGCCTATATGGCAGGTGTTCTGGAGCAAGTCTCAGCAGCCCCCACTGGATACCCTTACTTCCTTGCATTTGCAAGTATAACTTAATCTCTTTTCAACAGTGATAGCAGATAGGAAAGACTCTGACTTGGGCAGATACCAGGACAACTAAAATTACCAGACTGTATGTAAACAACAGGAATTGACCGTCAGTAACCTCAGCTAGAACACAATAACAATAAATGTACACATGTTTTTTGAGTGTTTATAAATGAGGGAATTTCTGTCAAGACAGTAGATAAATAAAGGCTTGTAGTAAAGGGCTGAATTAAGTCTGTTCTAAGACCACAGTGTGTGTCCTAGAGCTGTCTCTTAGGCCTGCTTTGTGTCCTGTGCCCTTGTTTCTAACTAATGTGGGGTCAGTTCACCTCTCCTCATCCTCCCCCTTCCTGACCACTGCTGAGGAGGGCAGAGCTGTGGGCAGGAACCCTCTGCTCCTGTTCCCTGTTGTTGAGCCTTGTGTTGAGGCAGTGTAGGTTTGATAAGCACTTTAAGCAGAGGCCTGACACCGTATTGAGCTGGTGGAGAGCAAAAAGAGAAGAGCAGAAAGAGTAGATACTACTGCATTAGCTCTACTCCCAACAGGTTTAGTTTTCTTCGGCAACTAAAAGAGCTGAAAAATTATAGTTTAAAAATTTGAGATGCTACTATACCTATGGCTCCAGAAACGTAGAGCCTCCTGTGCATACAGTGCATACTTAAGCCAGACTTATTTTCTAAGAGGGAATGCAGATGCTCTTCTCCAGAATTCTTGTGTTCTAGGGGCAGCACAGAAAGAGGCCCCTCAGACACAGGTTGGGGTACTTGAGATGTTACAATGGAACACTAGAAGACTTAACCAGTGAAATTAAGAATTAACATGTATCCTTTCAATCCTGCTAAATACTAGGTTTCTTGCTGCCTATGAAGTGAAAAAGTGTTTCCTGGTAATTTTACAATGCAAACACTGGATACTTTGCAATTAACATATTAACACATAAACATAAATTGGTAATAGAGAATAAACACACAAGATGGCAGATCATGCTGTCATCATGCAATTCCCTAGGATCAATTTACACAGGAAACAGAGCGGTATTTCATTATGAAGTAAGAGTTTTACATACTGGAAAGAAAAACTAAGCTACTCTAATGAAAGTCTTGATGTTAAAGTTCTCTTCTGTTTTATGAGGTATCACTACCATAACTAATGTATCTTTTGATCTGGTAGTAAAACTACCGCAACACTTTGAGTAAAGAACAGAGAAATAATTTTCTCATTTAGTGCCCTTTGATTTGTTAGCTAATTATTATGACTTAGCTAATAATAATTATGACTTAGTCATGTGATATAAGTCTATATTTACTTCAAAGTGCATATACCATATATTTGGTTACCTCTGTTAAATGGCAGCTTTAATACTACCTACATGTAAACACAGGCTTTCTTTTTATTTCTTTCTAGATTAACCTATCAGGTGAAAATCAAGAGTATTTAAAATCTGTTACAAAATTACCTTTAACAATCCTCTTGTGTGTTTTGAGTGTGTACATGACTAAGTTCCTGCACTGCTGTCATTGAGAAATCTGTAAATACAAAAAGAGGAGTGAGCCAAATTCTGCTGTGGAGACCTTAGAAGAGAATTTTATTCTTCAAGTATTCCCTTATTCAAATATTTGAATAGAAACATTGTGTAATGTGTACTCAGGAAACACTGTATTGATTTCAGTAGGTGTCATGCAGCACTGTAAGCAATCATGCACTAAAATAAACTTATTTTTGGAGATGACATCTTCAAACTTGCTTTCTGGTATGTCAGGAATCACTTTGCTATGACTGCAGTTGATGTTTCAAATGAAAATAATAGTCTATACAAAAGTGAAGAGCAGAAATAAACAGTATTCCAGACTCTGTCTGTATGTGACATATATAGTAAAACACAAAGAGAAAAATTGTAATGACAGATAAATGATGTGCAACTTGTCTAGAGTATAGTTATATTTGACTCAGTAATAATCCCCTCTTAGGAGCGGTAGCTCACTCGGCAACATGAGTTGAATAAATGTTGTTTGTAATTTACTGCACAGCAAATTACTGCTGAGAAAGTAAATAGGAGGCAAAAAGGAACATGCCAAACCAAACATGAGGTTAATTAATTCCTCGAGTTATTTGGCAGTTGTTCGACTTCGTGGTTTTATAAAATACACTGAACTAAATCCAGGACAGAAGCTGAGCAGGAAAAGTGGATCTACCTATTATTATTATTTACACAAACATGAACACATATAGAATGAAATGCAGGCACAAACACTGACTATTTTCATCCCATTGCTAACCCCACTGCAAACTGGATGATGGTGTAGCTTCTAAGTAGATCACAGAACAGAGGCAGATGGATTAACTGGGATTTCAGGCAATACTAATTCATACAGCTGGGCTATGTTTGATAATTTAACAGAAATGTTTCTTGTTGAATTATTACTCTGTCATGATTCTCTTCTGCTTCTGTGTAGTTATCTCTACGACCAGCTTTTTCACACCTTTGCCAGTGGCACTTGGCTACCTTCAACAGCAGATGCATCTGACATCTCAAGTAAAACTACCGTAATACAAAAATGCAAAATCCGCTGATTTTCTTGGATTTCTGTGCTCTGCAGCTCACAAGAAACACTTTTATTTCTCCCCACTTCTTTTAGACAATTCCTTATGGTTTTTAGCATGCTTTGTCTAGGAATTTGGTAAAGACCTCTCAGGAATTAAGAGAACTATATCCAGTGTTTTTCTGTCTGAGAAAAGAATGAACAAATGCATTCTTTGGCTAAAATAAACTGCTGGCATCTATGACATGCATAATAACATGGGTCAGAGCAAAAGCTATGTAATTCATATAGTTATTTTCTAATTC
The DNA here is from genome assembly GCA_013397935.1 of Dasyornis broadbenti. NCBI lineage: Eukaryota > Metazoa > Chordata > Aves > Passeriformes > Dasyornithidae > Dasyornis > Dasyornis broadbenti. The sequence goes on from VZRN01006152.1 coordinate 38,301, forward strand.
CCCTAAGGTCAATAGAATTTTGTGAAAGATAAAAGTATAGTACATTTTATATATACACACACACACACACAAATATATACATACATATATATGTTTTGCTCATTTGGGTAGAGGAAATCATATTTAAATAATTATATATCTATAAATACTTTTTCTTTGTTAGATCTTTAACCAAGTTGTAGCATCAGAAGGATCAGAAATATGACATAGTTTCAGTATAAGGAGCAAAATGCTTCCCTCATGTTAAAAAAAAAAAAAGCTTCTCTACATTTGTGTATCACTGTATGTTATGTGTGCCAGAATATTTCTTGGAAACAGCTCATTAATCCGTGAAACAGGAACTCAGAAAATGAAGTAGTGAATCTTTTGAGTGGGATACAATAATTGAGCAATAGAATATCTTGGAGGTGTAATTGTTTTATGTTTAATTTTTTTAACTAGGGTCAGTGAGACTCCAGGGAGGCAAGAATGAATTCGAAGGTACAGTGGAGGTTTATTTGAACGGAATCTGGGGAACAATCTGTGGGAGCCATTGGGACAATAATGATGCAACAGTTGTATGTCGACAGCTTGCACTTGGGTAAGTTTCAGTTTGACTAAAAATCAGTCAACTTGTTTTAATGATGTTTCAATATAAAGGACAGTCGATTTTGTAAATCCTTAGGGCTTTTTGTATTTGATGATTGCTTTTCCTGTTTGAAAGTTGTTGAATGCTGAAGCTGTTCTTCCCAGAGTACTCCACTTGCTTCAGCCACGTTACCCTTCAAAGAGGTGCCTGTGGGTATCAGTATTTCCTCAGAAAGCTGCATATGGGATTTGGAGAGGAGCAGACCATGGCAAATGCTTTGCTTTCAAAACGAAAAGTGTGAACAGGTCAGAAAGCTTAGGGCAAACACAAACTGCTCTACTGGACATCCAGGAGATGTCCACAAGGGCAGAATTACGTGCTCTGATCCTGATCTCACCTATCTAAGTGTCAGTTAAGAGCAGCTTCAGTGAGGTTACTGAATCTATAGCAATGTAAATGTTGCCAGGATTAGACTTTACATGGACTCCTAATCATAGGAAAATTCCTGGTTCTCAGGAGCCAAGGGTTATCCTAGTAGTCATCCATTCTAGCATGCCAAATAATACCTGGAACTCATGCTAAGTTTTTGGCAAATGGCAACACTTTAGAGCTATAGCCATACTGGACAGATTGAAAGTCCCTGCATTGTCCTTGCTGACCACCATTTCTCACTACTGCTGGAATGAAGTCAATCAACAGCACACTTTAGCATAATTTGGCTGGCTTTATTGCCTTTCTAACACTTCTCTCACTCACGTACCAAAGCAGTGGTTTTGCTTGCTACAAGCAGTAAGGGGCTTTTATAGCAGACTTGCACTGTGACGTTCCTAATGATTATTCCACTTTTTAAGACTGCTAGCCAGAACTAAATCTAAGCTGGTTTATAATGTTCACTACTAATCTGGACACACCATGCCAACTTATAAAAATATGAGGATTAGATGAGATAAAAGTTCAGCCATCTGGAGGCTGTGATTTTGCTTATGACTTCAGCTGTCTACGTGCAGTGTCTCCTTCCCTCATTTTCACGTAACTCCTATCTGCTTTCTATACCCTGAACACTTCAGCTGAACAAGGCTGCTGTTAGGAAAAGTAGTTCAGCGATACGGGTGAATGGTTTGGTTCGGTCTTTTCAACAGAAATGGCTCAAAGCTCAACTCAGGCCAAAAAAGCCCCAAGCACACAGTAGTTGAAAGTTTGTGCTATCTTGAATGTTTGGCAAAAATTTGGATCTACACACCACCAGATGAACTCACGAGGTAATACTGGTGCTTTGCAGGTGCTTCTTTGAATTCACAAAATTTGGGCTTAGTTTTAAATTTGGTAAGCTTTGCAAAGAAGAAAAGGTAACTCTGTAAATGTCGCTGTAGACGCAGCATGAGAAGGAAAGGGAGCTGTTTATAAAATGTTCTGGAAGGATGGGAATGGCTGAATAGAGAAAAACAGACATGCCCTGATGTGATGGAGTGTGAGGCAGTTTCACTGTCCCATCATCACAACCAAAATACATGGCATTTGTGGGCAGAGCATGGTACATCTTCATGCAGTGAGGGAGAGAAAGGCCTGGTGTCACTACCTCTGCTGGAACTGTAACCGCAGTGCGCTGGTACTGTAGATTCACCTACCGACTGTGGACTCCATTGATTTTTGTAGTTGAGAACTGTGAGAATAGGAATGTAGCTGGCTCTGCAGCAACACAGTCATTGTACTAAAATATCCCACAACAAAATGGTGAGAACTGGGTCACATCTGTTACTTTTCTTTGTGCAGAAGACAATGCTGAACTGTATGAAAATGCGATGAATTTACAGTAGCGAAGAAAGCCTTTTCTTTTCTACACTAAGATTTATACATGAGAAAATATTCCCACTTCCCTTCCTCCCACTCTGATGTCCTATCCTGATTATTCTTACAGGGAAAAAGGTACAGCAAAACACACACCATTTTCTGGACTAGGTCTTATTCCTGTTTTCTGGAGTGAAGTGCGTTGTCGTGGTGATGAAGAAAACATACTGTTATGTGAAAAAGACACCTGGCAGGATGGGACATGTCCTCAAAAAATGGCAGCTGCTGTCACATGTAGCTCCTCCCTGGGTAAAAAAAATACATATGGTTTTGTTAACTCCTTCTCTTATTTAAGTAGTAATAATTACTCATTATTAAATTAGAAAAAATGTCAAGGTTTTTTGGAATAGAAAATTATAGAGATTGAATTGTCACATCATTAACTGCTTCAAATACCTCAAGCAGCTCCTAGCTTAACAACATTTTACCTTTCCACAATCAACCATCAAATTGTTTCTTGGAGATGTAAGTTGTGAGAAAGAAAAAAGTAGCAAGAATCTCCAGTTGTAAAAGCAGGATTGTTTCCCCACTTTTTTTTAATATCAAAATTATATTATTAGGAAAACAAGTCTCATTAATGTTTTTAAGATATTTGATATTACTTTAATCAATGTGCTAACTAAATGGGCAGGCATGCCATCAGATTTAAGATAGTGCTGGCCTCAAGGAGGCCTGGGCTGGCAGTGCTGGGAAGCTGGCAATGCCAGTCTATTCAGCTGTAACCAAAACGTGCGGCTGCAGCCAGTTCTGTGCTGCCTTTCCTCTCCTACTGACATTCCTATCCAAAGAAGGCAGGTGCATTTTTGTCCTAAAGCTCTATTACTAATGAGCAATATTCTGACAAATTACTTTTAAAAGAACATTTTGGTCTTAACTTAGAGAACTATTGAGTAGAGGGAAGGGAGAATCTTTTTAAGCTAGGAGACAAATTGAAGAACCAAAGCAAGTGAAATAGTTTTGCCTAAAGAAACTGAAAACTATAAATGTTTTCACATTTTGCAGGTTCTATTGCAACTAGCCTTTCTAAGTATTTGCAACCCCCTCCATATTTCAGATCAGTGAAACAGTAACATGAAATTGGAGAAATGCCCTCAGTATTGTTGGTTTGGGTTTTTTTTTAATAACCAAGAATTAGATTAAATCATAGCATTAATTGGTTGGAAGGTTACACAAAAATTATTCAAATTTAAATCATTCTTATGTCAGATATGATGAAACTAAAAAATAACCCTGTTCATGTTAGAGCAATTACAGCGTTTGATATAGCTTTAAGCTATTTCCATTATTGTAGATTTATTCAGCAGTGATGTTTTCAAGACTGTTTCTTGGTGCACTAGAAGAGAGCTACTGATTTAAAAGACTAGAAGCAGGAAGAGAACAATACCTGCACAATTTAAATGAGACTCCACAGACAAAGAGATTTCACTGCTCTGACTGGATTTTCTAACAGAATGAGAAAACACGAGGATGAATATCTATTTCTGTGTCCATGACATAATTTTTGCCTCTTATTTCAGATTTTACCCAATTTTTCTCTCACTGGTAGACACGCAGCTCTACTTACTGATTCAGTATTTGGCCTTACAGCACTAAGTGGCTATGAATGCTCTGACACTTAGTTAATTCAAGATCAGCATGATTACTTGCATGTGTAAGACTTTGCTGCTAGTGAGAGTGGAGCATAAGGCAGCTCGCTTTACTTGCACATTTTCCATCTAACTAGAAAAAATAGAATGTGGTTCTTGAGTGATATCAGAGAAACCATTAAGCCATCTTCCTCTTTCTTTATTATCAGAATTACATTTTAGGAAGTGAATGACCTCTTCTATATCCTGTGCTTGCTCACAGCCCCTGGCTTCGCTCTGGTCCGGCTGGCTGGTGGGAGCAATGCCCACGAAGGAAGAGTGGAAGTCTACCATGGTGGCCAGTGGGGGACAGTCTGTGATGACCAGTGGGATGATGCAGATGCTGAAGTTGTCTGTCGGCAGCTTGGCCTTGGGTTTGTTTTTCTATGTATTTTTATTCCAGCAGCAAAGCAGGACAGTTATCAGACACACAGCTGAAACTAGAAGAAGTGTAATTGTCAAGAAAAAGCTCCTTTAAAACTGCACTGATAATTTGGAGCAGTAACTTAAGTTTATTTGTAGAAGGTTCAGGTACAGTGACATTACTTTCAATTCCCTGGAACTAGTTTCCAGTGTCATAAGACAGGGCCAATTTTGTCTGTTTCTCTGGACAAAGAATATGTCTCAGAATAAATGTTGACTTTGTAGCGAAAACTCACTACAGCTCCTGTAAAGTTTCAATGTAAAACTGTAGGGTGAAGGAAAGGAATTTGCTTTGACTGTTCAAATCTTTACGATCCATTTTGCTGCAGAGTCTGACAGTCTTCTTGCTTTGGCACAAGAGTGCTGCTTTGTCAGAAAGGATATGGTTTTTGGCATACCTGTGAGAATCTCTCTAGATCCGTTTAAATCATGAGTCTCTGAAGACTGTCAGTTTGCGTATACTGAGGTAGAGATCTGTTTGAAGTTTTGACAGTTAAGCTTGTCAGTGATTCTGTCTGAACTAAGCATGGTCTGAAATACAGCTACAGCAACAGAACAGGATTTTCTTGCTTCCTTTCTTAAGAGTCAGGGGGGATTTTGATACCACACAGAAGACAAGTATTTGCAGAAAGATGCTGCAGAGGTGGGAAACTAAGAGGAGAACTGCTGGATCAGAGAGGAAGGAGATGAGGACAATTGGGATGGAAGACCAGAGGGGTTGAAGAGGGAAAGAACTAGGAGCAAGATGCAAACAAGATGCTAGGTTGTATCCCATGCAGGAGAAAGGGATTGTGTCTGAGATAGACTGGATGAGAACTAAGCAGGAAAATGCAAAGGAGACTGGAACAGAATTTGCCTATTCAACCCTGCTGGGACTATGATGAATTAAAAGAAGTGATACTGAAGGTAGCAAGTTCTGTGGCATTAATGGGTGGTCCCCAGGGTGTACTTGTTTTGTAACTTGAAGCCTTGAGCTGCCTGAGTCACCCAAATTAGCTCAGAAGGATGAGAACTGTGGAACAGTTTAAAAGCTTGTAGATCTCCTGCTGAGCCAACAGGGGAACCAACATGCTTCTCTGACATCAGATTTTTATTTTCTCCCAGCTTATTTTATGTTGTATTGCTATATTTCTGTACATTTTCAATTGGGAATACCTAATGGAAAGTCTATCTTCTTGCAGGCTTTTCCTGCTTTTGAATTGGGCTGCTATTAATAGGTTTGGGGAATTACGAAGCTCTGCTTTGCATTTCTGTATACTAAAGACAAGTGTAATGCTCTTAGTCTGCCTCCTTACTGATGACACTAAAACTTTTTATTATTTACATTTAATCATCACAAACTGCAGTCCTTAGATGCTTCTAATTTGATTAATTTCTCTGAGTAAATAAATTGTATTAAGATGGTGCTAATTCTGAGAAGTCTTTTTGAAACGTTTAGAGATTTACAGAATTTCTCAAGTAAGCAAAATGTTAAAACAAACGTGCTAATTAATATGAAGTGAAATCTTACCAACAGGGGCAGTAGACCAGTTCTGAAGAACTAAAAATAATCTAAATTTGCATACTGTTAATCCATCTGAAAACATGCCAGAAACTGTAAAAGTAAAGCTTCTCAGTAAGTAGCTTCCCACACCCCTTCAACTTTTCTCTAGCACTCCTATAAAATTTCAGAATATGAATCTACCATTAAGAGGTGGAAAATAATGATAACCTATTTTATTATTTGGTTTCCTAAATATTTTTTGCTTGATACAAATTCCCCTTGTTATAATGATGGGATGTATTTTCTCTGCTTTGGTGTAACTCCAGAGACTCTTACTAGAGCATGGTATAACTTGTTTTCAGCACTCAGAGTAGTCAATCCTTATCTCTTTGATTTCAGTCAGCTTTTGAATGAATAAGGTTTTCCTAACATTTTCTATACATTTGTGCCAGCATTTGTATCAGATACACTGGAAAACCAAGATGCTTTTATTTAGTTAATTTAAACTTATCCTTTAGATAGGTAAATCATAATAGTCAAAAATTTAGTTAGACATTTCAATCTTGCCATTTCAAACTAGAGTGAATATATGAACAGAGGAACTATTGAGTGGAAAGAAACCGAACCATGGCAAACATTTACATATGAAAGACATGGAATTTTAAATAGAATTGGAAAAATCCTGATAGATGTTAAAAGGTTAAACACTGCATAATTTCTGTAATTCTGAAACAATGCAGTATCTTCAGCTGACGTAGCTTTTTGTGCTGACATAGAATAGACCCCATACAAGGGTAGCCATTGGTCTGCTTCCTGTTCTTGTATCTATTGCTGATTGGTGTTATGACATTGCCAAGTCTCTTAACAAGTCTTTGCTGTGGTTTTTACATCACTAAATGGGGAAAAATCACTTTCATCTGCCTCATCTGGGTATTTGAGGTTTGATTAATGTGCTTTGAGGACAACAGGTGAAAGTCACTGTAGAAATATATATCGGATTATTTTTACTACATATAGACATTAAATGAAGATTAAAATTAGAATCCTCATACCCAAGCTGTACATCTAGAATCTCTCCTAGGAAAGTTAAAAGTCAAAGGCACAGAAAAGGAAAAACTTCAGCTCTCTTGCTCCTGACTGTGTGTTCCTTGCATTTCCTTACAGGGGTGTTGCCAAGGCATGGAGCCAGGCTTACTTTGGAGAAGGCTCTGGCCCCGTGCTGCTGGATGAAGTGCAGTGCACGGGAAATGAACTCTCCATAGAACAGTGCCCAAAAAGCTCCTGGCGAGAGCACAATTGTGGCCACAAAGAAGATGCTGGTGTTTCCTGCACACCTCTCACAGGTACTTCAGTCATCAACAATCACACGGGAAAACAGGGACAGACTTCACAGCTCTGGAAAGAGAACTTTGAAAGTTTGCAGATGCACAAACCCCAGACCGGATGCAGTAAATGCAATGCTACTGATTTTGCTTTAGAACAGTAATTAGATCTAAGAAAAACTGATCCTTGTTTTGTTTTCCCTTACTTGTTCCCGGCACAGATGGTGCACTAAGGCTCACAAGTGGGAAGGGCAGTCACGAGGGCCGCCTGGAGGTCTATCACATGGGGCAATGGGGCACGGTCTGCGACGATGGCTGGACAGAGCTGAACACACAGGTGGTCTGCCAGCAGCTGGGATTTAAGTAAGATTACTTGATATTGGATATCTGACTCTGTGACTTGACCATGATGACAAACAGTTACATGAACCCTACATGGACTCTATTTTAAGAGTCCGGTTTTTTAATATTAGCTGAGTGCTTCATAGAAACTACCGAGTTTCTATGCTTTAAAATTCATTAAAGTCTGCTTCCCTCAGTCTCACAGAGGTATTTAGGCTTTAATTTAGGCAGAAAAACCTTCAACAAATGTGATTTAGCAGCCTTTATTCACCGAGTTCCTTCCAATTATCTTTTTTGCTGAGATCAAGGAATGTGCTATAGAGAAAAACTGACTTTGATTTCTATTTTGCCTATAAAAGTTTGATTCTTCTAAATCTTTGCTTGTTGTACAGTCATTTTTAATGACAGACATTTTCAAGGTGTAAGCCCTTCTGCACTATCTCAGAAAATCCCACAGCCTGGCCCCGGAACAGTTATGTATTGAAAAGCGCGTGATAGAAAAATCCCATTAGTTTCATGTGTTCACTCTTCCTACTTTTCCTACTGACTGTGGCTACAAAGATACACTCTCAGTAGGTGACTGTTGTCTTGCCTTCAAACTGTAACAGCTGACATTCAAAAAAGGATTTTGCCTCATTTTCTCCAGACTGCGACATTTAAATATATATATAATACTAAGAACTTACTTAAAGCCTCAAAGTCATTGAGCCAGCCATATGCTTGGTTGAAGAGCGGCCTTAATCAAAGGTATTACATTCTTAAGTTTGTATTAATGTAACAGTAATTCCTTAAAAAGAACGTTACAGAAGAGGCAGCATATGGTGCTCTCATTGAATTTAATGCTAAATTAAATTCAATGCTTACTGACAATACTTGAGAAACCTTTCTTTCCTCAGGAGTAACTTCCTTCCTTTCTAATGCTTAAGCACCACATGCCCTCTGATCACTGTGGACCAAAACATGTGGACCTGTGTGTTGTGCAGGTATGGGAAAAGTGCAGGTATGGAAAAAGAGAGCCATTCAGAAGGAAGCTCTGGGCCCATCTGGTTGGATGATGTGATCTGCTCCGGGAAGGAGACAAACCTTCTGCAGTGCTCCCGGAGGGAGTGGGGAAAGCACGACTGCAACCATCAGGAGGATGTCAGACTCGTCTGCCACCCAGAAAACGACATCCACAAGCTCTCACTCGGTAAGGAAGCTCTTTGCTAAAGTCACAGTGTGAGTATTGCCGTGGAGACAAATCCAACCAAAGTACAAGATATGTAACGATTCTCAAAATCCTAGTATTTGTCAGATGGGTGCAAGGAAGGAACAGGAAGGGAAAAACCCTTACTTTTCTCCTGAGGATCATAGGAAGTAATCACATTTTGTTTAGAGGAGTAAGCATCCAGAATCCTTTGTTTAGAGGAGTAAGCATCCAGAATATTAAAGCTCAACACAGATTTGCAAGGTAACAAAGTCACATTCCAGAGATGCCATTCTCTCAATCTCCACCAGATTTTAGACCTATTCAGCACTTCCGGATGGTGTATCTAATTTTACTTGGCACTTCTCAACCTCTAAGTAACACTCTTATGGTGTCAGATACTGGAGAGATACCTGAGCACTGAGGAATACAAATCAATAGTACATCCTCCTATGGCTTTGCATTCAGACAATCCAAAACAAGGGATATGGAGAAGGTGGGAAGTTCAGAGACAGCAAGAAGGAAGGGTGAGAAGCATGAAATTATTTCGGTGTTACTACTGCCTATCATTTACATTGTGTCTGGGTGAATGGGCCCCACTTGCTGATCAGGACAGAATCATATTACACACACAGATAAAATAGTCAGTTCCAATGTCAAAAGTCTACAAACTTGTATGAAAATAAAAAGAGTAAAAAGACTGATAAGAAAAGAGATGATAGAAGAATACAAATTACATATGAAATCGTAGAACAAAATATATAGAAATAAATTCCAAAGATTCTTAAATCCGCATGTAGATAACTAACAATAATTCTGGCTATATATATATCTATTCTAGTAGAAACTACATAGGAACAATAGGTTGCACAGTAATTCTGAAAACATTTCATTTTTACAGTTTGCTACGCAAAGTGTGTAGCTTGTCAGAATGTAGCCTTTTAGAAAATTGTTGCCAATGCCATTTTGCTTACCCAAGAATATTTCAGTTGAATTTGAAATTAGTATTATATGCTTGTTTCCGGGAAAACTCGGACTGAAGGTTTATCCCACAAACTACAACATGGATTTACTGCATGATGCTGCTACTTGTTATAACAACACTCAGCACTTCCACATGTACTTTTCTAGTCTCTCCCTCTTTATAGTCTTTTTCTAGATAGCCCTCTCACTATCCAATGAATGTTTTATGTCGCAGTCCATACATCAAATCCTATTTGGTAGAAAGAATTTTCTCAAACTAAAAATAACAGGAATTCAAACCATGACTGCTGTCTTTACAGATGCAAACCATCAGCGCTGCTTTGCTCAAATTCCTATAAAATATAATCTCCGCCGAAGGAGGTCTGGTTCAGTTAAATACATCCATATGGTAACATTCTCGCATCCCCATGACCAGAATGTTATATTAATTTAGTGCCTATAAATAGATATATATTTTCTAAACCGCAAGAAGATGAGATAACAATAAAATATTATTCATAACCCATGCCTCCATCTGGTTAATTTTCACCTAAGTGATACTCCTCCAGAACACATCAGTTCAACAAGAAAATAATACAGCTTATCTGACATTTCCTAGAAGATTTCTGGCTGGAAAGTAGACAAAGATTGTTATTACCATTTACTTCCTAGCATTTGAAAAAGAAATTTTTTCCCCTGTAAGGATAAATTCAGTGGAAAAAGATGAGAAATTAGTAGATGATATGACTTAAGGAAACGCGGATATTAAGGAACACTAAAAATGAGGCAGAATACACTAGGATAATGACATTTGTTCAGTAAGATCATGACAGTGTAGGTAAACAGAAGGTTGGTGAAATTAATTCATGTAGCTGTCCAGACAGTATGAACTCCAACAGAAACAAAATGCTTCAAATTACATCTGAAGTAAACAGACTTTGCTTTTATTTTCAAATATTTCCTTATTCATTTAATTACTTAGGCCAGATTTAACTAGTGCTGACCAGACTCATGTTTTGTATGCAAAAATTATTCATACCCTAAACTGATCTGAATTAAATACCAAACACAAATGTCTCAAAATACTGCGTTGTTTAAGAGCACAATTAAGTAATTCCCCATCCTCACAGATTTAGAAAAGATTAGCAACAGGTTAGAAGAACGAGGAACAGTCTCTTCAATTATTCTAAAAAGCAACACTCATGAGTGTATTAAAGATTATAAAGTATGCCACACAAAAAGATTTAGAAGGTGATTGTCCCTTAAACATTATAAAGATGCCACAGAGGAATTCATAACTGTTTTAAGGGTATTTGCATTGCTTGCAGGCTATAGAGGAATTTTAGAGTAAGTGAGAATTAAGTATGTACTTTGCCTAGTGAGTCAAAATTTAACTACAGGTCAAGCACTGCAGAAAGCATAAGTCTGACTAATCCACATAAGTGAGATCTCATGTCATGAACATATCTGAATAAGCAACCAATTTAAACCGGTAGAAAAATAATCAGTCTAGAATAACATGCTGCAGAACAATGTGCGTAATGATAAGGAATAGTTGAAGTTCAACACAATGCTGCACTTTTTCTGCTGAGGCAGCGGTTAAGAGAAGCAGCAGCAACCAGTTTGAGAATGGGTTTATGGACTGAGATAAAGTTACATTTGTCCATAAAGTTTCTGTAAGGAACACCTGTCCAGCTTGTATGGGCATCATATCAAAGGTATCTCAGGTGTTTTCTACCTTTTTGTGAAGAAGTGTGGTCAATTTCTGAGCTATGTCACATATTCGTACAGAATGAAGGAGCCAGCTGAACTCTGAAGAGTACAGAATAGTAGTGTTTGGTATTTGTCTTGTAATTTGTACACACTGCTTCCTTTTGCCAGCCAGGAAAAATATGACTGCTTTAACCACTGGTATTAGGCTTGTTGAACATAAGCAGCAGCAGTACTGAATATAAAGAAAATAACTTAACGTACCTGTTCTTGCTTCTGTTGGTGTGAGCTGACAGCAGTAATTTATTCCCAGGTCCTCCCATCAGGCTGATGGATGGTGAGAATAAGAAGGAAGGACGTGTGGAGATTTTTATCAACGGCCAGTGGGGCACAATTTGTGATGATGGATGGTCTGATAAGGATGCAGCTGTAGTCTGCCGACAGCTTGGCTACAAGTAAGAAAACTCATTAAGCTGTTTTCCAAGTTATGTTTTCTGTATCTAAAAATCTTAAGTCTCTGCAACCAAATACCACAAACGTGTCTAATAAGATAAGTCTTTTAAAACTTGTCCGTTTGGCATTATTTTAGAAAAGTGTATTTCTACTATTTGTATGAAAAGTAATAAGACTATGTCTTCAAAAGGAATATTCATTAAACAGCATAATTATGAATTGGAATGTTAGTATTCAAAAGTGTGTCACAGCGACTGGCAACAGAAATGCAAGTTTATGCTAGTTATACTTCTTGTTAGAAGTTAAACACTTTGAATTATTAATCTATTCATTAAATACAAAATTTTAGTTGTCATATTTGTTTCAGAAACAGGCCAGTGTCCACTGTCACAAGGTGTGTATATGATGACTGCAGATTCAGATGCAGACACACCAGCTACTGAATTCCTAGGTTTTTTTCCTTCATTTACAGATCTGGCTTAATTTGATGTAGCCTGGAGATTTGATGAAACTATTACACAAGGGATTATGGCTTCAGCCTGCATGACAGTAATTTGAATAAGCTTCGTTTAACACAGGAATAGACCTGAGAGAACAAACCCACCCTCTAATTAAAACCACTGCAATATATGTGTCACTTTTGAAAGAAATCACTTAATCAGGCTTACATCACTCATCAGCATTTTTTTTCTGGATACCTAAGAGCCGGTACCCAACTATAGGGCAGATCTATAAATAGCAGTAGTAATAAGACTTGAAAAATGTCCAGAACACTAGTGAAATACAACAGAAAATTAGTGAAATGTCTTTCCAAGTGTATTTGTAAGGAAATTTGAGCTTAAGAACTATAAGTCATATTAACTGTTTGTTGTACCTAACAATGCGAAGTTTCTGCAACCAAGTATCAAATTATGTCTGAACACACAATATATGCCTTTTAAAAACTGCCTGGTATTAATTCAGTAAAAGCCTATTTAAAAGTAGTAGTAGACTTGGGCTTCAACTGGCAAAACTTGACTTAGCACTCTTACAAGTTACCGAATTTGTAAATTCTAGGGTAGTTGACAATCTGTGCCAATCCACTGGATTTCCTGATTAACAATACTATGAATAATGGTAATGCTGCATCTGAAAAGCTCAGCATGTTATTGTGCACAGCCCTGTGGTGAGAAAAGTGAGAGGAAAAGACTTGAAACCACTCTTCTCTCTAGGGACATATCTGAACAGGCAAAAAGGTTGATTCTCTGATGGTCCTCAGTGCAGAAATAGCTGGCTTGAAAAGCAGCAATTAAAGGACACGTGTTTGTTAGGAGTGGACTAAAGCCAGTTGTAAAAACATATTCCAGCATGTAACAAGCACATAAATGTTACAGTTGCACCTTCAGAGATTTCCCAATTATATGAAATTATTTTCTCTATTAAGCTGCACTCCTTGCTCAAGAACACCACGATTTTTACATTTGTTTCCTGATAGATGTTCTACAGCAGCGGTTGGTTTGGTGGTTTTGGTTGGTTGGTTGCTTGGTTGAGTGGGTCTGAACACGTTTCATTCCCATTATCAGCAAACTGAAAGATTGCTGATCCACTCTAAGAGATAGATTGCTTCCAAACAAATGTAGGGAAAAGGAGGTAGTGCCCTTATTAAGTAACTGATAACATTCTGCAGAGACAATTCTGTACTAAACTGCAATAAATACTTCTCTGGGGAAGGATAAGAATACTGTGGCAATTCACAATAAAGTAGTTTTCAATATCCTGAGGAACTTTAGAACAATACCCTAAAGCAAAAACCTTGTTATTTGACACAGAGATACCAAAACCAGGTAAGAATTTACAATGAGTGTCTGTACGTGTCACTGTGTTGTAACAGCAAACATGAGCATATCAGCTGCCCACAGGTGTCAGAGTGTTGAACTTACTCTTTTGTGGTTATCTGTAATCAGAGTATCCCTCACAAAAGAAAAGCACTGGAGCACGAAAAGTCACTACTTGGAACTGACAAGTCAAATCATAGTAAACTCATCAGGCAGACATTGTCCTATACTGTTTCCAAAGGCAATTAAGGCCTTGGATTATCTACCAAATACATCCTAGCCATGGAAACTGAAAACGTGTAACAACAGTTGACCTTGTGGTATCATCTCTTGTCTAGTGTTTTATGTGCTTCTCTTTCCTGGATTTTTGCAATTTCTGCATTCCAACCAACGTTCCCTACTTGGAAATTCTGCCCACCTATCCTTCAGTGCACAGTCAAAAAATCCACAAAGGCAAAGCTATTCATGTCCAAGTTTCAAAAGGGAGGAAGCTCCTATGTGTTACTTTCATGTTTCAATTATATGGATGTGGCAATTGAGAGCTGGGTCCAGTTTGATCCAGCCACACTTTCAGTATGATGAAACTTTGAAAATGGTTTGACAAATCAGGATTCCTCCCCAACAGACCAAACCCAGGTGAAGAAGGGATGTAAACTCTTAATGCCATTTTAACCCACCTCCCCCAACACTGCAGGTATTAAAGAGGTACAAGAAGAGGTGTAAAGGGAGAGAAATACTTTCTTGCCCAATACATTTTCATAGTCAAATTCTCTTTCTCTACTCCAGCATTTCATCATACCTCCAGTTACATTTCTGTACACGTAGAAGCAGTCCATTACAATATACAATTACAACTGAAACCTAAGATACAGTGCAACATTTTAGTTATCTGGAATTCCATATATCCTCATCCCAGTAAAATGTCAGTAAATTGCTCTTAATCAATAGGTTAACTTGTAGTTCAGGCACACCTAGAGGTGCCTCTGGCTTCCTGCCCCACTTCTGTGTATAGCCAGTCGGGTGGTCTCTCACTCACAATTCTTTCTGACTCTTAAACCATATACAACAAAACATCTATTTATAAATTAAGAAGATTATCCTACGTAATTAAGAGTAACAATCCATCACAAGAGTTACCAAATGAGATGTTTAAGTGCTACACAAGCACCAAGTACTGGGTTCCCCCCAAGAATAGCAGGGTGCAGATACTGAACTGCTCTCCAGTCACATGACATTTTTAGAACTCAAGTGTGGGGTGCCCTTTAAAAAATGACATGATAACAAAATACTTTAATAACTACTAACAACTAATAGGTCTGTACATCACAGCTCCTACCGCATCACAAGTACACCATATTTAACTGGCCCATCTTTCTGAGGGAATCAGACCTGAACAAATTATTTTTAGCATTCACAGATGCAGACTTTATACGAGGATTAAAGAGATTACGAAAAAGCAGCTTTCACATATTTTGTGGTATGGAGAAACGTAATGCTGATACAATGTAAAATACTTTGCACACTGCCTTCTAACCAGATGCACAAAAGCAGATTTTAAATATTAATGAACTGAAGCAATTTTACCAGATTTATTTTTTAACATACCAGAATAAGAGAGGCGATGAGAAGGTGGCTGTTATCAAGTGAAACAGTGAAGGGCTTGGGACAAAACCTCAAGGTCTTTCACTACTCATTTGGAAATATTTGAGTAAAACGTAGAATAATGCCTCAAAATATTTAATAATAATAGAAAAATGTGCTCTGTCTGCAGAGGTCCAGCTAGAGCAAGGACAATGGCGTACTTCGGGGAGGGCAAAGGCCCAATCCACGTGGATAACGTCAAGTGTACAGGAAACGAGAGATCCTTGGCAGATTGCATTAAGCAGGACATTGGGACGCACAACTGCCGGCACAGCGAGGACGCAGGGGTCATCTGCGACCACTTAAGCAAGAAAGTCCCTGGGAACAGCAATAAAGGTGAGGCCCTGTTGTGCAGGGCAGACCAATAGGTTTGGAAGGGCAACAGCCATGGTAGGAAGACAGAGACTCAACAGTTGCACCTCACAGATGAAATCGTTTTATCAAAAACACTTAGACAAACAAAAGGGGTGGGAATCCTCTCTCCTTACACTGTGTGAGCTTATTCTGTGCAGCCACACAAAGGAACCTCCAAGACTATTCAAGTGGTACAGGGTATTTGTCGCCATGGTTTACAGCAGCCAGGTCCATTAAGTTGCTCGAGGGACATGAAAATGAAAACCTGGACAGCTCCTTTCAGCTTTTCAAGGTACAGGTTATTCTCAGATGAGGACTGAGACCTATGTGGCTGGTCAAGCTCTGCTCCACTTACAGGCAGTAAGAAGAGCCCTGTAAAATCCTACAGGTGAGAAGCAAATGCATTAATGGCTCTGCAATCAAAGTCAAAGGAACTCAGCTACTAAGTCTTGAAAGAATTCAGTGTATCAAAATTTGGATGTTAAAAACTACCAGGAAACAAAGAACAATTTCAACCTTTATGGTTTGGTTTCTTTTTTAAAAGTTAACGCTCATTGCAGATTGGCTACTTCACGTTGCATTTAATGCTCTCTACATCTCCCTTTCTGGTTTAGATTCTCTTGCCTCTGTTTGCGGACTGAGATTACTCCATCGTCGACAAAAGCGAATAATTGGTGGGAAAAATTCTTTACGGTAAATAACTGGTAAAGACAAGTGATTTTGAATATAAAGCTTCTAACACGTATAAAGCTTCTAGACATGTATTCACCATAAGTCGTTTGCCTAATTTACACTCTTATTGTAGGCTTGTTGTTTCTTTTTCTTTTGACTCATCATGATGTAGGAGTAAAAATATATCCAAAGCAAATTTGGTAGGAAATTGATTAATACTTGCAGCATTAGTTAAAAATCTATAGATGCTTATGGGTTTAGTCCTTGAATGGGTTAGTTTTTTAACTTAAAAAATAGCTATTTTACTTTTAACAAAGAGTATCTTAATAACAGGATGTGAGCTATAAAAAGAGAACTGAATGTATGACTATAGTATGAGGTTTTAAGTGCTACCTACACTGAAAAAAAGGCCTGGGTATGATTCACTGCCTAAGACCTTATTTTCCTTCACAAAATAAGCCTTGATGATGACACAGCTAAAAAACCAGGAGGCACTGACTTTACTTTCTTAACAGGTGGGACTAACCACAAAAAAACCCAAACATATTCACACAATCTTACAAAAGGCCTTGTAAAAACTACACAAACAGTATCATTACATGTCACTGTGCTACCTGTTTCGAAGTACATTCACAGCACCAATCAATCCATTTGAAAGAAGACGCTGGCCAAGTGGGGGAGCTTCAAAGAACAGCAACAAGAGGAAGCCCAGAAAAAAATTTTAACACAGCCAGATAAAGTAATGTAGGATGACTTACTCTCATTTGTGCGAGGTAACAGATAATGCACTCGTATAGGAAGTGACTGAGAATTCTTGTCTCAGAATATGTATTCTAAGGACACTTGCTGAAATGCAGTGGTGACAAATAATGTACTGCACAATTCAGCCGCAGCAAGGAAGCTGGTCTCAAAATAAATCAGTACACGGATGTTAAATGAAGCAAAAAGGTGAGAAAAATCCAATGGTCCATACAGAAATGCTTCAAAATCAAGAAAGGGAGCATACACATGTATCAGAAAAGGACTCAATGTCACAAGAATTCATTAACACTAAGAACTTGAGGAAAGAAACTGGAAAAGGAACTGGATACCTACATATGTACCAGCAACTCCAAAGCTGTCTGAATATCCTATTTTAGAAAAGCATATTAAATCCTATCTTCCAAAATGGAAAAGTGTCTAAATTGTTTTATTCTTCATCAGAAGTAAATCCCTCTGCCTTACTTTAACACATCTGGCACGGGTAATTCTGAGATGCTGGACTAGATGATCCCTGGCAGCTCTTGCTGTCCAGCACACCCGTTCAAGTTGACAATACTCAGAAAACACTCAGACTACAGACTACCTGTTGCTTACTCTTAGATGCTGCTGTTCCTTACAGGTGCATCTCTCTTCCTTTCCCTTCTCTGATTCTTAATCTATTAAAGCAGCAAAAAAGAATCCATCCTGTATTCATAAGTCTGCAAGTATGGCCAGATCTACTATAAAAAACAGATTATCACAGGCTGAAAAAGGGTGCTTATCTATACTTTAGGTTTTGAAGTTTGCTTTAGACCTCTTGGTTTGCCAGCTTCCTTTTTCATGAAGACAGGGTTGGATGCTGGGTTCATCTTTTCAAGAAATTCTGCTTTCCCTTCTCCAGCTGACAGGAAATTTCTGGTTTGTTGACTTGTATGGTATTTGGTGAGGAACCCATAGAATGTATTTTTGGCCCAATGAATGCAATCTGAGAAGGGGAAATTCAAATAGCTGACTGTGGGAGGAAGCACTCAAGAGTGCTGGATGCCCAAACTCTCTGTAAAGTAATCTGGAGCATTGTTAAATGGAATTCTGAATTCTGCGGGAATATAAAGGCATTCACCACCATTAATAAACAGCACATCCTGTAAGCTGTGTCAGTGAAAGAAACCCAAGAGGATTCCCATTCCAGGTAACTGAGCAGCTACCTGAGCTCCTCGCTGCTGTACCCTGAACACCATGTGTCACTCGTCTGCAGGGGCGGCTGGCCGTGGCAGGTAGCACTGCGGCTGAAATCCTCACATGGTGACGGGAGACTCCTGTGTGGTGCCACTCTCATCAGCAGCTGCTGGGTCCTCACTGCTGCACACTGCTTTAAAAGGTGAGTCTCTTTGCAATAGTGCACTGCGTTTCAAACTGTTTTGTTGTTCTGGGCATAGGCAAAACCATTTTGCTCCAAGCCCATGGAAAACTGTTCCAAGAGCTGACCTTTGGTTATAAAAAGCTTTACCACTCAACTTCCTTTCTCTCAAACAAACAAAACACCCTAATGCATTGAAATTATTTGGGTGTTATCACTCATGAGATTTATATTCACAACTTCAGCATTTTCATGAAAAAATACAGACAACACTTCTGACATCTTAACTTTCTGTTCCAACAAAAATGCAGCTTATGGCTTTTAGGTTTCCGTGAAGAGAACTGAGCAGACACCAAACACATGGACTGTAATATTTCGGATTAATTTTGGTAACAACAGATCTTGGCACTGATTGACCTTTTTACTGTATCACAGCAGTGACTAAATGCAGGACTTCTCTGCTGATGAGGTTACTGAAGTATAAAACATCAACTTGCACAATAGGGAAGACAATCTAGTATTTTAAACTTTCAACAATTATTATTTCATTGAAATGAGCTGGGAAAGAAGCACAGTAGAGCACTACAGTTTTGAGCAGATTTGCTAGAATTTGCTGTAGCAGGCTGCAAATGTTTTAAATTTAGAATTTGAGCCTTTCCTTTTGCACACTAGTGACTAAAATGAAGAGTCACATGTACTTTAACTCAAATGCAGATTATGTTACCTTTGCTCAGCATCAGATGCACATCTTTTCATGTTTCCTGGAATCATGAAGGACTTCCCTTGCTAATATTTCAAGATGGAATAGTCAAACTCAGTAAAATGTCCTGCTGCTTCAATTGAAGGTCCCAGGTGTTTTTGCAGAACTATGGAAGAACTTCAGTTGCTTTCATCAAAATTCATAGACAATGTCTTCCTATTCTGCTGCTTATCATCTCTGTAGTGATTACCAAGGATGCAACCTGAGGTCTTGAGAAAGCCTTTGGAAGAGGCTTGGAAACTGAATGTGGTGCCAAGGAGTGCCCATTTCAGATGCTCTGCTGAGCACCTACATAAGGGACAGCAGCATGGCTGGAACAAAGTACATTATGGCACTTCCAGACTGGTGCAGCCACTCGAGGGGCTGTTACAGGCTACCCTGAGATTGTTACGTGTGCTCTCAGTGACCAAAGTATTCTTTTGCCCCAAAAGTTACAATTAAACTGCAATTAGACCTAAGCATGCAGCTCCAACAGCCTGTGGATGTTCACTACTGTTCACTGTGAATGAGAGAAGATGTCTTTAGCTCCAAGCTGGCATTGGACAGGCTGGGCTGAACTACCAAATGATCTCAGAGTGATTTTAAGGGATAAGTTTCCAAGAGCTATGTATAGATCAAATGCCTTCTTCACATATTTTCTGCAGACGGACAGGAGAAAGGCCGGTATACCATTTCTCATATCCTGGAAATTGGAACACTGCTTAAGTAACCAAAGTGGGTTCATCTGTACTAGGGATAAAAATTCAACATAATTTTATGCATGATGATTAGAATTGTTCACTAGTACTACAGTGGAATTACTAGTTCCTATACTTCCGTAGATACATAATATAAGATAAAATGTTTGAAGCTATTTTTTGTTTTATAACCCACCCATCTTAGTAGGAAATTTTGTCCCGAGTTATTCCGACAGCTATAGGGAAATTGGAAGGTCTACACATTAGAAAAAAAACAAAAAACATTGGATAATTCAAAATACAAGGCATAGATAAAACCGTTTCACTAATCCTATACAGAAAGCCATCTTCACATGAATAGATATTTGTTCACTGCCTGCAGCTCTCTCTCCTTAAAGTCTTGGAGTGAAATTTTTGCCCATGGAAGACCTGAAGGAGATCCACAGAATTAGACCAAGAAAGCTTTGCAGGCAACCAGGAATGCAACCCACAACTAGCAGAGATATTCAGTGGTACAGCTATATATCGCGCACATATGCTTTGTCTTCCCTACTGTAACTTCAGTTGATATAAGGGGTTTTTATTAAGTTAACTAAGCCTCTAGAATTTCTCAACCAACCTACAAAGCAGGGCTGAACACTGTTTTCATTCCAGTAATTATTTGGAGTACTGCAATGATGTCAGTACTCCGGCTGTCATTGCTTTTACTGGCAGTCTGTGTTACCCTTATTAAAGAAATTTATAATGCACACTTTGCTCGTTTGAAGTAAGTGCCAGTCATGACAGGTGGCCATAAGAAACTTGCCTGTGAAAACATACCAAAAGGAACATAGCACAACCTGAAACCTCAGGAGGAGATTTTTATATTTTTTAGGACACACTGGAATGTCAGTGTAAACATTTGAGAAAGCATTTTTGCTCTTTAAAAATGTCTTTTGGTAACATTAGTTATGTGAACAATAAAGAAACTGATGAACTCTGTTTGCATGCTCAGGATGTGACTTTGCCTGAGCAAAGCCCTGTTTGTTTTCACCTCAATCTCAGGTATGGCAACAACACCCGCAATTATGTAGTGCGGGTTGGAGACTATCACACGCTGGTGCCAGAGGAATACGAGGAGGAAATCGGAGTCCAGGAGATTGTGATGCACAAGGAGTACAGGCCTGACAGCAGTGACTACGACATCGCCTTGGTGAGGCTGCAGGGGCCTGAGGAGCAGTGTGCAAGGTTCAGCACCCACGTCTTACCTGCCTGCTTGCCGCTGAGGAGGGAGAGACCACAGAAAACTGCTCCCAACTGTTTTATCACTGGATGGGGTGACACAGGTAAAATCATTTCCAAGCACCAATCTGGTTATCCAAGGCTCCTTTAAAAAATGCCTCAAATAATTAAAATACGAAAATGCTCAAAATGAAAGCATTTTACTCTTTTTACATAGGGGAATATTTTCTCTCCTGATCCTTAACTAGGAATGACAACATTTTGTTTACTGAATTTAGTTGGTGTTTGAAAAACATTGATTAACCATGTTGCTCTAAATCACAGACCCTATCACTAAAACGGCCTCATTAAGACTGACAAGCAGGAATAAAAAGCTTATTTGTTGCCAGGCACACCCTGCACAGCATCTTATCACCCCCTGCCTCAGTACATAACTAAGAGCTCTAACACATTTAAGGTTTCAAAGGTAAGGACCATGAATATATTAATATTAGAAAGATTATTTAAATTACAGTACTTTGGCAGAAAAATGGATGGAAAATATACACACAATCGAATTTCAAATAACATTTCAGTGTTCCTTGTTACCACTGACATTTTCAACTAGCTTTGATTTAAATAATAGAACACCTTGCCAAAATTCACGAGAGCCACAATGCAATCTGCATTCCAGGCTTCTAGTCACTTTTTGGTCAGCACAAGATTCTTTCTCTTCAAAGGTCTTTTGTCCTTTAAATGTTTCACAAATTAATAACCATGTTTTACTTTTATGTTTTTGTGGTGCTGAATACAGAGTAAGACAGCAACCACACTTGAGCCTTTGTTCCAGTGACTCACTCAAACCAGCAAGGAGACAAGGCACGGCCAAGTACCAGTTCCTCCTCCTCACATGCAGTAATCTGTGTGCACAGATGTCAGGGTCACTGTACTACAATAAATGAGAGAGATGTGTAGGGTGGGATTTCTGCTAAAAACAATTGTTAATTCATTGCCTGGCTCTGTCTAGTCTTTGTACATAATTCACTGAAAGCCCTGCAATACTGTTAACTTAGGACATCTATTTAAGGAAACATAAACCACTGCAGTAATTGGCTTCAATTTATGGTAAGAAATTACATCATTGCAGTACCTCAGCTGACATTTCACACTTACTATATAAATCATAATTGCTTCAGAAGTTATAAGATTTTACCTTAAAAAAGGCCAAACCAACACTGGCTTTCCTTTCCCATGCTTCCAACTGAAAAAGAGGTGCAAGCCATGTTAAAAAAAGTAGAAAGAACCATTTGGGTGCACTACTTGGAAGCCACCAGAAGATGCAGCACCTGTCAGGCTGAGCTAGACTAGATTTGAACTGGTGACATAGAAATGAAGTATTTCTACTGCTTTACTCTCAACTGCAAGGCTCCCCAAAATTGCTTCCACACATAGGCATATATTCTTGTAAAAGACACAAAGTACTCAGAAATAAACCAACCTCCAGCCTTGGAAAGATCTGGAGAACAGACAGAGAAAAGCTACTTTTTTTAAAGCACCTATATTTTTCACTTACTGTATATATACATATAGTATTTTCACATGATATGTAATGTCCAGTACATTTTTTGAGTAGTATTGCTTCCAGTAATTTTATGTAATTAAAAGCAGTGTGAAGGGCTGAGAGCAAAAATTGGTTTAAATCACATTTATGATTCCAAGACCAACCATTGGAATGAGACAATAATTTGGGTCTTTCTTTTAGGACGGGCTTATTCAAGAACATTGCAACAGGCTGCCATCCCCTTACTTCCCAAGAGGGTGTGTGAAGAGCGCTACAAAAGGAGATTCACAGGAAGAATGCTCTGTGCTGGAAACGTGCAGGAACAGAAACGTGTTGACAGCTGTCAAGGAGACAGTGGTGGACCATTGATGTGTGAACGCCCAGGGGAAAGCTGGGTCGTGTATGGTGTGACCTCCTGGGGCTATGGCTGTGGGGTCAAAGATTCCCCAGGTGTCTACACAAAAGTATCGTCTTTCGTACCCTGGATTAAAAGTGTGACCAAACTATGAATGTCCGTAATGAAAACCAAACTTTGAGGCAGGACAACTGGAACAGCACATGCAGGGCACAGCTGGGGCCTACAGTGGGTGGAAACAGACATTTCCTGGTTCCTGTGTTTTTCCTTTTATTAAATCCAAGCTGTATACACACAACCCCTTCCAGTTAGGGGTTACGGTCCTCCCGGTTCCAGAAGTTTAAATACTGCATGAACAAGCTACCACGTATCTAAGGGGAAAAGTGATAGCCAGCTTAGAGAAATACTGGAACAGGACAGCTGGAGACTTCACTGAGACTCACTGGCCACAAGACTAAAGCTCCAAGTTATTTATGCTCAAAGCTTCTCTAGAATTAATTACAGATCTTCATTAATCTTCAGTCTAGTTTATTTAATCTGTCTATTATTCCTATGATTTTACACTTGGTCCCCTAAATCTGACTCATGTTGCAGTAACTAATGAGACCATTAGCAGATTGATTCTGCCTAAGTAATTCTGAGTTTGTATTAAAAGCAGGAAAGAAAATAATGGTCAATAATCCGAGCCCCAGCTAGTCTGCTAAATGTCCTCACAGGTTAGTGTGCATAAAGTACATTCCCAAGTAAAACACTGACAGTTTCCCCACAAACATCCTGCACAGCTGCCAAAGAAACCACTTTTTTTCTTTCCTCCACATAAGTAACATTTGGCCTACTTCTGAAATTTCTGAGTATATACACCATTTTGGAGAGGATTCACCTTTCCTATTTGCCACTAGCTGCCAGTACAGCATCAGACGAACAAACATCCCAATCCTCTCATTGCTGGGCTTACCTCAGGCAGTGCAAAGAACCTCTGTCAATCCTAATGGAGAAAGTTATACATACAATGGAGTTGTTGAACCAAAGCTTGTCTGAAAAGGTCTGTAAAGTCTTAAACTACGTTTTCTGCAAGGTGATATTTAGATAACTCTCTCCTGCTTAATTGCAACACTGGTTCAGACTGATCTCACAGCAAAGATGAATTAGTTTTCAGAGACTTCTAAAGCATTGACACACTTTGCTTCTTTTTAATTCCTTTTCCAAATAGTTTTCCGTGCTAGGAAATCTCTAACAACTTATAAAAATGCTCTGGTAACCAGCTTACTGTCCTCCTAGAAAGGACCACCACACTGAACCTAGAACACACTAGCTAATCACCACCTTAGTGCAACACTGAAGGGCATCAATCTAGAAATCACCTGTGAACTGACTCAGTGGAGCGAACCAGGACAGCTCAGCACTACCTCTACGATCCCTCTTGAAAGCCATGCTGAGGATCCCCAAGTGTGCTCTATGCATCACATTAATAACCATGCTCATAAAAACTGAACTGAAAACTCTGCGGGCCAGGAAACACTCCAGCGTGACAGCTGTGGCAAATGAGTGTCACCACGCAGTAACTGTGCAAACGGTGACTACCAGTGACTGTTTCTCTGTTTCCTATTCCCCCAACTGGCTATGACTGTGTTGTGTGGTGTTTTGTGAACAAGTAGGGTGCTTGCATTCGTGCTGTAAGTGGGCATTCATTCATTTCTGTATGGTTCTGTCTCTCTGGTGTTACAACAAATGTCCAAGACAACTCAATTGCATCTGAAGTAGCAATGATATTGCAGAAGCCCATTTGATTGAACATTTGGCCCTTAATCTCTCTGACCTCACACTGAAGTTTTCAAGGGTCATGACTAATTTAAATCACTGTAACTGGTGCTAAACTAGTACATGAGGTGCTTTAACATATTTTAGTTCTCTGTAATTCCACACTATTTGAAATAGTGTGAAATATTTAAAAACATCAAAAATCATAGTACTGTGACCACCTGTTAGACCAATGTGAAACATTGTGCTAGTGTACTGCAAACCATTACATTTTCATTTCTATACAGCCCTTAGTAACAGTGGAAGCCAGTCTGTCAAAATGTATCTACTTGTAACATCTGACCTTTGCTGTAAAAGACCCATTGCGACTTGTGGTGAAGTAGGCTACATAGTGCAATATATACATTGTACACAGGGGAAATAATCTTTTAATAGTTGCACCACAGAAATACGATACTTTGTAGGGGAGGGGGAATTAAGCCTGCATACTAAGTGTAGTAAACATTTAGACTTCGTACAGTACTTTGTTAGTTTTGCTCTTTTAAATGGAATGCTTTTTTAGATTTTAAACTGGTGCACTACTGTTTCCATGGTGAGCATGCCTTTTCAGTTTATAACGTATAAGGAAATTGTCTCCATCTCATGCCGTTCTCATTTTTGTTCAGTGAGCCTGATGGTGTACATGTATACAATAAAAACTGCCACACTGAGTGTAACTTCTGTACATTAATTGTGGATGTACAAGCACTGCTGCAGAACATCAGCTGGGTAAACCTCACGTGAGCTTTATTACCCGAGAATGGGTGCTCTTGAAAACTTCTTCAAAGCATAGAAACTTGGGGTGATTTTCTCTGAGAGGGAACTTTGACCCTGAATGACAGAATTCCCAATGCTTTAACTCAATTAGATTGTTTTACGTTCATCCTACGCTTTTAAAACAGTTTAACAATGCCGTTAATGGTGGCATGAACTATGAAAACACTTGACACTTCTGTTACCAGATACGACCATCCTGAACAGATGTGTCATCTACTCAAAGTTCCCCAGCACTGTGAAGATTTAGTTGGATGCACCGGTCCTGAACTTCCCAAGTTTGTGTTCATTTTTCAAATATACAAGTAAACAAAGAGAAACATCACTGCAACTGACACACAAAGCCTCCTTAATGTCTGTGTTATCTCAACCCTGAGCAACTTCTCCAGATAAACGGGCCAGCCTGCCTGGCATCTGCTCATGTAAGATAAGCAAATAACTGCCCTTGTAGGCAGAGGTGTGATTTTCTAGAACGGCTAAGGTTCATATAGAAGTCCAGTCTTGGAGAAAAGGAAATTCATAGTACACGACCCTGATTGCTGGCTGCCAGGCTTGGCAGCCAACTTGGAATCCTGAGCAGCAAGAATGCCATACAATAGGACTGTTTAGGAGGAGAAATCACAAGCGGCCAATTAAACAGGTGTGCTATCACTTATTACAGTGCCACACAAGAACACATTCAACCGTACTTCCGCTAGGGCAGAAAAAGTATACGCTTAAAAAAATGTAAACTTTCCATTGACAGCTCCCTAATCTCCCTACCAAACACAACCAGCGGAAGTCATTTCCTCAGATCTAATCCATGCTGTAATCAGAACCACAGTTCTGCTCCATTCACTTCAAGCAGGAATCCCAGCCTCAGCTGCCCAACACTCAGCAGCAATTACACTGCATGCTGATCATCTCAGTTCTGGCTTCACAGATTTTGTTTCCCAGTCCTTTCAAAGCCTCTCCTTGCCCTTTTCAGTTTCCAGCTAGTTGCAAAACGAAGTTTACTATCTGAAAGACACTCTGTAAAAGACTGTGCCAGCACAGCTGGTATCCACCAAGAGTACATTTACTTGTTTAGCAAAACATCTCGTCTGACGATGCAATGATTCACCACCTACTGGATCTCCATCAATCTGCTTAAAAATGGATCCCTCAGCAACTGCAACTGAAAACGCAGCTCTTTTCCAAGTCGCTGCTTCTGCCCTGTGGCACTCACCTCTGATTCAAGCCACACCCCTTCTGGAGTGGCTCCCAGACAATGCACCAGCCACCTGAAACCAAATTCTGCCTAACTTAAGGCCCTGCTACCATAAGGCATATCCTCAGAACAGGGAACAGGCAGAGCTGGCATGTGTAATTCCAACGAACATAGGCAGGTTTAGCCTTGTTACGAGCAGTCTCGCAAAAAAGAAACCACACTTGCAGCTGGAGTCATGTCTTTTATTGCATACATTCAAATGCTTCACATTCACATCAAAATTACAACTGTAGTTTTCACATACATTTTCTAGACTTCAAAAACTTACCTTCAGCTTCTGCAGTACAAGCACGCTCATTTCAACAACCTTTCTAACACACTCCAACAGCAGAGGAGCCACTGAAGGTGCAGCACAGCCACTCAACTACCAAAACCATTATTGTAATTGCTTACGGCTTAGTGACAGCCCAAAGAGAGGAGTAGCACATCCCTGAAAGCAGCACAAAATGAAACCCTAACTGTATTTTTCTGTATAAAAGCAGTCAAGGCTAATTTTAGGCACAGTAAACTGGGTTCTAGTCCCTCTTCAGAACGATCAGATGGACTGCAGCAGCTCTCATTAAAGCTCCAAATCTTAACTTTATTTAAAAATCGAGGTTAAGACCTAGGTTAGCCTAAAATTAGCTTTTGCTAGCTCTGCTTGACAACCAGAAATATTACTGCTCCCAAAAGGCATCAGTTCCAGATGATTAAACACATCCAACCTACCCTAAGTGAAAATTAACAGGCTTAGTCACAGCTACTCCTAGAATTCACATGTGGAATTCAGCCCCATCTTCTTCTGTCATCATAACTCAAGCGTGCTGCTCCCCTGTAAAAATAAGTTTGAGGCAGTTTAATATTGCTAGAGGAAACACAAACAAGACAGCAATCATCACTGAACAGTAAGACGCCTCCAGGAGCTGTAAAACTGCTCTGAAACAAAGCTATTGGTATCAACTTCCAATCTCCCTCGCTCCTGCAGCTGTAGATTTCTCTTAGTACTCACATGCTTATCGAAAAAGACATTCCCCTTACACAGGATATCCCTGAGAAATATGTGCATTCGGATGCTTCTAGTTTGACAGGCAAAGTACCTGGCAATGTACTTTTTATGTTGGGAATAGTGGATTGTATTTTCTAATGCCTCTACATCCAAACTCAATTCCTCCTAGTCAAACGAATGCACTTGCTTATACTTTTCTGCCCGAAATCACGTAAAAATGAAGTATTCCTGAAAAGAAAACACCAGGCATGTACCTTGATTTCAAAACAAATCACCGTAGAGTAATCGCTAAATACAAATTATCAAAACAGTATTATTCACACCCAAACCCTCAGTTCTGAAGAGCTTATTAAGTAACACACACCTAGACATACTTATTGGGGGAGGATCTTCGACAACAGGTACGTTTCCATACTTTCAGCTTCTGCGCTCCTATGGATTAGAAAAAAAAAAATAATTAAAACTAGTCTTTTAACAGCTTATTGGGGAAAAAAAAGGGAGAAAACTGAAGACCGACCAACCAACCAGTAAGAACTGAAGAAAGGAGGGGACGGCCAACCCCGTGGCAGACTCGGTTTGTTACTTGCCACAGTCAACGACTCATACCCATAAGAGAGTAAAAGTTTTGCCAATTAGCAAGACCCTGCTCTTCCATGCCTAGGAAGGGAGTCAGCCACAGACGGCAGCCCCCATGGAGTCATGGATCACCGCTGCCCCGTCCGCCGCCACGTGGCGGCAGCCATTTATTTCCCCTTCCTTCCTCCCTCCCTCATGCAGAGCCCGGTCCCGGGCCGCCGCCGCCTCCCACCCGTCCTCCCTGTTACGAAGCCCACCCCATCACGGAGCCTACCTTTTGTTTGCTTCGCTCCGCTGCCGCTGTGGATGAGAACGCGCCCGACCAGCGAACACCGCCGCCGCCACTTCACCCTCAGCCTTCCCCTCCGCTTCCCGCGCCCGCCACCTCAGCAGCAACGG
>VZRN01006152.1:67167-122222 GCA_013397935.1 Dasyornis broadbenti
GGCCTCCTGAAAGCCAAGGGCGCCGCGCGCCCCTTCAGCGCCAACAGCCGCGCCAACAGCCGCGCCACGCGCCCCCCTCAGCAGCAACGGCCACACCGCGCGTCCCCTCAGCGCCAACGGCCGCGCCGCGCGCCCCCTCAGCGCCAACGGCCGCGTCGCGCGGCCCCCTCAGCAGCAACAGGCACACCGCGCGCCCACCCACGCGGAACCAACGCCGCACGCGCCTGTGGGGCGGGGCTTCAGGCTAGGGGCGGGGCCACGGCGCGCACGCGCACTGAGCTCAGCCGCAGGGGGAGGGCACGGACGGGAAATGGGGTCGATCCCTCCCCGTTTTGATTCCCGTTCGGTCCCGGAACCACCGAGTAGCATCCCCGGGAAGACAACGGGTTAAGGCACTCTCCAAAACAAAGCAGAGACCTCCCGCTGGTCCAGACAAGGATGCTGCTGCATCTCTCTAGATACACGTGCGTGTGTGTCTGTGTACACGTGCGTAGGCTTGGTCCAGTCCTAAGACGGGCCTTAGATGCTACAGTACCACCGCTTGTAATTTAAAAACCAAGGACTAAAAAAAGAAGCAGAGGTCGTGAACGATGTGCAAGAAAAATGAAGTCATCCCTTCAGGTGAACACAGGTCATTTTCCTTTGCCAGTGCATGTAAGCAACTGCATGCTGGCCAAATATCCCCACTCTCATTTTTAATTAGAGCAGGATAGAATAGAACAGGCTATTTCAGTTGGAAGGGACCTACCAGGATCATCAGTCCAAATGCCCGACCACCTCCCAGCCAATCAAAAGTTAAAGCCTGTTGTTAAAGGCATTTTCCAAATTATTTTTAAACACTGACAGGCCCTCTCCAGGGAGCCTGTTCCAGTGTCTGACCACCCTTTCATAAAGGAATGCTTCCTAATGTCAAGTCTGTATCTCCCATAATTGCTGTACCTTCACACCACAGCAGCTTAGTTAACTATTGTTAGTCATCTTCGGTCCAGGGGCGTCTCAAGCTCAATGTATGTTTTTCAGATGATCACCCTTAATTTGCTTGAATTCCTCCTCCATTCAGGTTTCCCTAGCCCTTGGTTTCAGCTGTTGAAAACATTCCTGTTCCTGGGATTTGCCCTTCGCTGACTGTTGTGCGTTCTCCATCGATGTTGCCCGAAGAGAGAAAAAAAAAAAAGTCTTTTGCCTTTGAGCTCTAGGAATTTGTGGATTGGAAGAACTGAACAGAAACATGATATGGAAGTAGATAAATCAAAGGTATTACTCGTAGCAAGGATATCTACCCTTTTCTTACTACCTGCGCTTACTTTACTGTTTCTTTAAGAAATTATAGAGATGGGTATTATACAAGAAGTTTAAACTTCTTAATTTTAAGTTGCATCATTTCTCTGTAATTAATGCAGTATTTTGTTAATGTAGGTTTCCTATTTCCCACACTCCTAAGCAGCTTTTGCCCAGTTAGATAAGTATGTTTTCATATTCCGTTCTGAATTTGTTGGTAACAGTGAATTTTCCTTTGGACATTCATACCATCTTTAGAGGTTTCTCCAAAGAAAGCTTTTCTCATGTCTGTGTAGGCTGATGCATTGGCAAAACTACTGAATCCCCAAGGCAAATAATTTGAATAAATTTTGCTTATCTTAAAAATAGCAAACTCTGGATATGTTTCTCCAGTGCATTAGCAAGTGCTGGCACAAGAAATAAAAAGTAAGCAGGAAGAAAAAGCAGTAAAACAAGCAGCTGCATAAAGCAGCACTATTCACTCACAGCAAGAGTAAGCAGTGTTTTTCGTTTCTGAAAACATTTCATGCTGCTCCTGTGCTGCTGGACTGTGTTGTAGCTCAGTGTCACACTGCAAAGAGCTGCTAACCAACCTGGAAAAGGACAGCTTTCGTGAACATCAAAGTCACTTCCACACAGCACTACATTTTCTTATCAGAGTTTATTGTTGCACTTCAAATACCATGCCACTATCAGAATAATATCTATTTTTTTATTTAAAAAAAACTCTGAGAAAAATGTTTCCAGCAATTTTCATTCAATGTGAATGACAAGAGTTTTACATCTATAAACATTGAAATATCTATTTAATTTCTTCCTGAGGAAGTTTCACATTTTTAAGCAATGAAAAAGGATATTCTGTACAAGATAGTCTGCAAATCATTAATTCTTTCTGCACAAGTAGAACTGGGAAAATGTCACAGTATTCTCAGGAATGTTTGCTCAAATAATTCGGTGATTTCAGATCAGGCTCTGCGTTTACACCCCCAAATGGTCAGTATCTGCTCAGAATTGCACATTGGTTTTTAATGGCACTGATGTCTGCAGAATGCAAATTTCAGAGTCATGTTTATGAAAATGAAGGTGAAACTCACATACTCAAGCACTTGTTAAAGAAATTGCTTGTGCGGTTACCTACCAGGGGAACAGAAACTATGGCTGTGTTACCAGCCACAATAACACATCCGACTTGAACTAGCAAACAGAGATTCATTATAACAAATCCACCTTTTTAAGAGTATTGATACTGATAGTCTATTTCTGGAAATCAAGCACTGATTGCAGGTAAGCTGTGAACAGAAGAGGTTACACTTTGTCAGGTAACTCATATGGTGTAACTCAGTTACTCAGCTTTACTCATGTGCATCTCCTGACACACACGCAGCTGCTGTCTGCGTGCTGTGCTCAGCCTCCTCCTCCTTCACCAAGTAGGCTGCACATGTTAGAAGTGCTTTTTAAAGGCTCCTGTTAAATGTAAAAACACATTTAAACAGAATATTCTGGAATAAAAGCCCCCATGGCTTCATACCATCCTTTTACAAACAAATAATCATCCATCCAAGGCCAAGGCCATGCACATGGAGGACTTCCTGTCCCAGTGCCTCATGGTGACCACCGATGGGGCTGTAAAACTCCCCAGGGACAATGTGACCAATGTCAGCACTCTGTCCTTGACTGCCCACTCGTTCTCATTCTGTGAGGGCCTTGCTTTCCCAGGGAAAGAAAACAGAGAGGGAATTCTTTAAAACAAAGAACGAACTAGGAACGCGGCTGAAGGCCATTCCTCCTGCACGCAGGAGGCACTCAACCTGTGTTCTGACCCTGAAAACATCAGGCACTTGATAGTGCCCAAGGCTTTTCCCATTTTCTTCTACTCTATAACACTGTTACAGCGAGGAACATGGAGCAACTGAGGCAGCACTGCACAACATGAGCTTTGTGCAATCCCTGCATTTTTAAAATGTTTGAGTGATGTTACACCAGGTTGTATCAAGAGTAAAATCAGTCATGACAGGATGAAAACCCCAGGTATTTTCTCCAGTTATTCAATTTAGCTGTAGCAAATCTATATGGATGCTTGTAGGATGCACAAGCTGTCCATAGCACGCAGAGTATTTGCTTTTATAGATGTTCAGAATCCAGAGTGTTTCTTTTATCAAATGAGAAGTACTTTAAGACAAGTCATCTTTTGAGACAAATCCATATGACTGAATATTTAAAGTGAAATGAAATTCTCATTCTAATAAATAATAGAGATGTTTATCTTAAAAAATGTCTACTCTAGTAGGTCCTCATCCTTAATCATGCATATTCCCGTAGCAAAAATGTGCTGTGTAAAGAATATTGTTATATACAGCAAATTGGTCTAGCTTTTTTTCTTTACAGGCCTATCAAAACCACATATTACACAGACAAAATCAATAAATAATAAAAGATTACCAGTTAGAGGTACAGTAAGGATCTCAACATCTGTTTTCTATTGAGGGAATAACAGACTGGTTTCCATTCCATTACCTTGAAAGTTAAATTATATGATTACATTAATGTCGTAAAACAGTACTGAGACATACAAGTTTTTCCACCATTTGATGCATGTCTTTAAGTATTCACCCTAAAACAAATGATGAAAACATTACAGAGCTATTGAATAAAACCCTGCATTTAGTACTGAAGTTCTCTTGTTTTCATTAACCCTTCATGCCTTTCGAAACACTCCGAGCCAAAGGTCAGGGACAAGCATTAAGGCCACACTTGGCTGAAGTTTCCAATGACCTTCTTCCTCAACTTCTAAGCACTATTAATTAGACTTTACCTCACATCTAAAGTGATGCACTGAGAGATGTATTGTAGAAAAATATCACATAAAAATCCACTGCAAGGGCAGATATTTGTGTTTTCCCATGATTCAAGTCTAACTTCTTACCATGACTAAACACTTTGTTTATTTTTTTCCCCTCTAAAGTTTATTCCTAATATTTAATACCAAACATGTTTAACATGTCTGAAAACAGAACTGGTGTTTTCATCTGGAAATCAGATAATTTTTGCAGCTGATGTTAACTGAAGGTTGCAGAAAGATGCTACAATTTCGATCAGGTTGAGGGGGATAAAAGCATAGGTTAAAGGCAAATAAATTAAGGAAAAAATAGTGGGGCAAATTAAAGCAATAAAATTAAGAATCTTTTCCTGCTTTTAAATGCGTGTTTCATTCATTTCAGTGGAGTCACTCCTGACAATGTAAGGCCCAAGCACAGTGTCTGATCTGGCTGCTCACAGAACCAGGAGTGAAAGCCTCTTCCTTGCCCTTCTCCAGTCTGGATCACAATTGTTGAAGACTAATACTGCAACCTGTGTGCTCCACACATCCAATTAAATTTCTGCTCAGATAATTCATATCTCAGCCAGTATAAAATCAGACATTAATTACAGACAAAAGTCTGTCCCATATTGTGAGGGTTTGCTGTTGCAGGATATAATCATAGGTTTTGTTTTGCAAGTTCGTGGTTTTCTTTCTACACCTGTGGATTCCAGATCCTGCTGGGTGTATTTGTTGCCATGCACAGCAGAAATGATACATGATAACTGTACTGCTCCCCTGTGTTTGCACGCACTTTGAGCATTAGCAAGCTGATTCCAAAGGCAGAAGTACACTTGGCATTTTGTGCTACATTAAGTTTTCTTATCTTATGCAACACAATAATCAAATAGTAAGAAAAACTGTCAGTGGTCCAACAAAGGGCTACAAAACCTACATGAGACACAATACTTTTAAACTGATACATAAAAATGTGAGTATTTACCATGAAATTGGACAGGTCATGGATCTCTGACGCTTATACCAGTTGCAAATAATTTCCACATATGTGCACAGTAGTCCACAAGTCCACAGGCCCAGAAATGTTTATGAGAAAGATTTGGCCCACCAGAGCTCTAAGAAACACATGTAGTTTTACAATCCACATGCCAGCATATGGAAATAATTTCTATCCTTTACACTTTTTTGAAGAGGTATATCTTACAAGACCTTCTGGTAGCTGCTGGAGAGTTTAGGTATGACAATTGAAGTGTGGAAGGGGGATTTCAAAGAGCTCTTTACCGATGCTATCTCACTTTCTGTAGCTCCTGTCTCAGCCACGATGGCAGGGGTTGTCCCAGTTTGTGGAGGAGTTTTGACAGTTCCACATTGTGATCTCTGTAGTAGCTTGACAGAAAGGCCCTGCACTGAGGGACACAAAAGGAGGGGGTTTTATTTAATAAAATGCTGTACCGCAGTTGCTGCGAATTCAAGGTTACAAAGTTGATGTGTCAAAACTTCACTTCCTCTTATGTAATTTATACTGTTTTATGCCATCTACTGCATTCAAGGAGCTGAACTCTAGAAGGTAATTTCAAGGGAAACAAAGATTGTCCAAAATGAACACCGAAGTCAAAGCAGAATTTGATTCTACTCTTAGTCTTGTAAATCTAGAATTACACCGAAGGTGATGCAGATACTTTTATTGCAGTGTGACTGAAATAACAGCTTCTAAAGTATCTTTGTACGTAGACATGTAACAGTTAGCAACCCCCATTTGCAGAAGTATTTAGACTTGAAAAGGAAAGGGTTTGCACACAGTTTTATCTCTGACCAGAATTCTTCTTACCCAATCATCATTGTATCAGTATGACTCTACTGATGTAAAGTTATTTATAATTTAAGTACTGTGAGCAAAATTCCTAGCTTTCCTGGTACATTAATTCTTACTGCTGTTCAAACTGCAAGTTTTCATTCGCATTTTAGTCAGGCTAAATGAAACGGGCAGCTCAAGACAGAATCAAAATAAAAGTTAGAGCTAGAAGAGGAGACTAAACTGCCCTTGGGTACAGGCTGCAGCACATGATCTGATGGAAATTTCCTCATTTAAGCATTTGTCTGGGCAAGGTATTTATAACATTCACAGAAAAAGAACCTAACCTCTCTTAAAACCAGATTATAGGAGAGTGTGCATTACTTGTCACAGTCTAACAAGTCTCAAAGACAAGGGACCACACAAATACACCCATCTTAGTTTTCTAAGGGGTGCCAAGTTTTAGAATTTGTGGGGCTTTTGGTTGCTGTTGTTTTTTTAATGACTTAATTTTCACATTTGAAATAAAGAACTGAAAGTCTGTGCACTCCACAGCTATCTTGAACATGCCCTTTGTAGGGAAAGGTAGTCAAATAATTAACACCTACTTAATTTTGTATTCTCTCCCTTCTCATAATTTTGCCTGTGTCATGTCCCGTATGTGCCAACTGAATCCCTCTACAATCCCAGAGAGCATAATGGTTTACCTCAGAATCCATAGGAGGGTATTTTCTGCCTTTGCTTTTTCCAAGACACTTCGTTTTTCCTTCTTCCAAGAGCTGACACCAGAATCCTTTATGCGAATCAAACCTGAAACAAACATTGTGCAGTGTAAAATTTGCACGTAACCAAATCTAGGAGTCAGAATCCAAAGGAGTGCGTGTTACATTCTTGACTGATACTGTTGAATCCACTTTCCAGCTAATGTCAAAAATAAAGAGAAATTTATTCTATTTCATTTCTGTTTATATATATCAGCATTTCATGTTCCATTTATGGAAGTAAAATTCCTTTCGATCCATTCAAAATCCATATGCAAGTCTCACAAAGCAGTACTTTGTCTGCCAAGAGTTCCACTTCTGTAACAGCCAAGTGGCTCAGTGAACGATTCATGGAAAATTTAACCCCGAATTGTGTTCTCAACAATTCACCCCTACTGACAGCTCAAAGGAGTATCAGAGGCTTTATTCTGCAGGGAGCTTACAGACTAACTGGTATTTTAAAAATATAAGACTAGGTGAAAATGATGAACTAATTAACTCACGTAAGGGCTTCCGAGTAATTATAATGAGGAGAGACTCCCAGAAATTTCTGTACTTCATCCATTACCGTAGAAGGGTCAGTTCTCAGCTGCTGTCCATCAATAATTAGCAACTACAACAGAGAAAATAAATGGAAGTTTAATTTGAAATTCATTATTTCAGGCTTGCAACTGAAACTTCCACCTCTGTCGAACTCTCTCATTATACAGAGAGTATTGCCCCAGGAAACAATAATGGGCCCAGTCTTAATTGTCACATCGTTAATGACCTGGGAGCAGGGTAAATAGCATCTTAATTAAATCTGAAATTATATTGCATTGGAAGCTGTTGCGACAACAGAGAAACAGCAGTGAAGGACCTAGAAAGATAAGAAATACTGGCAGGAAATTGAGAGAGATTGGTCCAGCCAAGATAAAAAATTATATTAATGGCTACTACCTTTCCAGATAAAACATAAGGCTACCAGGGCTGGTTCTTCACTACCACTGTGGGATGTAAAATCTGGCAAAAATCTGCATGGTAATGCATATTATTCAATATTCACAGGTTACTTGTGGAGAAAAGCTAATGAAAACATAATGAGGAGAATTTCAGACGAGAATCAGGATATCATAGCATTGTGTGTCTCATGAAGAGAGATACAAGGCTGGCTGTAAAGAGAGTACGTGGAGAATAACACCAAGTAGATGCATCAGAGCTTCCTTGGCACACTCCAGGAAAACAGAAGGTGCAGCCTGCAGCCAACTTGTCTCAGCTACATGAGCCCTGGATAAACAGAAGGTTGGGATTGCAGCCAACCTCCCTCTAACTGTGGGGTGGGGAGCGGTGCCAGACATGCTGCCAATGCCACAGAATTCCACTCCAGAAATAAATCCACCAAGGAGATACTGATCATGTGATATTGTCTGCCTGCTCTGGTGTTATCACATGATGTTCAGAGCTTAGGATGTGCATCTTTTAAGGCTTGATCTTACACGGGGCCAAAAGGAGGGTAACGATTTGGAGGATATCCCCGAGACCAGCATTCAGCAGGCAAGACTTTGATAAAGGTACACTTTTAGGACAGTAAATATTTAAGATTAGGATGTCAAGAGTCTTATTCACCTGGTAAGGCGGGAAGTAAGTGAGCCATCTTTCAATGTGGGTAGCATACCATCCAGGTGCCAGGCATCTCTTCTGGAGAGCTCTGAGCTCAGAGGGGGCTCGAGGGCCAGCTGTGATCACCTGATAGAAGCTGAATTTCAGAGCTGCGGGGTCTTCGTGGGATCGCTGATGCTGTAAAAGAAGTGGCACTGCTGGAACTTTACAGACCTCAAAAGCTGGGAAAACAAGGCCAAACTCTCACTGACAAAAAATTTCTTTATCTTGTATTTTGAGCATAAACTAGATAACTGTGTCTATGTACTAATTTCTTTATGTGCTGATTACATGAATTAATTGACTAAACAACCATTTTTACATGCTTACATTATAGGTAGACTTGAAAAAGTGGTTTCTGGTATTTTAACCCTTAAAATACGACATATCTCAGCCCATAGGTGATCACATATGGTGACTGACTTTATACAGATACATCCTAAGAGGATTCAAGGTGGAAGCCTGGATTTGTGCCTGCCCATGTTCTCCCAAGAGCATACCTGGTACCAGGAATACGCCCGGTCGGATGGGTCGATGAGGATGGTGATGATCTTGGCCTTGGGGATGAGGGAAGCAGCTCTCTTGGGAGCTTCCTCAGAATGGAAATAGTTGGCACTTTTCTCAAAGAGGAAGTCAGTGGTGACATTAGAAGGAGTGGGAAAGAAATCCATGTACCTGGGAAAGCAACATCATCCTCAGAACTCCTTAAAAAAATCACATAAAGGCTGATAAATCTGTTAGGCATATTTTACTATAGAATACTCAATTAAAATAAAAGCCTAATTAAAAAAAAGGCAAACAGAAGTTTACATTGTATTTTTGATCATATTTTACATTCTACTAGCTTTCTTCTTACTACATGTAACTAGACATTGCAGCTATTTTTTTTAAACTGGATAAAAATGTTACAGTATTTATGTACCTCAAAATTAGCAAGTTCTCACTTTTCAGTCAGAACAAGCTGCTGAAATCTAAAGAAGAAATTGAGTTTTCCAAATCTGGCCTTTTGCTGACATCAACTGAAGTGCAATACTGCAAGAAAAAGCTACTTAGTATCAGAATTGCTTTCACTCAAAAAGAAAAAGAGCCTGTTTACACGGGGAAGATGCACTGACACAATCCCCCACAACTTCATCAGGTAAAATGTTTCTAAGCAGTGACACAATAGTTCACTTATTTTTTTATGAGTCACATTTTATGGGAAAATCGGGTTGTAGTCCTTTTAATTTTGTTTGTGAGCTTTCCTCATCCATTATGAAGTCGTAGTTAAATTTCAGCAATTGCTGTCACATAAGGACTTCTTTATCCTTAGTCCTTAGACCGCTCTCATTACTACTGGGGAAAAGAATAAACGGGAAGTTCTGGCCCTCTTGACTTTACCGTTAACCTGTATTGAGAAAATAAATCTTATTTAAAATAGCCTCTTCTGAAGACTATGCTTAAGGACTGAGATTTCTATTCATACACATGAGCCACTTCTAATACAAATGCTGTGCTCTTGTTCCATTTCCAATTGTAACCACTGAAGTCAATGGACTCTTATTTCCCAAAGGTACTGGGGCTGATTTGATAAGAATGACGAAGTTGTACCCATTTTTACTCACAAAATTATTAGAAGCTAATGTCTCTCAACTGTGTGGCCTCAGAATGCGTTACCAGGAAAGGTGAAGGCCAGCTTTGAGAGAGGCAACAGGCACTAGGGGCAAATCTGCCCTAGAGCATGTGTGGAGTTATTATGCTGCTATGCTGCATTCCTAGAAGTAGAATGATAAATACAAGGCAATGAAGACTAGGAGCCTTTAACATCAAACATGGAACTACATTGAATTTTGGAAATAAAGGTAAACTGACTCCTTAGGTAACATGGAAAATCTGAAAAAAGGAGAAGTTAATGTGCAATCAGTGAAAAATAGAAGGAGATTGGACCAGGTATGCTATCAAGAGGTTTCAAAGTTTAGGCTCAGCATTTCTGCTGGAGATGGACTGCAGAAGTCTTGCTCAGTCCCTCATTCATGATACAATTATTAAATTCAGTAAGGGCAAAGCTGAGAAGCTTTAGAGAAACTTGTTTTAAGAAACCTGTAACAATGCCTACACAAAGAAACGCAGGACTGGTCCGTTTCGACTTCTCCATTTCAACAACAGCAGGATCAGTTCTCATCTTACTACTCGGTCATCTCTATTGGAAGACTACAATTTGCATCTATACTGCTTTGAAAATGACAATATTGAGGTTCCGAGGGCTAAAAGAAGCCATTTTCTCTTCTGTAGCGGGCCTTGCTCTAAGTCCAAGCTCGGACAAAGACTAAATCAGAGTCAGCTCAGGGATAAAGCCCTATCTCCACAAACGTAAATGAAAGTGAACTGCTTGTTATTTGTGATTCTTGCGAGAATCCCAGCCAATGCACGCACTACCGAGGAGAGCCCTTGTAATTACAAAGCAGGAAGCTCATTACGAGCCAGCATTAAAATACACTATTGGACTCGGTGCTCTGAGAGAACACAAATCTAAGAATTAACCAACTACACCAACAGGGAGTTCTGAGGATCCAAGACTTGAATGTGGGAAGCTGGCAGGGGTAGTGGGGCACCAAGTAGGTGCTGCAGTGAGAACCTGTTAAAGGAATGTGCCTGGTCTAGACAGGCTGACCACCATGAGCTTTATGCACCAGTGGCACGTTAAGATGATGGTGATCTGGCATTCGTGTGGCAGCCAAATTGTACCTGCACCTTGGGGAAGCGGGTAAGGCAGGAGGAAAGAGCGAAGCAGCGAAGTAGTTTTCCAGCAACATGAAAACATTGATTGTGTGGAAGAACTGGCTTGCTGTACTTAGGCTGCTCCATCAGTGTGGAACTGCTATGCCTTGCCTGCATGTCATCCTCTGTGACTCCAAAGCCCTCAGCAGCAATTTCCCACTCCAGCCAGTCACCCAGCACCTCTGCTGGCACCAGTGGCTGACTCCCCACCCTTCCCAGGGAGAACCTGCTGCCGCAATTACAGCTTTGGGAAAATGAGTGATGTACAAACAAACTGGATCTGATGTGTCTGCACTGAGACCACAGAACAGTGTTCACCCTGTTAATTTTATGGATGAATACAAAGTCAAAGGCAATCAAAGTGTGCTCCCTTAAACTGGAGGCAAACTAAAGAAACAAGACAAGAAATCAATAATCCTTCCCTGGTGCTCCCCAGCCACTCCAGCACTTTACCAGCTTTCACGCTGCAGTGCTTTACAGGGCAGCACTTTGTCGAAGCAGAGGAATCAGGAGTGACCTTTGGGTGCAGCTGGGCCTGGGGACTCCCAGGGAGCCACAGTGAACATGGCAGCAGGAACACAGGCACTGCCTCAGCACCATTTACTGACCCGCAGAGACACATTCTCCTAATTACCTGGTCTTTAAAGAACGTTTTGCAAGGCTTGCCCTTTACATTGTTACTACTTCTACAACCTGTCTAAAGGAGAAAAATGCCTCTCCCTGATACTATCTTTTTTTAACCCTTAAGGAATTTCCAGCAGGAACTTTTGTGTCCGTATATCCAACTAACAACCATTACTGTCCCACCTTCAAAGGCATGTGTAATGAACAATACGTTCTTTGTTACTGTTTTGCAAATATTAATACCTGGATATTTACAGGAAAGCCTCACAAAAGTTAAGGTATTTATGATGTCCTGTAGTAAAATCATTGTTCACTTGCATTTATCTCTCATTTCAGAAGGACACTGAAGGTTTTTTCTCATTTTATATATGCACAGCTACCATTACCAAAAGTAACGTCATTTTTCTATTGTTCACAATATATAAACTTTTATATTTATACTAATAACCCATCTTACCAATCAATCCCCCTGTGGTAGTTATTTCTATTAAAGAACTGTACCTCCTCAAAGGTTTTTGGGCTGGGGGAGTTACTAATGATGGAAGGATGCATGATCAGGAACAAATACAAGGCTGTAGTACCTGCAAATGGGATAAAAATCCAAGATTTAAAACAAAAATACACATACACACATTTTTGGGGGGATCATAGTCACAGCAGATGGGACTAAATCAGCTTTACTCCATTTCATTACACTGAGGGGATGCTTATTTATGTCACCTAAGATCCTGTGCTTTCTAAGCTTTTAGAATTAAGACATTTAAAGAACTGTAAACAGTTAACACAGATACTGGAGCATCAGTACTGAAATCTGTTTTTCCTACTTAAAATAGCTGTGCTTTAAAAATAATGACTGGTTTATATGAGACTGTCACAAAAATAATTTAAAAATCTTTCACTCAGTAGCTACTGGGAATTGGTGAAGATGAAAAGAAGCTTACATGCAATTTTCTGATGACAGAGAAGAAAAATAACCATTGAGTTAATTGATAAACTACTGCAATCTTGTAATTAAAACTGTCCATTAGGACACTTGAAAAAAAATGCCAAGAAATAGCAAGATTCTATAAACAAGACACTTGCAGGACTTGCAATTCAGAATCCAACCCATTTGAAAGATGTCTCTCCTGTCCTTTCCTTTCCTTTTCCCACTTTGACAAGAGCTTGTCTATCTTGTTAATCTCTTTATCAAAGTTTACTCATTTTGACATTAAGCCCCGAAAAATCCGACACACACTTGAACCCTGCATTTTCAATGTGTACTGCCTGCTGCTGGAACTTACATTATTAAGCTACATTTGCATGTTATCTGAGAATAAAAAAATGCTGTTAGATGATCAAGATCTCTGCACAGCAGCCTGAGTCAACAGTGATCAATTGTTATATTTATTTGAACTTACACACAGCCTATCCTGTTGGAATACAAGAAAATCTCACCAGTTTTCTGGGGTCCTACAACCAAGAATTTTGGTAACCGATCACAGGTTTTTTCCTTAGACCAGATATCTCTGTGCCGTTTGTCATCACAGGGGTTCTAAAACAGAGCAGAAAACTCAGAATTTCATTGGTCATCACACTTGATAAGGTTCTTAAATTACCCTAATATATAAACTACCTATTTTTCACCCATGTACAAATATTCTTACCAGAAACTACGATTTTTCCTTATGACTGAAAACCAAGTTGTGCATTCCAGAACTATTCCAGTGGTTCAGAATGGTATTTCCAACGTAAGAGAATGAGATTCTGACCTCATTAAGTGTTTGCAATTTACTTTAAGGAGAAGGATGTTGAGGAAATATATTCTACACATATGTAGTTGCTCCACTCCCATAACAGCTACCACACCATTTACGCTGCAGTTTTTAAACTAAAAGACTAAATCAATTATGATTTAAAGCTTTCTATTCACAAACACATATTCTGATCCTCCAATTCAAATCAGTATATAACTGTAATCTTTGGGGTTTTGGCTGCTTTACAATCGAATCAGTTTAAATTTGTTCTGGAAATGCTACTCACAAAAAGTTTTTGACACTGTTGTTTGGCAATAGTGCACTGAGATGAAGGGAATTATCTCCATGTACTGAGGCTTAAAAACACATACCTGTATTCAAAATCACATTCATTATGGACAAAATACACCACATACAGTATGTCTTAGTCACTGTAACTTAGAAATGTCTTTTCTAATAAATTTTACTTTTCCAAGTAATTTGGCTACATGCTAATTTCCATTTTAAAAATAATTCTTAGTATTATGCAAAATCCTTGACACTTTCCCCTCTAGTTCAATGTTTTATTCAAAACCAGCAACAATTTCAAGATGCATATTTAAGTACAAATTTGCAATCTCAGACTCTAAGTTGGGAATCCAATATCCAAGGCTGGAAAACATTTGAGTAAGCAACCTTAAATACATTTTATGTTTGATTTAGGAAAGTTTGCTCCTTAGAGTATTTCTACCAAGACACCTTAAAGGGATTACATTTGGGTTTATATTATCACTGTCAGGACTCAGGTACCTACAAGCTTCTTGGCAAACTTCTTCCTTGGACAACTCTCAGCTATTGTAACTTTCTGTTCTATCTGATCTACTTCTACTTCGTTAATTAGGCTATCCATGGTCTTATTGCTCTTTACGCTTTTTGGATGCCCTCTTCTCTTTACACACTTGGAGAAAAGTTCATTTCTTTAATTGCTAAGAACCTCTCTGTCAAATGCTTTATTCCTGTTAGTTCCAAAAGGAGAAGAGAAATAACACAAGATGCACTTTCCTGCCTTTCCCCACATTTCTAAAAGCAAGTATAGTCACAAATAAAATGAACTAAAGACAATTTTCATTTCACATCTTAATGCATATTAATTTCACAGCCTTTCACAAGCGACAGGGAACACAATCACATCCTGAAGCTTTGGTAGACTGCTTTATGGAACCAACTTAAGAATATGACTGCTTTTCTCTACAAGAAACTAACAATTAAAAAAAAAAAACCACCATCAAGACAATTTTTTTTCTGGTCTCTCGCTCAGCCTTCACCTGCCAGAGAGGGTCCTTCTGCTCAGGGAATAGCTCAAAATACTTGTGAGCCAGCTGGAGCGGGGGAAGGGTTTGCAGTTTCAGGTTTGTCCAGGTATGAACAAAGTTGGCCAGATTCACAAAGGTGTACAAGCCCAGGCGGTCGTTCCCGTAATTCGACAAGTGTGTCATGAAGATGCTGATCTGTGGGAGACAAAATAAAGAGCACACCTCGACTCTCTGCATCACTAGATGGCAGTGCAGCCCCAGGTAACGGAAATCTCATTTCCATTTTGCTGCTATTCACAGCAGTAAGCCTTGGATCACATTCACGCAGCCCTTACCACCCTTGCCCTTCATTGAATCACATCCTTCTGCTCAAGTCAACTCAATGCAATCAATGAGGAGAACGCTGGAACAGGTCCCATGAGCTGTGTGAGCAGCAGGATGTGCAATCCTACTCTGGGGCTGGGCAACACCGACATCATCTTTATGGACATTTACTTCATAGGATACAGCAAAAACAATGCTCGCAGCTTTACTTTAACAGGAATACAAATGCAATGTTAGAAATGTGGTTTCTGTTATTGTGGAAGAGAAAAGAAGTCAGAGACTAAGGAAGCAGCTGAGCTCTACTGCTATGACTTTAATCTTGTGGCTGCAGGTCTAAGTTTTAAAGAGTAAGTAGTTGATCCCTTCTACAAATGAGCTGACGAGCA
Source organism: Dasyornis broadbenti (assembly GCA_013397935.1). NCBI lineage: Eukaryota > Metazoa > Chordata > Aves > Passeriformes > Dasyornithidae > Dasyornis > Dasyornis broadbenti. Next base: position 82,571 of record VZRN01006152.1, read on the forward strand.
GAGCCGGAATACACAGACTGCAAGGATGGGCTCTCAGGGACTGAGGAAAGGCTGAAGACCAAAACCTCTGTTTTGTAAAATGATCCTTTCCAAAGTAATTTTTCACTGACCTAACACTGTGATATTACACTGAAATCTGCAAACCCTCGCCTCTCCACCAGTGATTCTTTTCTTGAAGTTCTTTTTAAAGCAGAACTCTCCCAAGAAAAACTCTCCAGACTAATTTCCATTAAAAATTTAGAAACATGACTCTTTTTATAAATAAAACTGCTAATGCCATGAATGAGCGATTTCGATTTAAAGTAAGACCTGATGTAAGACTCTTTAAAAAAAGAAAAGCTTGTCATGGTCATAATTCTGAAATTAGTTCAGGAACTGAAATTAATCTTTAGTAAAGGAATTCCAGTCCTCAATTTAAAAAAGGAAAAAGAAAAGAATGAAAAGCTGGTATTTACAGTAAAATTAGAAGATACACATTGTTAAATCAGTAGGAGATGATCTTTCTTTAAGGGTAGGACTGAGATTGAAAACCCCTTCCCTTTAGGCTACCAAATGTATAACCTTTTCAAGTTTCCTTTTGTACTTCAGTTCTCAAAGCAGGAACAGAGCAGCCACAGGACTAAGTTGTTCTCACCAAAGATACAATCAGCAGGTTTCCATAAAAAAGGTTAACGTGCTTTCTTGACAGCCCCTTTCTTTCCTACACGTGGGCTGACCTCTGACATTTTTAATGTCAATTCACCTCCTGGCAACTCCTCACCTGCCAACAGCTACAGCGCTGCCATGAAAGAAAAAGCAAGAGAAGTTGAAAAGATTGCTAGTTCAGGGAAAATATGATTATTCCTTCCCTGACGAGAATATCACTGTAATTTTAAGAATGTCAGTGCAGGCTGAGAAATTGACTGGACATATCATCATAAATAATTTCCAGCATATAAAACTGTGTCAGTGAAGTGGAAAAATCACCAGAGACCTAAGCTCCTATTTTAGTTCTATTTTTTTTTAAGTCAAATACTTTATGGTTAATTATTTACAACAAAAAGACGATCAAATGCTGGTTCAAATGGCTGAATCTTGTAAAGTCCATACTTAATCAACCAGATACACGATCTAATATATGACTTTACACTGTACAAAAGTTCTCTTCTATATGGCATCAAAAATATCCCATATTAGCTGAGAGAGATGGTCGATCGCTCCCCACCTCCCTGTTCAGAAGGATGGGCACACACACATCATTTCCCTTCCATCTGCAGCTGGTGCTGTTTCACACCAGGACAAAACATAATGATGATTTTTTTTCCCTTCCATACTGGGTTATGATGCTTTGATTTGCTCTATCATACCACATCCTCAGTCATTCAAACAAGTTCTAATTAACAAGAATCATTAGTCTTTCTCTGCAACTAAAAGCACGCTATGCTTCTAAAGATTTACTCTCTTGGAACCACCAGTCAGGAGACATAAAAGGAATCCTTTGTGGCCATCTCACAATGCTAGACCTAGTAAATAACACTATTTGTTGTTCAATAATCCTCCACCTCTAGGAAATGCTGTAAAATACAAATACGGCTTCATATATTTCTTTATTCCTCCTTCAAAAGGGAAGCAGTTGTGAATGGATTTATATTTACTCTAACAAGCATTTTAACCTCCCTTTCAGATAAAAAGAGCTTATTGGATTTTATTATTTGCAGCACTCTTCTCAAATAATTTCTTTCAGGCATGTCAGCATTTTCTTTATTTCAGTGCAGAAGGATCACCCTTTTTTAGCTGTTCCTCATAAACAAACCATCATCTTGGTTGCACTTCAATGCACACTCCCCATGGGATTTAATATCCTTCACGAGGGAACTGAAATGGAATGCAGACAATTTTTTAAATGGTGATTTGGGACTAAATCTGGCCTCTGGGCAGCAGCTCCTTTCCTGCTCTCACACATTTTCAGATCAGAACAGCAAAGGTGCTTTCCTGTGCTCTGCCTTCTCCTGCCAGCTTCTCCTCAGCATTTTCTCTTTCCCCAGAGTAAAAGGACAGAGGTCTAAAGTTATGTTTGCTCTCCTTCCCCAGTCCTGATTTTATTTGGGATTCTGACTGGTACTGCAGAAAAGCAGGGAAATGAGAACAAGCACTCAGGAGAAGGAGCTTTTATCTTTTTGACCGCTCATTCTGTGCTGCAGATTTTCTGACTACAGCATTTCCCAATTAGAGTCATCAGCTTCTAGGTCAACAAACCGGAGTTGAGACCAAGGAGTTGCTATCAAATCACATCTCAGGAAAAGATGAACCAGCATGATCTAATTTATGTATCAAGAGCAGAGAGATGCTTGACAAACAACTTATACAGAAAGAAACAATTCAACAAGTTACCCAACTTACAGTCATGGATGTTGTGTTAACTGGATGGGTATTTTAAAAAACAGTGATCATTATAAAATCAAGATTATTAGGATGCTGCACCTATTGAAACTGTACAACCAGGACACTACTAACAAAGCTTCTGGAGTCTTGGTAACAGCTGCTGTTTCCTGACAAAACCAGAGCTGCCTGCCTCCCAAAGGAATGGTATTACCATTCCCAAGAGTGGTTTCTTCCCCCTGGAGTCAAGGGGTCTCTATTAAGCTGCCAGGATCAGATCTGAGAGGAAAGACAAGACTCCCTTTTCAGAGGTCAGCTGTGGCAAGCACCAGGGATGTGGCATGAAGTCTGAGACTTGCAGAAGACTGATGGTCTTAAAGAGATTAATTATTTTGGCATTTCAAATCTGGAACTAGAAGAGTTAGTATAAGAAAAAATTGGTAATAAATGTTTATTACATAATGGGCACTTTTTTTTTTTTAACCGTATATAGATCTATGGCAGGCAATTCCAACTTGAATAAATTCCTACAAATAAACCAGTCATCAAAGTACTTTTGTCACAGGCACTGTGTCACCCTCCCATCTGTGCCGCAACATTAAAAGGCAGCATTGAGGCCTCCCAACTCAATGAAGTTCTGCACAACCCTTCAAAATGAAGTTAAATTATGATTGACAATTAATTCCATGGTCTCGGCTAGGCACTACAAGCAGATGCATTACCAATCTGGAATATTGCTGGTGTTTTAGCTACCGAGCAAATGTTTACAGGCCACGAGAGTACATCGAACTCTCCAAACACCTATATTCCAATTAATTTGGCATTGTGCACACTCTGTTTGCAGTTCTGCTATTGTTTCCAAGTTACTCCGAACAGTTTTGTTTCAGGTATTCAGAGGCTCAGTAACAGCAGGTTTTGCTCCATTAGACTGCCAAAGCGATAAAATAACAAATCACATCACAGTCTATATTGAGTACGTATTTTTAATAGCCAAAAGCCAGTCCTCTCAGACCTGTATGCTTGCAGAAAAGCTGTGTTCAGTTCCACCACAGAGATTCCAGCTTGCAACTCCCTTTTTAGCCCTGAGGTTGTCCTGCTGCTTTCACAGCTGCCACGGACCTGTCCACTCACAGACCGCCAGCAAGTGGAATTCCATTTAGGTAGTGGTGTCTCCACTACAAATATGATGGAGCCAGGGAAGAGTTACGAGCTCAAACAAAATGATGTACTTGGTGTAGTTCTGAATTATTGATCTGACAGTCAGGAACCCTGCTGGTGCTCATTCCCCTTGTGACTCAGTACTGGTAGTACTGACCAAAAGACTCGCTTCACTCTAAACCACTGGCACAAAGCTTTCCATTCTAGAGCTTTAAGGATCACAGAAGAGTAAAGTTTTCTTATTGCCACAGTTTTAATGCATTCCCTGTCCACTGTTACAAGGAATCACCTCTGAAGAGACAGCTCTTCCTGATGTTCCACAGCCTTTCCCCACTGCCTGTTCGTTTAGGATTTTCTTTTTTTTTTTTAGTATTCTTTTCTGTTCCACGCACAAAATACCAGACTCTGTCTGGCTTTTATGGGTGGGTTTTAAAGAACAGATAGGAAGGCAAAAAATACAAAATGCTCAGCAAAACTCATTTCCCTCCCTGCCCCAATTAATGGCAACTTTTTCTGGAGATCCCAAGAGTTCCTAAAATGGGCATGAGAAGACAGTGAAGAGATGAAACTGATGCCTTTCTCACTTACCCATGAACTGGGGCAAGCCTGTCACACCAAACCACCTTCCCTGCTTCTCACACTCAGTAAAGGTAAATCTGAGGTTGTGCCAAGCAAGATGGACAGAAAGGGAAGATCTGAGTCTGAATGCCTTTGGTTTTGTACTTTCTTCTGTAGTGCCAGTTCAGGGTCACATTAAGATACAGCAGGTTCTGCTGATGCTCATACAAATCCTCTCATTTTCAGTGCTAAAGGAGATAATTTCTCCCTTGCTGCAAGTCAATTAGCTTAATAACAGCTCTACTCACTGCAACTGGGGAGAGGTAAAAATTAGAAGAAAATAATACTTAGAACTGAACGCATAGAAAGATTACAATTATTTTCAGATCAATCAGACAAAGGGCCTAAAGCATTAACAGTCTTTCCTCTTCATCAGCACTGCTGTAACCATGTCAAGAGCACACAGCTGGCTACACATTGATTTCATTGTTGGGCTGTCAACCATTTGAAGGCTTTCACCAAATTCCCCTCCACAGGGCATTTTCCCTTTTCTTTCCATCTGCAGACACACAGTAATTTGCAAGGAAGCGTTTTTAAGTGCGTGTAATGCAATTACAGTATTCTCTTCTGTTTGTTTTTCTTAAGGGCAGCAAAGGTATAGAAAAATTTTATCAACTGTTGGTTACCCTTAAACATTCATGTTGTAGGACAGAAAAGCTCCAGATCTGTATCTTCCATAGTTCAAAGGATCTATTAGGACTGGGTTATGTTTGCCTTCTGCAAGGTTAAACTAAGGCATTTACCTTTTACTGACACTACTGGATAGAAGCTTACAATATTGGTTTAGACCATGTCCCTCTCTGTAAATAAATTACAGTCTTACATTAAGAAAATTTGGGTTTACTAGATTACCTGCATTTTAGAATCAAAATACACCCTCCATCTGATAATTTGAAAGCTCGACCAAATAGACAAACAGAAAGAAACTTTAGGAATAAAATCTAAATAACTGGTAGCAGGCAGATGATATATACTCCAGTCCATGTTATTAACTCTACTCCTTCCCCAGTGTGTCAATGCCTTGAAGAATAATGGACATGGATACATCTATAAATTATCCCACCAACAGGAACGACAATGGGAAGGAAATGGGAAAAATCCCACTGACTTCACTGAGCAAAATGTGCAGATCCAAATATTCAGGTCAGCTGTGTTTAGCGTGGCTTGGCTGTTAGGTCTAATTACTTTCAGAGCAGTTCACAAGTATTGATAGACTCTCAGCAGTATTGATAAGGAGATTACCTAGCACACCTGAGAAGCAATGATACAGCTGATGGTAGGATGTATACTGACCTCTTCATTACACACAGCTCAAAATCTAATGGCTCACTTCCTTCACCACTTATAAGATGTATTTAGGAGACTGGTACAATCTCTTTCTAAGAAACATTGAATAAAAACTTGTTTCCTTAATCTAAGAATTTCACTGGATACTACAGAGCGAGATGAATCTGCACTCACTGAAGATTTAGTGATTTCAAGTTTATAGAAATAACACAAATAACAAAAATACTTGCTAAAAATGTTTTAAAAGCAGTATGGTGGTATGAAAAATAGTAAAAATGTGAGCCAATAAACCAGAAAAGGGGATGTGTCTGACTGGGTAAGATACTCATCACTACTCACTTCTACAATGCCTTGAGGCTTTGCTGCAGAATTCCCTGGCTAAATCAGTGTAAGTCACTCAACCTCTTCACAAGACAATTATTCAAGTGATAACGTGGGGGGAAATAATGGCAGTATACCAGTAATACAGGCTGCTGAAGCTTGCTTTTTTCTTTTCCTGGGAAACATTTTGTGCAAGATCCTGATATAGCACGATCTCGCCCAAGGGCCGCTGCAGTCAGCAAGATCTTTAACAGGAGACAGTCATACAAAATATTACTTGAAGAGAGGATAATGGCATTCTGTTAGTGCTTGGGCTCTTTTTCAGCTTGGTGCCACTTCAGAATTCAGGTGCCTTATGAACACAACAGGAATAACGGTCAGGATCATGTCCCAGCCACCAGTGTGGGGGTACCAATATAAACCACACGAGTACAACCTGCCAGCCATGAGATTTGCAACCCAATAAGCCAACTGCTGCTTCCCACATACACAAACGGCATCTGCAGAGCAGGGTTTCCTGAGGCTTTCCACACCTGCAGGATCTGCCTGTACAGTGCCCTAGGAACAGGGCAATCCTGCTGGTTCTCATGACAAAAACTCACGGATGCACACAGGGTCCTGTGGTTTTCTTGTGGCTTATTGTGCACATTGTGGTTGATCGAGCACAGCATAAGGAGGCAGAGCCTCTCCTGTGAATAGCTACCACTGCACAGCCAAAGCACTGAGAAATTCTGGGCTTCATTCTTAGGAGCACTTATTTCAGTGTAGGTAACTCATCTTCTGAAGTCTCAGCATGGTAACTTGGACCTCAAAAACTATATTCCCTTCCAAATCAAATCTAGTGAAGAAATTTGTTAAGATTAACATTTAATTCACATTCACATTTTCCAGGTTTGGAATCTAACTGTTTATGTACTCATTATTTAGAATGCTGTTTATCTGACATTGTCATGATTCACGTGTAGTGTTGTCTCTTCTTAGTTTTGTTTGTATCAGTGAAAAAGAACATTTTGAAAATGTCTCACAATGGAATTTCTGCATCCTCTCAAAAGCTGGGTGTTTCACATAAAGAAATCCCAGCAATTTTAATGAAAACACAGGAAAGCTTATGAAATCCAAAATGCCACACCATAATTAGATAGACTCCTAAAGCTACTTAGTCTTCATTTTAATGTCTAATTTTTGTCCGACTCTGACTTGCAAATTTTGACATAAATACATGCAAGACCTTAAACCCACAAAGGCAGTAACCTTAATCTTTAAATTGACTATGTGCCAGGCTAATGCTCAGAACCTGAGAAACTGTTTATAAGCAGATATTTAAAACCACATGCATCATCTTTACAAAGGCACCCCTTTAGAAAAATTCTTGGGCAGATTTTAGCCTAATATTCATTTACATTTGTATTTAGAAACACTGCATTTAACTTCTATTCTTTTAGCCTGTATTGTACTGAGGATATCATAGTTTTCAGAATTAGGGATCACACAGTCTACATAGCAATGTATGAAACAAAGACCTAATTGTAATGTATAAAAAGACATTACTGCACTCCCATTCCAAGATGTCAGAAAGGCATGATCAAACTTCCATGATGAATATCAAAAATCATGAATGTTTCACTGCTTATCTTGTTATTCCCCTCCATTCTCTTAATTCTTTTTATTTAAAAGAGTAATGCCTCGGCCACTCATATTCAATTTTGCTGTTTCCCTACCGTTGTAAAATAGATTTTGGCTGTTGTGGCTGTAATTCAGTGTGGAATATATTTTGTCCTGACTCAAAATATTGTTCCTGTGCCTTCCTCTACGTCTAATTTGCTGACCTACTAACTTCTAGTCCAAATCCACGTATTGCCAAAGCACTGCTATGGTACCAACACCTTCCCCATCCAATGAATTTTCCAGGTCTCAGCTCTATTAACATGAGGGTGGGAACTAGATGGTCTTGAAGGTCCCTTCCCCCCACACCATTCTATGACTGATTCCATGCTGTGCCTGAAATGATGCACATCAAAGCTAGGCCTGCAACTACTGCCACCCTCTAGAAGGAAAACCTCATGTGTGCTAAGGAAGTGAAGTTTTTTACTTCCCAATTCTGCTATGTGAACATGAAAAAGGGGAACAAAACACAGTAACTGCTCTCAAAGAGCCGAAACTACAGCCTGAAAGAATTTGACCAGCATATGAATTGCTGAAGCAGCTTACAGAAACAGTTTTCCTTTGGACTGCATTAAAATGTGGAAGATTAAAAAAGGGCAAAACATATCTAGGCTGTTATTCCAAAAGATTTGAGTGTGAATATGGTTTTTTTTTCCCCTTTGGTGTTCCCATTTCTATAAAACAGCAGAATTTTATTTATATGTTTGATTTGAACCCCAAATGAAAACCTCACCTGAAATTTGTCTAAAAGGTCAGTTTTGAAGCAGCTGACCTAATCCTTTGCCGTTTTCAAGTACTATACTGCTCTCTTCTGTCAGTGTTCTCTAGCTTCATCACCTCACTTGTTTATCTTCCATTAAAGATAAATGAAAGGTTAAGCAGATATGGTTCATTTACTCAGATCTTTTCTTTGAACTCTGTGGTTCTTTTACTTGGATCTTTTCTTTGAAGCTGCTGCGAGAGAGCAGTAAATTTGAAATTTCTCAAAACTGACTGGAGCCCAAGCATTCCTTGCTTGCAGCCTTCTCAGCTCAGTAAGTGCTCCCAACACTTTGCATCACAACTTTGGCAGAGCAGAAAAATGGACCTCACCTGAGATACTCACAGCAGTTCTTTACACTTGAATTCTTCTAAATATTAAATCTCAGGGGTCTTATTTCATGCCAAAAGTAAAGAACGAGACAGGCTGGCAATTCTGCATTACTAACAAAACAGCTGTCAAAAAGGTAGAGATTGCTTTGTACAAATAACAGAATGTATATAATATTAGATCTTAATTTAATTAACTGAAAAAGCAGAAGAGCTCATTGTGAGTAATCATTACTGTTTGAGAGACCCAGCTGATCAGCCTCGGAATCTTCAGCAACTTTTCTTTCAATTATTTAAACATTTCAAAATTCCACTGCACTTACTGGATTGAGAACCACTGTGAAGAACAGCTCTCCTCCTTGAATACTTTTGTCTAGTTCCTTTGGACCTCCAGGATACTCTTTATAGAAAATGGTGTGGGTGAATAAGCCACAGGTTTGCCTAGGAAGTACCTGAATTTGAAAAAAATAAAAAAAGAAAAAGATTCAAGAATTCATACTTTTAATGAGACAATAAAAGTCGGAGAAGTAACATACAACTGATAATTGCTGGGTATATTTGGCATCTCAACTTTGCTAGAAGTCAATAGTAACGTAGTTGAATTATTACCACTAAAATCGCTATATCCAAAAATTCATCACATTTTGTTTCAATCTGGGGACTGATCTTCATTACCAAATTAAAAATCTGCAACCATCTCAAACTCATTCTGTCCATAACACCTCATCCTAAACCCCAGTATTTGAAGTCTAAAGTTTTAAAACAATGTGAAAGATAACCTAAAATATTATCACTCCATATCGTATCAATCAGTTCCACTTTTATCTGAATGATGGTTTTGTTTTAAATTTAAACTGTAATTGGAAAGGCAAATTGGTTTTCTTCTTTTTGGCTGAGGCATCGCCACCAACAATAATTCTACACTGACACATGGGGAATTTTGCCAGTAATGCTCACCTTGTAAGAAAGATTTACTTCTCATTCAGCTGTGCTGGTTTTTTTAAGACTGGTTGAAATAAGTAGTACAAGAGAAATTATTTTAAAAAACATTTTGAGAACAAATCTTTTTAATATGAAGAATTAATAAATGCAGTTATGTTTTTCATCAGAAATTCAAAACATTTTCTATTGAGCTCAGAAAGTAATCTGCTGGAGAGTATTTCAATTATGTCTATTCCTTAGGGAAAATCAACAGCTGAGCATGGATGTTCATATATGATGCTTAAACTGGGATTGTTATGTTAGATTAGCTTTTAAAGCATAAAAACGCCTTATTTGACACAGGCTATGGCTTTGTAGATACTCTTTATTTCTTGCAGTTTCATTTCTCAACTTTTTTTTGTGATAGAGAGAATACTGTGATCACAGACTGTAAATTCTGTGCTTTGAGAAAACGTATGGAATTTGTACATCTGCTATAAACTTGCCTACGTTTTAAAAAAACTTCTCGATTGCACTGATGAAGTATGAGAACAATTCCTCACAGAGGCAGGGAATGAAGCTGCACTGGATGGGAGATGCTCTGGCAAATCTTAAACAACTATGCTCTTACTGAGTGTATTCATTACTATTAGCCTGGAGATGGAAAATATTGATGCATTTGCCCTGGAGAACTGAAAGCTTGAGACTCCCTAAACAGGTGGTTTTATATGACTGGTTTTGAAAATAGATTATTGGCAGCAGCGCCCTTGTGTTAGATTTCATTATGTGTCTTCAAATGACGTGTTTTTACAAATATTTATGGAAGAGATTTTTGGACATTCTGAGTCAATCCATCTTCCCCAAATGCTCTGTGCTCCCTGAGCATATCCACGAAGCCATTATTTCCCATGCAGCGATTGCTTTGAGGAGAGCAAACTGTAGCTCAACCCTACATGGTGTCAATTTTGTTCCTGGATTTCTGGAGATCATTTCACTTTGCTTCGCCCAAAAATAGATTAAAACTTGAAAATATTACTATTTAGCTTAGGGAAGTGGTATCCATGGCAACGTGAGAACAATACCAGAATTCTGTTCTAAGTGGCAGTGCAATGCCAAGGCACTCGACCTCCCCCAAGTGCTTGTTGCAGCCAGAGGTACAACACAGGGCACCCATTCACTGCTCTGCCACAGCTCCAGAACGAAGTTCCCTGGGAGCATGCCACCAAGCATTTTGGAAAGCTGTTTTGAAATACTTCTGCGATAATAATGATGAGATGCGAATCCGAAAAAGCCTCCGCCCCAGTGACCAGATGGCAGCAACACAACGCCTTCCGTGTCAGCTGTGTACGAGCCCTTCCTCTTGGCAAACCTGGCTGTGAGTGACAGCACTGTTAATGATGTAATTCAGAAAACCAGTGGGATTTGAAAGCACTTTGGTTGCCTGGAGGTGGGGTGGGGGTATCTTCCTTGCCTGCAGGCTCCTGAGGCTCTGGGTTAAGCCAGGGTGCAGAGCCCAGCTCACTTCTGTGTGTGGCAGGAAGCCAAACAAGGACAACTGTGCACAGTTCAGATGAAGACAAAAACGTGCACCCACTGATTCAGAGATGGCATAACCTGGCAATACTTTTTTGCAGTTAATGGTATTATGCAAATTTAAAACCTGATAGAAATCTAACCTAGCATATTTTGTTAAACCATGCAAAATTGACTTTTTCCTTGAGCTCTCTGAACCAGCATTAACAGTAGGACTAAAAGAGTTAACAGCCTGTTAACTGCTGACAGCAGGGTGCCTGGGTGTCTTCATCAGCAGAAACATCACCAGCAACAGACTGATTTTAATTAACAAGACACTGTCAAATAGATCTTGCTACTTATGCACAGCAATACGTGCTTCTCACAATGTGAACTTTCAGGATATCCAGCTTTTCTATTGAAAAATAAATTGCTCATGAAATGATCGAGTACAAAATGAACAGCAGCGATACAACTCACCATGATATTTTTGTGGATGAAGCCTCGTCTATACCTTGCAGGTTTCAGATGTGGGTATTCTTCTGTGCTGGTAACCCTGATGTTCCAGACCTTTTTCCAGGCATCATAAAGTTGAACGTGGACTGGATAGACTCCTGAGTGGTGTGGAGCCACTGCATAGCCCAAGTCAGTTGGAATACCATGTTCCTAAAACATAACAGAACAACGGCTGCCCTCAAAAATTTAAGAAACAAAGTTTAAGGCATTTCTCAAATCCTTTGTGAAAGACCAAGAACAGGTCTGAAATGCAAATAATAGTAGTATCAAAATATGCTGATCTGAAAGGAGATGGAAGACAGCATGGTGAAGATGAAACGCACGATTTTAAGACAAAAGCCTCTTTACTAAGTGTTTTTATGAGTACGCAGGAAAGAAGGATATCGATGTATTTCACACTGGTTTCTTCAATCTACATTAAACAGAAAGTTGCACTCTTTCAAGTTCTTGCAAGGAATTTGCTCAAGAACTCTGATTTCAGAGAGAAAAATCACTGGCACATACTCAACACAACACGTAGCATTTGGCAGCTACAACTATAAAAGCGCAATTTCCATTACATGTCCCTTCACTATTACTTGGATAAAGAGGTGAATTTCAGAGTCACAGCATTTCCCCTCTATTCCATTCAAAACACAAATCCATTTTCAAAAACCGGCCTAACCATTTTAGTGTCATGTTAAAAATGGAGCAAAGATAACCACTTGTAACAGTCTACAGGCAGACGCTGTAGAGCAAACCCTTTTGCAGCACATTCCCCAGTTTTGAAGACTCCTGCTGTTTATCTTGTGTACACACTGACCTTGCTGCTATTACATTCTCTGTCTATAGTCACTGCATTTTCCTTTAGGTTACTTTTCAAAGGAACAGCATACAGCAGATATTCCTTGACAGTCTGATTAGCAGAACACACAATTCCTAAGATACCATTTTGCCATGATTTAGGAAGACTGCCTTGCACTGCCTTTGAATTCTATCTTAGTTTTTTTATATGGTCTGTATTTATATGGTCACCTTCACCCTATTTCCTAATCATACTGTGTGTGCAAAGCACTGGTTGATACCTGGACCTCTTCCTTTGAATGAACTAACTTACTAAGGAACATGAAAACCTCTAGAAAAGTGGGGGTGTGATGTCAGTGAAACCATTTACTGTGTTTAACAGACATGCCTGGTTCAACCACAGTGGAGAATCCTGGTTTTTGTATGTTTAAAAGAATGGTGAAATTCTTGTTACCCTTTAGGCATTTATGGCACACGTAAAGGGCACCAAGTGTAATCTGCCAAACAGGAATGGTTGTACCGTATAAGGAGCTAAAGAGTGAATACACCACCAGTAACACAGCTTTACACTATTTAATTACATCGCTGATAATCCAATTCTTCTGCCTTTTATCTTTCCTACTTCCCTTAAGCATGCACAAACATCAGAAAAGAAAATCTTCACAGAACGTGTAAGAAATTACATTCTCTAATGTCCCACAGAATCTTCTTCATTTATCTATAAACAAAAGAGTGATTTTGAAGGTTTTTCCCATCAAGTTTCACAATAGGCAGTAATAAATATGTAATCTAAATATTTCACTCTAATAATGGGTCTATTATCTTCAATATATTAGTGTGTCCATTACTGCTCAGTAACTGCGATTCCCAAGTTGAGCATCTCCCACACACTACACACTTTCAGTGCATAATGCACGAGGCATCGGCAATTTCAGCCCCTTTCAAAAAGTGGATACTTCTCTCTGTTAGTAGTTTAAATGCTCTGAGCAAATGAAACACAATGAGTAGCTTCACATCTGCATGTGTAAACATGACAAAAAAATTGATACAAGGTACCAGTAAGTATTAAGAGCATTGAAAGTACTGAAGAAAATGGCAATTGCTGAAGTTATATAAACCAGGGTTGAATATGCATTATCCAAATAATGCATTTTAATGATTACATCCTGCAGACAACCCCAGAGGATGTCTGAGGTCACACCAGAACTACAAGGACCCATTTTATTTCCAGTGGAGCTTGCACCAGTACTGAGAGTCATATTAAAAGGCCAAGTCTGGTCACAAGATTTTTAAATTATCAGGAATCAAACTTCTCTTGAAAAGCTTTCTTGAAAGGAAACATTAAAGCAGAGCTGTCCTGCACTCAGTACAACTAAAATTTACAGCAAACTTGGTGAAATCTTTGTTTCAAAGAAAGCATGTGTCTCACTTAAAAGCCAAGTTTTCAAATACAAACTTTAACTGGTTGATAGTCAGGTCTATCCTGTCTGTCCTTCTGTGCTCACTGAGATATGACCATTAAGTGCACTCTTTATTGTTCTGCTATTTTAAATCACCCTGCTCCTCCCAGGAACAAAGTCATTATCTGACACCTAAAGAGCAATCAGTGTATTTTGAAAAGGAAGAAGTAAAACCAGACTGTTAGAAGAGCAGATGTAGTTCAACAAAGAAGTTATGTTTCATGAGATATTTTGATATAACACATAATTAGGCCTTAACAACAGACCACCTCTTCAGAATATAACATGTATTATGTATAGCAATTTTGTTGTGGTTTATTGTATGAAAATAATTTTAATCTGTTTCTCTAGTATCCTCAGATCTAAAACCTGTTTCTATTTTCACTTATATTCTCACTGAAACATTTTGATTCAGAGCTTTGTTGTGAATAAATAATTAGTAAAGGCAATGCTTTCCAAAACAAGTTTATATAAAGTTGATCCAAAGGGAATATATAAGATGTTATTGGGTGTCGCTGCACAAACACATCTTTAAAAATGTGGCACACTTACCTAATCCTAACATACAGTGATTTCACAAAGTCATTTGATATGTTTTGGTGGAGTATTTCTTCTTTTAGAAAACTGATTTTTTTTATTTCTAATCTAAACAGAATAATGGTTTCTGAGTACCTAAACAAAATAAAAAATGCAAAAGTGTAACTTTCTAAGCCAAAGTATAACTTACTAAGGCAAATTTTTTGTTGAGGATCATCTGCTCCACCAGTGAGGACTCATTGTGGAAGAGGTGTGGCTGCATGTGACTCCACATGTGGGGAAACCACCAGAACTCATCCACAGATCTCAGCAGCAGGTCATCGCCCTCATCTTCCTCCTCAGTCCCTGCAGAAGAAATTTAAAAAAAAAATATATATTCCTGAGGTGTCTACTTTTACTCTGTTTTTACAAATGTTGTAAAATACAAGAATGGTATTAACATAATAAACTGTGACCATTTAAAATACTGCCTGCTGAGGCACTGGCGACAAAATGGGACAGTCAGGACCACTTCACGGGCCCACGTCCTATTTAATACCCTCTCTTTTATCTCTCCCTCTTTCTATAGTGGTTTAAGTACAAAATGATTTGAATGGATAACATATATTATATATTGCTGTATTTCTACAGCCGAGATGAAACAATCACAAGGATGAACCGTGGTAGCTCAACAGATCCCTCAGTGAAATCAACAGAAAATTTTATATGATTGGTGGAATTTATGACTCAACAAAAGGTTGAAAGGAAATTTTAATATAAGCAGAGGGAGGCATTTAACCTGTTCCACACCAGCAACTAATGCAGGAACACTGCATACTTAGGCCCTTAAACTCTGTCATTCCTACTTGTCCTCATGCTATAAAGAACACCATCAAAATCAAAGTGATTTTAGTGTTTCATTCTTACCTGTGTGATAAAATTTCCCTGAAAATCCCAGGTTGAAAGTAAAATTTGTAATCTGGGCTCTCAGAAGATTCTGAGTGTCAAGCAGAGCCTGAAAAAGAAACAACCCACCATATAAACATATCTGCAGAAAACACAACCTGGCACAGAATTTTAATATAACAACATAAATATTTTTACAGTTATATGTCTTTTCAATTGGTTTTGCTATTTAAAAACAGCTCTTTATGTAAGACAGAGCAGTACAGATATTTTTATTAGCATATAAAGATTAAAGACCACATGGAAACTCCATCATTTTCCTCAGGAGGATGACCAGCTATTAAATACTGGGTTACTCCCTGCATCATGAGATAGGAAAACACATAGAGAGAAAAGACCTTCCCCTGGTCACTCAGCAAACCTGGGACACTGCCAGGAATGATTTTCAGATCTCCTGTGCCCCCCTGCATTGCTCCATTCACAAGAGTGAAGAGCAACTGCTACATTACATTTCTCTACATCAGCTCAAGGACATCCACAACATTTCAGTCATGTTTCAAATTCATGGGCAATGCAAAAAGAAAAATCTCGAAAGACAAAAAGAAGTTTGATCAATCCTATTCCACATAAAAGAACTGGATCCCAGATTCCCCCAAATTCTGACTCATTTCTCAGACAGTGAGCATAATGACTGTCAGCATCTGAGTACTTGCACTAAAGTAGTACAAACAAAAAACCAGCATGTAGGAAGAAGGGGAAAGCATTATTCATCAAATACACCTTCACTCTTTGATTTCAATATGCTCTTCTTGATTTGTTACTCGTAAGATTTGCATATTACATTCAGGAGTCATCTCCCAAACTCTTACACCCTGCTGTTGTTCCCCCTTTCAGTTTTTCAGGTGTAACACAGAAACTCACCTTCCCAAACTTTGCAAAGCAACCACAAAACAGATAAGCAAAGGTCATCAGAAAGTTTTCCAAGTCAACATACAGTATAGCACAACAATTTTAATCAAGTGGTTGAAAGCACTATCGTTGTCAGAGAAGAGGAACTGTGTTATGAAGGGGGAATGTATTTAAAAGCACAAAAAAGATTAAAATGACTGCAGATTTCCAAAGGTTGAAAGGTCTAGCAGGCTCCCCACTCTTCCAATTCAATGACAACTTGGTGCCTCGAAAAATATGAGCCAGTAATTTTAATTCGTTTCTCTGGACATTTTCATTATATAAATAATTTGCCTACAATTATTTTTTAACTGACATACCAATACCAACAACATACTAGGAAGCCAAGTCCAGTTTAGGTATTAGGCATTGTGCACTCAAGTTACAACTCCTTAAACGATGACCCATTTTACAGATTGAGGCAATATCCACCTTACTAGAGCACACAAGCTCTTCTGCAGGTCTTTCCCAGAGCTCACCTGGTAAAGATCATCTTCTTTCACTGCAAAGCCTGAAAACTGTCTTGTGAACCAGGGACATTCTAAAGCAATGAGCAAAATGAAGCACGGAATGGAGATAATTGAAAACAAGCTCCAGAATTATGAAGTGGAATATTAAGTGAAAAATCTTGCAATGCTGTAACGAGGGCTTTTGCACAGGCTGAGAGTGCAAAGATCTCCAAGGAGGCTTCTCATTCTAATGAAAGGCAGCAAATCAGCGCAGGATTTATCTGCAAACCAACCCTGAGCTGCTCAGAACCTATTCAATGAAATAATTTTATCTCTGCATGGTTAAAAAAGTAGGAGGCAAATAATAAGAGCTATTCCCTTCCTGTGCTAAGGGCACACATTGTCGAGGCGAAGGGATCCTGAGCACAGACTGACAGCAAGGAGGCACGAAGGGGCTGCTCGCTTCTTTCCCTCCACATTAAGAGCTGCGAGCACTTTCTGAGCTGAAGGTTTTATCCTGTACCTTTCTAACAGCTTCCCAGTTTCTCACCTCCTGTCTGGTCTCAGCAGCATGGAAAACCAGAATGGCAAACCGAGGCTTCTAAATAGGAGAAGCGAGAAAGGTGGCAAGAAGCCCACAACATTCTCTAACAATGCAACACAGAGTTTACATCTTCCATGGGAATTAATTCTGCCACTGTGGTTCCTGGCTTCTCACCTTGTGTTGAGAATGTATCAGCTAATTCCAAGGGTGTACCTGACTCTGCCTGTGAAGGGGGAGGGCACAGACCTGCTGTGAACCACTTTGGGTACAGACAAGCCGTGCTAACATTTGAGTTGTTGTGCCTATGATTATTTTCTGGGCGATTTGACATTTTACTCATCTTTCAGGTTCTAAAAACAAAATGTTAAAACTCATGAAAAATATATAGTAGCAGATGGCAAGGCCTATTACTGCGAGTTCCCATCAGAAAGACAGAAAGAGTGAGAAGTAGGGGGACAAAAAGCTGGAAAATTCATTTCTACATGCTGTTTTATGAGCTGAAGGTAAACTGCTGGTATTTTCTGTATATTTTATGATTGTTTATGAACAGCCCCTCTGGGTATCTGTATGAGATGTTACATAAATACACTAGTACTGAAGTCTGTATATTGAAACCATTTAGTCAAGTCTTATATGTTTATAAAGAATTATTTAGTACATGTTATATTTCTGCTAGTACTGTAAGGAAAATAAATCTCTGGCTGCAAAATCACTTTCACATGGATAGTTCCAACGGAGTACTTTCTTTTCAACTTTTCCTAAGCTCACACACTAGGTTTAGAAACCTCCTTATGCCAGAAATCAAGTGAGCATTCAATACGTGCTGAAAGACCCCTTTCTTCACTAATAGTTAAAAAAAAAAAAAAAAAGAAAAAAAATTCAGAAAAAGGCCCTGTTACAAAGCAATGAATAGACAGAAGTTATCCCGACAGTGAAACACCAGATTTTCTCATCTCACAAACAGGACAAACAGAGGCATGGACAAATGACATGGCCTGTCAAAAGCTTCTGTTCACGCACATTAGCTGAAAAGCCAAGAATAAAACTCCTACCTTCTAACCTGCTTCGCACTTCCATAGCCAGGAAGCCATCCTGCCTCCGGCCCTCAAATATCTCAAAGTGATTTCACTTCAGAGTCTGCCACAGGGAAGCTACAAGTGTCAGCTTGTCTTCAGCAAACACACAGTTGTAATTTCTTCAGCACCAACAAAAATATTCAGACCCAAATGCCCTGAATGATCAAAGGAATAAATCAAGATTGCCTTGTTGAACTCTGGTTCACCAAGGAGGAACGACGCCTTCTTTGTGCAGTCACACCAACATATTTACGACTATTTTCCTGCTCAAAAGCTGCTACAGAACTCAGGCACTTGAAAAGAGAAATAGCTCAGTATGCTGTTAATTCTACTTGTAATCACGTACATTTCAACTAAATTGGCAAGCAGACAGACAGAGCCTCACAGTGCTGTGGCATTAACATCTTACACTTCACATCAGTACATGCTTTCATGTCAGCAACAAAAGCAAGAGCAGCTTCGTCATTTTCCAAAAAGCCTTTCTCCTCCTCCTTTTTTTGGGAAGCAGATCTCATCTCTCAACGCATGCTTGCTTAACTGTTTTACTGTCTGACAATACCATCAAAGGAGCCATTAAATTAGGAATTATTTTGCTTTTGAGGAAAATTTCTGATGTCGTGTTGGCTCTTCAGTAAAGGCAAGGACCTTCTGAAAAGGAAGGACAAATTAATACCATGTGCATTGTGAGTTAAGCACAGCAGGCCCCTCTACGGGCACTCTTACGCCGAAGTAGCTTTAATTTTTCCATATTCTATTTCCTCCCTGCAAGAGAGGGAAGAAACAGAATTAAAGGCATTTTAACTTGTGAGTGGAATTCTTGGTGTAGAGAGATTTAATGAGCTGTAGCTGATGCAATGTCCTTTTACTGTGCACTTTTGGCGACATCACTTTGCCATTCCATGCTCTGAGAACGCTGCAGTGGAAGCTTCTGTGCAGGTTCACACACATCCCCTGCCTCCCTCCTGCAGAACCCGACCTCTGCTGAAGTTTCTATCCACATGGCAAATTCACCCGCTTATAAGGAGAAATAAATGAAGGGAGGGAGCAGTGGGGTTCCACAAGAAGTGTAGCAGCAGTGGGGTAGGGGCCTGGGAGTGGGAAGGTCTGAGATCAGCACAGATGGGAAGGCACTGGGCAAGGATCCGTGGTGTTGGGAGGCAGCACGACAAGAAGGAACAGAAGACAGCCTCAGTCGAGGTCCATCCCAAGTGTCTGGGAATCAGTATTTTATTGGACTATTTTGCTTCTGTGGAAAAAAGATAAAATACCAGGCATGATAAATTATGTATTTTGGAACAACATTAAAATGCAATGTCTACTCTTTCAGGATTTCCAACATTAGCAATTTGACACCCATCACCATAAACATTTAATCGATGCAGGAGAAAGAAAAATTGCTTTGGGTATAGGGGTGTACCTGAAAAAAATATTGTCGATCCTTCAGACAAAAGGACAAGAAAGTTTAATTTTTCTTTGTGCACTCTCTTAGAAGAGCTGACACTACAAGAGAGACCAAGAGAAAAAACAAAGAAAACTTGCAGCTTTTCCTGCAAAGTGTTTTGCTGACAAAGAACAGGTAACCCGGCTTTCCCTCAAAGTGTCAATAAAGTATCAGGCTGGAGCCCAGTTACATGCACCCTAAGTTTTTCAGTGTCCAATAGCAGAAAAAAAGTTTAGGAGCCACAACTTCATCTTATGTATCTGAACTAGGTATCTGAAGTTGAGGTCCAGTAAAGCATCCTAAAAATATAAAAAGCAACTTTGGAAAACGTTGCTCAAATGATTTCAATCTAAAGCTTTTTCATCAGAACACACTGTTTTAAATGCTACTGGGTCTTCCTTGCTGTTTTTTTATCACATACAATAATGATCTTGATGATGGTGCAATTACTTATTTTCAAGTAATTAGGCTCTTTCATCTAGTAAATCATTTGTACAACCAACAGATTTAAGAAATATTTCTAACTTCCTTCACCAACTTCTCACTTCTTGGAGGCTGAGGTAGCATCTAATGAGAAGTGAGCTAATTATGGCAAGGTAACTTGAAGGTTATAAATACTTGGTGCCAATACTATATAATAAAGCAAAGTAATTAGCATGCTGTTTTCAGGGTTCTGCTTGAAATTCTGCATTATTAGCTGTTAATTAAACTGTACTTAGATGAAAGAGGTTACTATTACTAAACAGCTAAATGATCTCGTTATTCTGCAGTTAGCAGAAATAAAAGCCTGCATTTCTTTTAATTAAAGGTCAAAAAAAATCCCAGGTCAGCTGAAACAGAACTAATAAAACACCCTACTGCTACCTATTTTTCCCTGGATTTTGGTCAGACAGGATTCAACAGAAACCTTGTTGGTTGCATTTCTACCTAACACTTTACGAGCTTATGTAACACCAAGTATTAAGAGGTGAGTTCTTAGAGTAGAACAGAATTCAGGGTAAAACCCAAGTGGCTGTAACATGCATTTAGAATCTCTTCATATTTATTAAGTTCTGGTGATGGTCAGTACAGAAGGAATCTGAGGTTTGTTAGCCCCACTGGAAGCATTCAGGTAAGCTCAGCTGCAGTCACACACACAGCCCAACAGCTTCCTCAGCTCTGAGCACGACAGGCCATCTCTCAGATGCTGTTCCAGGTCACTTCTGGGCCACTCTGCTCTGCCTGCTTAGTCTGGCTTGTCTCCACTGCACCCCAGCAGCTGCAGATAAATTCTCAGGGTTGTTCATTGATTCGTGTTGACACTGGTCTGGTTCCCAGGAAATGCCAGGCATTACACATCTGCACCCCTCATTAGACAAGCCACACTTCTGCAGCTGCACATCCTGTCTGGAAGGGTGCACGGTGTTCTGTCACAGATAAAACAGTGGTATGGCTGTTTCGTCTAACGGGGCATGTATTTTATAGTCACCCAGCTCAGAAAGGACAGAGGTTATGATCTGAGCTCCCAGCTCCACATTCATTATCAACAGCACATTTGCTTCTTATTAAATGCTTCCTCACACGCCAGCTCCAGCTTTAGCTCCCATGGCAGCCAGCAGGCCCAGCAGGCAGATGTGGCTGCAGGACAAGCCCACGAGCTCCTGCTGCAGGGCATCCCCACCCCGATCCAGGCCCTCTCACCCTGCTGCTGGCAGCAAGTGGCTCTGACAGCCACTGAATGCTGGAAATACCTGCAAGGCTCAGTTGTGGAAGAAGTTCAAGTCCTGATCTCTCAGGAGCAGAAAGCACAGGGGCTCAGCTGATAAGCAGGCAGCTGCAGCTGGGCACTGCACTGGCTCTGGTCTGAGGAGTTTGTCCCCGGCCACGTAACTCTGCCCAAAGTGCCAATGTTTTCAGAGGTGCAATTTCAGGTATGCCTGCACACCACAGCTTGTGTACAAAACCTGACATTCTGTAAAACCTAGTTTACCACGGATTTAATTCCCAAACTGCTATTCCCCCAGTGCAACAGCCTGCAGTCCCCTTCACACTGCTGCCTGGGACCTGCCCTCCACATCAGGCCCCCAAAGCACCTCCTTCCCATCCTGCTCTGCCTCACATGCCCTGCCCCGATGAGAAAGGAACAGAAACCTCACTCCAACCCCGTGCCAAGGGCAGGGACACCTTCCATTAGACCAGGATGCTCCAAGCCCCATCCAGCCTTGTCTTGGACACTTGAAGCGGTGGGATGACCACTGCTTCTCTGGGCAGCCTGTGCCAGTGACTCGCCACTCTCATTTTAATAAAACCTCCTTCCTGATGTCCAGTATAAATCTACCCTCTTTCAATTTAATTCCTGGATAGAAAGAGGCAAACAGGGAAATAAAAAAATCCCAGCTCTTTACATAATGAAAGTGAAAATGTGGTATCAGTGGTACACACATCAAATTCCAGCAGAGTGAATATGGCCTTCTGGAAAAACCTCAGCCTTACTTTTATGTTCAGTGCCAGTATTCTCTGGACCTCAAAGCTTGAGTCTGGATGAACTAAGACCCACCGATCCCCAGAAGGCCTAGAGGCTGTGCTTCCTGCTCAGCACAATTGTAAATAAACAAGATTTCAAAGTTTTGTCTATATCACTATATAGATGACCAGACCTCAACAGTGGGTGAAATTTATCCATTTTTTCCAGTGCACACTGGAAAAATTCAAAGCATTTAGATTTTGACCATGTTTTCCCACAGAGTAACAGCAGCCATGATTACAATATAAATCTGTTACATGATTACAGCAAAACACAAGCCCACAGACCAAAGTATAACAAGCGGCTATTTAGGTACCTTGAAAAGAAGTGTTGGAGACTACAAGCTATGTCTAAGATGCTGATAACAATAAAAGAGAAACACCTTGGGGTTTGTTTTCCCATCAGCTGACACTTTTTCCCCCAAGTGGTTTTAAATTTAATTTATTACTTATCTCAGATATGAAGCGACATTTTAAGGAGCAACACTAACTCATCTCCAGGACTGCAAAGTAAAATACTAAACAACAGTATTTGTGTTAATGCTGAGTTTACACACTAGAGAACAAGGCAAGTGCAAATAAATGAAGACTCAAGCCTCGTAATCTAGATAAAAACCAAAATGAACTGGTTGCTCTCCCTGCTTTAGCGAAGCACAACAAAATTATCGCATCACTGTCCTATTAAATAAACATTACTTCACGGGCTGGGCAATGCACTGATGTCACAGTCCATTCACAAATGCTTTCTTTCTTAATAGAGCCAAAAAGATTCCTGTGCTGCTCCTAATACTGCATCTGAAAAAAAATAGCTATCTATCTCCGTCCCTATGTTTCAGGTGAGCTGAGGAAAACCAAAAGCTTTTTCTGTTTCACCTTTATTGACAAAAAAACCAATCTTTAGCCAAAGACCTTACATTTTCTCCCTCCATCTGAAAGCTCCAGGTAAGATACTGGGAATTCAGTCTTCAGCTAGCTCACCTGCCAAGGGTCACAATTCATGTTTTTTTCCTTCTCTTTATGAGCAGTTCTAAAGTTGCTGAATAAAATTCGCCAGCAACATCAGCATTGGTATCAAAGAAATTACAAAAAAAAGCCCCAAGAGAAAGTTTCCACAAAATAACAGATATAACTCTTTTCTCAAGTCATATTTTTATGATTATATGTAGTCAACAGTGAAACTGCATAAAAACTTAGGTCAAGTAAATAAAAACTTGGACAGTTTCTCATTGGCTCCTACACAATATCAAGTCTAAGGGGATGTAACTGAGCAGAAAAACCCAAGACTTCAGTGAAAAAGCGGGGCATGACTTGGTTGGAATTATTAAATACACTATACCTGCTTTCATGAGTACTTGCCTTTCTAAAAGCCAAGATTACAAAAATTACATGTACCTAGATAAACATTCCAGCTGATGAAGTCTACACGTGCAGCCTCAGAGCAACGTGCAGGAATCCAACTGAGCTCTGCAAATGATTTACTGAAAGAGACTGAGAACATATCTTAATACAAATCCCCTGCCAATATTCTATCCCTTCCAAAAGCATAGTTCATATTCTTTTGCCAAACCTAATTTTTAAAGACTTACATAATCCTTTTACTTTTTTTTTTTTAATATTAGCCTCTATTCTGCTGCTTTTATTGGCTATTCAGCCTACACTTAAATATCTCCATGCGTTACATTAAATATCTGTATCCATCCTCCCTGTTTATACCCTGCAGACATCTGCAGCCTATTGCTTTCTGCTTTGGTCATCGTTACTTACTGAATTCTTTAGCCTTTATTTTTTCATTTTTTGCTCAGATGTTTCCTGACTATTCTGGTATCTCTAAGCACTCTCCAAATACCTCTGAACAAGTTGTGCAGAAATGAGCACAATATTCTGGAAACCTCCTCGGTCAGTAAGATGAAGTACTTCAGTGATATAAAATGATATTTTTCATAGTCTACTTGAAATTAAACCATCTTACATTACAAACTGAGATATATTTTAGCATTCATCTTGTTTTAGGATATGCTCAGGATTACCATTTTCAACATTTCTAGTGCCTCTTACAATCACAATGAGAAAAGATAAGAGGAAAGTCTTGCAGCATAAAAAACCACTTTTTATATAAATGCAAAATTATTTTTCAGCCTCCTTTTGAGTGCCATTAGCATTCTACCAAAGACAAATCTGAGGTATCTTCAGTCCAAGTCCACTCTAAAATCGAGCAGAGACACCTGGCTTATTCCCAGGATTGCTAGCACTAAAGGGCAAGTAAACGGCAGCTTGAGGAAGAGCTGTGTGGTTTATTAGAACCAGAGAAAAGCAAACAGTGCTTCCAACCCAAACTTGTCACCTCTGCAGGGCCTTTGTTGTGTGAATTTACAGACTGGGTTGGAATGAATGTGGGGAGCCTTCCTCTGCACTCTCACAGACTTTTTTATTTGTCCTCTCCACTGTTTCTACTTTCAAATGGATTGCAGTGTAATTTTTGCAATATAAAGTGGTTTTAAATTTAATTTATTACTTATCTCAGATATGAAGCGACATTTTAAGGAGCAACACTAACTCATCTCCAGGACTGTAAAGTAAAAGAAGGAATCTCCTGAAGACTAACTACTTTTAGAAATTGGTCATAAGGTTTTTATGGTCTGTGCACAGAAAGAGAAACTGGAATTGGAAATAGATAGGGCATTGTTATTCCATGAGGGACTACAAACAAACTGGCAAGCAACTGCTTTTCCTTTACTTCGTTTTGTAAGCATAATCACCAAGAATCAGTCATGTCATTGCACTGACCTTCCAGACTCAACAGGAGAAGAAAGGACACTTCTCATGTTGCTATATTGTACAAAACTCAATGAATTAAGAGTTCCACTCTTGTTTTTTATTTCTTGCCAGACTGTGCCTTCTCGATGTGACTGAAGAACAGCAAGGAGGAAGGCTCACTTTTGGGATCATGTTTTACAGTTAATGGCTTTGATTTCTAGATCGGTCCGCAGTTTGGTTTTTATTTGTTGGCTGTGAAAATTTTATTCAGTTCTCTTAGCAGCAGGAAGCGGATGGCTAACTTGTCACCTCAGAAAGCCCAGAATAAATCTTGCAGCAGCCACTTGTACGGTGGTGATGAATCTGTGCAGCTCTGCGGGAAGCTATATTGCATTATTATTGTTTGTATTATTGAGGAGCTTGCTGAACAAAAAGAGCCTCTGACCAAGAGAACTTGCAATCCAAGGAAAGAGAGGGACTGACAGGACAGCAGCTTTTGTTTTCACGGCCAGATGGGTCGACCCAAATACTGTAGAGTTTAGGTTATGTTGACAACACTCCAAGTGTGCAGGATCACATGCATTTTTTATCTCATCCATGAGAATACTCACCTACATTCCCAAAGCATATGTTTCTAAGTAGACAGAGGAAGACAAAGCTTGCTAACCATGTGGCTGTGAATCAAAAATTATCTCAGTGCAGGCTGGCACACTGGGTGGACATGAGCATTTGTGTGGGTTTCTTTGGATGGGAAGCCTTATCTCAAGAGGAAAGATATCTCTGCATAAAAAATTAAGTCAAGGGGAAAAGCGTAAACAGCACCACCAAATATTCAGAGTTAGACCACTCGATCTCAGGTGAGTGTCATTCCGTAAGTTTTAAATAAAATAGCTCTTATAGCACAAAACTCCATTGAGAACAGGAAGACATCATTGCTGCATTGAGCCTAAGGATAGCAAAGTATTCACCATCACAGAGAAATGTGGGGAATTTAAAAATCAAAACAAATTACCCTAATTTCCTGGAAAGATGCAGATGACTGAACCCACAGTGCACATCATCTTATTTGGGAAACCACCAGCGATCTCAGAAGCTGAGATTTCCTTACTTTGGTTCTATGCTGAAGACAACCAAGGAGTGTATAAACAATAGTCAGATCTGGTGCTGGGGTACAAGAACGTGAAGGAAATCAGCCTCATTGCCCTCAAGATCTCATGGGATTCATCATGCCAACAAACAGTTTCTGCAGTTTTTTTGACAATAAAAAACTGAAACTGAGATGGATTTTTCTTCTCTTAGCTATCTGCTATAACAGGAAGAGATGGTACAATCCTTGAAATATCACTCTCTCAAGACTTAGGCCTGCAAGAAACATTTTTGGGTTTCCATGTACAGTGTCAGAGCATCAAAATTTAAAACCAAACCAAACAAAAAACCCCATCAAGATTCAGGTATTTCAGTATTGCAAAACTAAACAGAGAAGAAAAAGAATTTCCAAAAATTAATTTTTTCCAAGAAAACCAAAAACGAAATACCTGACAAAACAATCCAGAATTTCAGCAAAAGCAGAACTAACGCAACCACTGAATTTACAAGAACGAAGGCTGCAGTACCAGACACAGCTACCATGCACGGCTTTTGTCATTATCCACCATGGATAAGCTGCTAAATTAAACTTAGCAGTAAGCGTTTTCCATGGTATTTGTTTGTATCCAGCTCACACAGGTGCAGAACAGGAGAGGGAAACACAGGTGGAATTCCCAGCATCGCTCTGGCAGCCCCAGAAGTGTCATACCCAAAGCAGAGCCAGCTCTCCTGCATCCCTGTGGCCCCTCTGCAGTGCCCCTGCTCTGGGGGAGGATTTTTATCCTGCTTTCCATTTCAAATATCCATATGATTGTAACAAAACAAGCTGGGCTCTACTGAGCAGCAGCTGTATCAATCTCGCTAGATTAAAGTTCACACAAGTTGGCACATAAACCAAGCTGCTTTTAGAAGTTACATGTTATGGTGACTGACTGGTAGAGTGTACTGTATGCCGGTAGCAGCCCGTAAAATATATACGATAATTTTTATAACCTGTTTTAAAGCTGTATTTTAGTCCTGTAACCTAATTCTAATTCTCTGTCTCATAGTGTGCAATATCCCACACTACTACAGTTGAAACAATATGCTCAAGTAAAGCAGTCCTCCTAGGGCATCAGACAGCTCCAGAGACACCCCAGTCAGTAACACTCCTTTTCCTTGACACTTCTGAAAGCAGCCTGAAAAACACAATGCACTTTTTACCTGCTATTTCCCACAAGTCAATATGAAATACTTTAGGAGCTTCAGGTCAAATTAAGAAAGAATGTATGTACACACCCAGCAGACACATTCCACAATGGTTTACAGATACTGTGGCTAACAGACCAGGAATGCAATAGGATTTGGCAGAACAAACGTTCTTAATCATTAATTTCTTACGCAATTTAAAGAGATGATTAAAAAGATTTTTTGAACCTCCCCAAAGGAAAGGTTTACAACTCAGTGCAACCAGGACTATCTGTGGAGGCTCTGCACCTGACACATTTGATGACACATCTGTCATTTCTTTTCTGATAACCTTCTACGTGATCCTACAGATAAAGAAGCAATTAACTTAGAGAATTAGACTTCCTCCTGTGACAGGGACCATCCTTAGTCTTGACAGTTCAAGCTTTCTGCACCTTTTAGCCCTTCTGCCTTAACACAAAATGTACATAAGGTTCTCCTCTGAGGCAAATATTTAGGTCATTCCTATGTAAGAATAACTGAAAAGCCACATGGTTGTATTTTTAAAATTTACAGCCAAGTGGTCTGCTTGGCCTTGGGAACTTCTGGTTTCTTTCCATGTATGCTGCACAGGGTGAAAAGACACTTAATGGGTTCTGAACAACTGTAATAATTTAAGCAGTGCTGACTAATGTGGATGAATTTAATATAGAGAATAAACAATTAGCTCTTAGGGGGAAATCTGTTATTAAACAGAACTATATTAAACAAAAGGTTAGGTCACCAATGCACTAAGAAAGTAACAAAAAAGTGACAGCACTGGCTATGGAACATGGAAGAGGATTGATCTGACCTAGGACAAACATTTATATTTTATGTTAGTCACTGTGGAAACAATTTATGAACAACAATTACATACTTTTAAGGTGCAATTCACTGAACCAGTGCCTGCCTGAAGATGAGCTGTTTTTCTATGTTTATGTCTACTGTGAGAAGTTAGAGGAGTAGCTCCATTAGAGGTGTCGGCCTTATAAACCTCAAAATCCAGGCAAGATGAGAGATGTGTGAGTGATGGAGACTGAAGTGCTGTGAATTGATTCCTTTTGGCTAAACCTTCTCCATTATCAGAACAACGTTTGGCACAGAAGATACACAAAGAGTGCAGAGTGGAGAACTCTAGTTCTCCAATTCTCCAATGATTAATGCTGGAAGAGTGCAGGCTGGGTCTTGCATTGCCCACATAGTGCAATGCACATATACACTACCAGATGCACTGCCCGAGCACTCCCAAAATAGAACGAAAAAAAAGATCTATCATCCCCCTCCAACAATGGATATGGTTAATATGAAGCTTTTTCTCTGGCAATTATAAAATAATAATTACAGGTGCAGAAAAAGGCTAGGCTTACCTGAAGAAAGAGTTCCCCATCCTAGCATCAATTCAAAGTCTCTTTTGAAAAGCACACAAAGGATCAGACAGTCAAAAGCAGCTCACACAGCTGATTATTAGGAAAAAATAATTTGGCAGCGTTCTAATTTTTCATTTGGAAAATTTGATTAATTCTCAAGGAACTACAGAAAGTACGTGTATTGGGGAAATGAAGGGAAAGGCAGACCAACTTACTGCTCAGACCACCAGCACTGAACAAACTGTCATTGGGGGGCGGAGGGGGAATCACATTTAACTTCCCCCCCTTTATCATCTTCTTCTCCCTTGAAAAATCTCAATGTTTTATAGCAATAAAAATTTCACAAAGAGTAACTGTAACAAAAAGAGATATTAAATTAGTAGACTGTCAGCCAGGACAATCACGGTCTATTAAGATAAACTTACCCTGTGGATATCTAGATAGATTATTCTCTCTATGTCCATTTAAATGAATTATTTGTGCTGCACAGACTCTTAAGTCTTTCTAAAAGATACAAGGAAAATAAAATATAACATTGTCACAGTGTAATGGTCCCTCCTGCCTGACAGACAACAGGAGAGAAAAAACTTACTGAAAAATGAATGTTGAGTTTATTATTACCACGCTTATTTTCAAAGTGGGAGGCAATTAAAGCATGGAAACATTCTCTTCCATTATTTCTATTATACCAGATGAAGATAATGTAAATAAATACGAAGATGGATGGTTATTGGTGATGCACAGTGACAGCTACTCAGTATCTTACAACGATGAACTATGTTCTATCAGCCCAGATGTTACACAGAGACAGGCAAATCTGTTACAGTCAGGTACTCTAAAATTCTGAATCACTGTTTCAAGTAGTTTAGGTCCTTTTCTTAAATTGAAGAAGCTGTGGTGAAACTAGAATAAACTTCATCTGTTGTTTAACAAAACAAAGCATTTACAAGAGGATTTAAGCTGATAAACTATGTTTCTAAGAGATTTTCAGAAGGGCTCTTAACACTTGTGTTCCTGACACTGTGAGTACTCGAGCTGAAGTACCACCACTTTGCCTCCTCTTTAGAGGTATAGAAGATACTTATTTTAGAGGGCCTGCTTTTAAATTGACCTCTTCTGAGGTCCCTATATAATACTGATAAAAAATTACCACTAAATCTTATAACAGAAATTCTTCCAAGCGCTCAACTCCAATTCAAACACTTTAAAGGAGAGAGAAGTTAAGCCTTAATGGGTTAAACCTCCAAATATTAACTATTCTGGCCACTTTGGAAATCTAATTTAGGGATCTAAAGAAGAAATTCCTTTGGAAACAGGATCTAACACATAGTCAGGATCTGTCTCCTTGGAGACAGTCAAGAGGCAGCTGGACATGGCCCAGCTTGAGCGGGGGCTTTGGACCAGATGACCACCTGATTTTTGCTATTGGTTCTGCATTAACCCTGCAGTTTCTGAACTCTGTCCTATCCACAGAGGAGTCAGAATCAATCCTAGAGGTCCTCTGGCTCTTGGGTGATTCCTTAAAAAGTTTTAGATTGATTTGCATTAATAGAGTACGGGTAGCAACATTCACCTTTCTCCTAGCTCACAGCGCTACGAGAAGTGAGTCTATCCAACAAACATTAACTAGCAGACATGTCAAACAAAATTAAACCACAGAGGAGCATCCTCCTCAACTCTATATCGCCAGTATTTAAAATGTGGGCTTAGCAGAAATGATCTAATTTTGAGTATTGAAATTATACAAAGTCTACATTTAGCAACCTCTCTTCACGCTTGCAGCGCCCAATTCTCTGTCACAGTCATTGCAGCAGAACTCAGTAAAACTCCTGTTTAATGAGATGTCATTTATCTGCAAATACACTTTACGATAACGTATTTCCAACTCCTGCAAATTGATTTTGTTTCGTTCCTTCCACATGTCATTGTGCCACAGAGGATAACTCCTTTGATATTAATAGTAATGAAGATGCATTGCCTCTGACAGCCCAAACAACATGTTTAATACAACATTTTAACTATAAGTAGATGAAGAATCAGAAGGGAACACGTTTTTCAGATTCTATTGTTTCAGAACACAGTTCTGTAAAAATGAAATTATCCTACTTAAAAGTTA
The DNA here is from genome assembly GCA_013397935.1 of Dasyornis broadbenti. Taxonomy (NCBI): domain Eukaryota; kingdom Metazoa; phylum Chordata; class Aves; order Passeriformes; family Dasyornithidae; genus Dasyornis; species Dasyornis broadbenti. Next base: position 113,170 of record VZRN01006152.1, read on the forward strand.
TTACCACTTTGATATTACTTCTATTTAATATGACAGTTTTATTTGGGGAAGATTACCTTCTGACAGACTACAAATTATTTTCCCAAGACAATCCGGTTTATCCTTCTGTATCTGCTGTGATCATATTTGCCTCAAAAGTCTCCTGTTTCTCGTATATAACTCTGGCAATTAAACATCCTAACTTATCCTAAAATGACAATCCTAAGGTGTCACTTGCAAAGAGAAACAATACAATTGTGCCATCTCAAACTGCTACTGCACAACACAGCGATGGATTTATTCAGGTTTTATTTTACCCAATTTGTTACCAGAAACTGCTGCTTCTGCAGAACAACACAAGTTCTGGCAGTGATGTTGGTCAGATCTTACTTCTTTCCTGCCATCTGAGTTTGCGTTTAGCAGATTCTCCAAGCATGCTCACTCACCTCACTCAAACACTGCCATTATGTTCTCCACGGGAAAACCATTTATTGAGTTTCACCTTAATTTCTGTTCTCTCCCACGCAAGTTGTTTGCCTAGGGAAAACACCTACTTAACAAGGAGGTGAATCTCATTTATAATTGCATGTGCAGAGAACGTTTTGGAGAAGGGTGTATACTGCAATTTTAAAGCAAATTAAAGTTCAACTGCAGGGTCAAGCTTTTTGTTTAAGGAAGCACTGTATGCTGAGTTGCTGTAGCTTGACAAATATATTAACACTGAAAAAACCAAAAACTTGGTTAAAAATGAAACAAAAATAAGCCATTGCATGCAATGCTGTCCTTGTCTTTCCTTCTTCCAGTTCCTCTTTCCATTAACAAAGTTCTAAGGAAACATTCTCCCTTATTTTTAGCACAAACAGGGCAACAAACAGCATGTTACAGACTTTTAGCTTCTAGACCAAGTTGAGAAAGGTGACCTCCAACTACCCGCTTTGGGCCAACAAAGAACACAAGAAAGAAATAATTACAGGAAAAAATAAGGTTGTTACTGCTACTGACCCACAACTATCACCTCACTTGAACAGCACCACAGACTGGAAAGGACCTTCAGGAACGTACAACTCCTAAACGGTGAAACGGAAATGGCCAAGTCATTTAGACACAGAACGAGCTTTTAAGACCAGTATTAACACAAACCTTCCTTGCAAGCAAGTGCCATAAAACACAGATGAGAGAGGTAAAACGCTGCAAGCAACTCCTGTCATCCAAATCTATTTCAAACAGCCAGTAACCCAGCGCACTCTTCAAAATTTATGCTGACATTTACTATTGCTCACCACGTTTACCTCCTGCTTGTAACACTCGCTACAAACACATTAAATATGAACAGCTGCTGGGTCCAGCCCTGAAGTTCCAACTATGAACGACTATTCACTTTAAGATAAAAAAATAATTTTGATGTATAGACCATTAATTTGTGCACATACTTTACCTGTACATCGTTGGTGTTCATCCTTGTTCCCTCCTTCCCAACGAAGATATCATCTATGTCAACCAGAATGTACCTATCCAAGGACAGTGTGAGCTTCTTTCCAGAGAGGAAAGAGATGGCATCTATGAAAATCAGCTTGTGCAGCCAAAAATTCAAGTTATTGCCGAAAAGGACTCGTTGAATCCCATCGTGGAGCCCCAGGTCATGAATTACCGTGGCATAGAGAGCACTTAGAGGAGCAGGTGGAGAAAGGTTTTCTGGTGTCTTTACTTTTGCAAATATCACTGGTTGATAAGCTGTGTGATTAATCTGGAAAACAGCCCAGTCATTTCCAAGCACGGGCCCTTTCTCAAGCTTAGAAGATTTAGTCACATGGAGCAGTGGGGAATGAGGGTTAATGCAACAGTCCTTAATACCCAGATTGCTGTGGACATGGAAAGGAAAACCTTTCAACTGAAAGCTCTGCAAGCTGTTCTCATTGCCTTTGTGAAATCCGATCACACCTACACCATATTCTATACAGTACTTATCTAGAAGGCCTCTGTTCCAAGAGTCCATATTCACATACTTTAGAATGTTTTCGTATACTATGAGAGCATATTTGCCTTTATTTTTGTCTATAAGCACTGGGAGGTCACCTTTCCCAGATGCAATCTCAATGTGAAACTGAAACCTGCTAGATTCCAAAATGGTTATTATATCTTGGCCTAATGTGGAGTACTGGCTTTCCACAAACACCAGCACTACAAGGTCTGTCCTCAGGGGATCAATAGGCTTCGTGCTCTTCATCTCCATCAGCTTGTATGGCAACAGTTGAGGATCACCACATTCCACTTCTGAAGAGGTTTCAGGAAGTTCATTTTCCTGTTTGTAGCCATTATACAAGTAGTAGGCAGAAATAACTATGCTCACCATACAAAAAGTGGCCAGCAAAATTACTGTTCTTTGAAAATGTCTGTGAAGTTTCAGGATAAAACTCATGGTGTTTACTTGCCTTAGATAGCTCTCAACAGCAGCATGAAAAACAAACACAGATTCTCAACAACTTGTTCCAGTCCTGTGAAATATTTATGTCACCATTGCAGCGCACACATCTATCTTCCACAGAGCTTTACCGAAGGTATAGTCTAGAAGAAAAGAAAATCAGAGATTTAACTGAGGCATCACCTTGTTAAGTATCACCCACTTAAACTAAGGGGGAGCAAAGAAATCACTGCGAGCCAGAGGTCTAGGGACCAACAGCTCAAAATTTTGCAGTATTATATTTCTTCCTGCTCCCACTAGTTGCCATGTGCATTTGAAGGTCTCTAAATCTCACAGGCTCAACTCAGAGGATCAAATAAAGTAGGGTACACACCAGAGGCACTGAAAAGCAAGACATAAAAGCAAAGAATTTACTGTGTTTTAGAAACTCTTATTACTCAAAAGTTAACTCCAAATAGACAAGTGCTAACAACCTGAATATTGAAGAAAATTTGTAACCTTCTTCCCTCTGCCCCTAAAAAGCTGGGGGAACATGATTAAACAAATTCTATCTTGTATTAATTTTTTAAAGGGCCAAGAAGTTTGTAACAAAGCGTGCACATTTTAACTGTTATATAAACATATACTGATATACCCTATATTGTATCTAATATAGGAATGTTTTTAAAACAAAACTTCCTGCAACATCAGAGAAAAACAAAGCATTTTACTAGACTGTGGTTTTGCAAATTGTTAGAAGCACTTAGCATTTCTTTGCATTAAAAAACCCATAAAATAATCAAGCTCTTAAATTTGAGAAAGGAAAGTAATAAATCAAAAGCTAAACTTAACAGGCAGATCACCTAAGGATATACTTATGCTCTACCTTGTACTTCAGGAAAGGGTAATTTTTCAAGGCAGCAGTACAATTGCTGCCAAAACTCCCTAGTAAAACAACTGGACAGTGTGACGAGCATAAAATAAGGATCATAAGTCATAGACAAAGGTTCAAAGCAGATTTTGAAAAATATTAAGTGTGTGAAGATCTAGAACATGCCATTGTAACTTCAGTGTAGCATTTATCCAGGCCCACTTGGAAATGGGATTAGGATAAGGTACAGGTGTGGCATTAACACGGTCATTTCCCAACTGAGAGTTTAATCCTTCCATTCCTGGTTGTTTTTTTAATCCTACATTGTAAGCAAATTGGTCTTTGACTCCAGGCTTTCCAAAAAGCTAAAAAATATGATGTACTTAACGGTACCTATGTAATGTCCACAAATTTAATTAAATCCCAAAGACAGATCTTAGAGTCACAATGAGCATAAAGTAAAAACAAATGAGAAAAATCAGGTAAGGGGAAAAACAAACAAGGCATCCTATTCATCAAAACTGCAAAATTCAGCATGAAGAGCACGTGAACATGAGCTGTCTCATTCACAGTTAAGATTCACAGCAAGATTCCTGCTGTCTGGATAGATTCTACTCTCCTCACCTTCCACTCACAGATACCTATTTATTAACCCCTTCTCTTCTGGAAGGACTTAGACATAGCCTTGAACCTGCAGCTGCACAAAGACCTGCTCCAAGCTTTTACGCGGGAGACCTGCCTTTCACCCAGGCTCACTAATCAGTGTTAGACTGAAGTAACAATCCCAGCTTCCTGGTTTCTATCTGAAAAGAAATTGAAGAACGCATAAAGACCAAAAAACAATATGAAGACCTTTACAAGAACTCAACGTTCTTAAGCACTGAAATGTCTGATCCTTGCCACACCATCTCAAGAGTATCGGTTTGGATGGCATAACAGAGATATTTAATATGGTAACAAGTTAGGTGACAAAGAGAAGCTCCATCCTGAATGAGTAACACCAGAGAGATGTTTCCAGACAGATGATTTTTCATTACACACACAAAGGGTTCTCTTCATTTTCCATTTCCAATTCAGCTGCCTGAATGCCAAGAAACACATAATTTTAGTGGCTAAAATTAACACTTCCTGCATTCTGTAGAAAAGCTGTACATACACCTACTTCTCTTTGATAACTGCAGATGTGGCTGGTCTAGATATAGAAAAAATGAGAACTGACACTGACTTAAGATCACAGCAAGGAAGAGCTGATTAGACAGAGTTGTTTGAACTGGGTATTACAGAAGCGTTGCAATCCAAGAACATTTGCAGCAATGACACAGTCGCTGGTGCCATTCCATAGAGATGGAAATCCGGAGCCAGCCCAGAAACCCGTTTTCTTCAAGAAAAGCCCTGTCATTGTATCCTTAGCTCCTAATTGCAGGTACCTCCTGGGGCTATGAAGTGCAGCTGTAAGGAGGAGTGGCTGGAGCTGCCAAGACAGATGTGAGGTTTGACTGTGAGGAATGGGGAATTCTCGGAGACGCAGCGGGACACAGCCAGACTTGGCACACTCCCTGCTGAAGGCAGCAAGGAAGTGAGATGGAACAGAGCAAAGCACAAGTTCTAAATGCACACTCTCTTGTACCAGCTTAATGCTTATGTAATCTTCACTTGCTTAAGGACTGGTTTGCATGGCAGGAGTTCAAAAGAACACAGAAGAAAACAAAAAACTCAAAGAGAACACGCATTTTACAACATCAACACAATCTCAAAACCTTGACAAGGTACAGTTGCTTTCCTCGAGGGACAGGAGCATTTTCCTCTGAGCAACAGTACTTGCTGGATATTGTAGTGCTGTATTATAGCACCATCCTTAAATAATTCATAATGCAATCCCCTGACAGCGACATCTTCGGGACACGCCACATACAATGCACTGTGAGACCACGACTGACCTTTACGGCATCTTTAGACATGGCTTCAAGGGAAAATGGTCATTGCTTGCTATCACTTCCTACACTTAAACCAGACAAAAGGTGCAATTCTGAGGGAACCTACAGTGAGTAAGCTGTGAGAAGCAGTTATTTCAGAAGAGGACAGTTTGTGGAGTCTTACTTTCATGACAAAAGAATACAATACTTTGGCAAAGACAGGAGACTAGCTTGAACATCAATAAAAAATATCCAAGCGTAAGAAAAAGGCTTAAAGAAAAACCAAAAAGAATCCAGAAAGTCTTCACAAGAGTTCAAGCTTGTCAGTATTGTTTCAGTGAAAAAACATGAGAAAGATCCATCGATACCGTAAGCAGCCTCAGCTCTTCGACTTAAACACAGCCATGTGGAGTTCAGTGACGGGGGATATGGCCCCACCTGTATCTCAAAGCACCTGAAAACAGGGGTCAGATATTACATGAAGCCAAAGGTCTGTAAAGGTGCTGTTGAAATAAATTTTACCTATAAAATAATTTCTATGGTATTTTTCCATGGTCTGAAGCAGTAAAATCTACCTGTTTTTTCATCTAGAACCTTATTGCTTTAGAAGAACCTGCATTTGATCTCCTATTTTGCACTTTCATGCCACTGTCTTAAAATTCAGATCAGAACCTTTTACCTCTGCTGTTCAAAGTAGGAGGTATCAAAATGCTCCCTTTAAGGTGAAAATTAGCATCTTTGAATATTCAGAATTCGGTTTTTAACTTACAGATTCACTATGGAGAAGAAGATCTTGCTGAGAGAAAGCTGAGTCATGGAAACAAGTTTTGCATTTTATTATGAACACAGACAGCAAGGCTCAGTGTACTTCTCGTCTATTGTAGACAAGATTTCTGCAGCCCAGGACGAGTTCATGTGAAAATCTTGCTGGTACAGGAAAGAAGTATCACCTTATTAAGCAAAAGATTTACGATTTGAAGCAGCACTGCTGGGCAGTCACAATTACAGGCATCTGCAGGCCACCAGCATGAAACAGATGCATTTGAATAGAGATCTTCAACTTGGATTTGTAATTTGTCCTTCTTGTTCTGTTTTTCAGGTTTCTTTAATTCACTAACAAAGTAGCACTGACGAGAGAACAAATGCCATGAGGAACCCCAAAGACCTGAAGCACACCATCAGGAGGCTGGTGAGCTCCTACCACTTGCAGGTTTCTTTAGTTTGCCGTTTCACTGGTAAGCATAAGTGACCAAATGCTTGGTTTCTATAAAACATTTCAGCCTGATAACCCTAAAGGAAACTCTTCCGCGAGACACCACTGGCTGGGAACGTAGCCCACTAAGTTCTTCACAGGGGTTCTCAGTCCAGTAAGAACAGATGTTCAAGTAAGAAACTTGGTACCTGCACAGACACATAGGACTGCACAGAACAAAAATTTATCTATTGAAGTTGCATCACGAGTAGCAATGCAACTTTTAAAACTACAAGAAACTTTTTTCTGCTGTGTTAAAAATTACCAAGATTAAAGCAATTGGCTGAGCTAAAATATCCAAAAATAAATGAGAAATTGCTCTCAAATTTTTCAAAGCCCAGAAAAAGAAATCTCAGGCCTGTGGTAGGGCAACTGTTTACAGTGATCCTTGATTAGAAACAACAAAGTTGGGTAACACTTATAGACAAAAGCCATGAAGGGTAACAAAACTGCTTTTCATCAAGAACCACTAAAACAGAACTAGTTCTGGATTGAGTAGTCATCAGTATTATCCAGTCATATTACATTTGTCTGGGGATGTATTTTTAATCTCTTTCTTCTCTTCTCATAATCCTCATCACTGTATTCTCATTCTGTTCTTTACCAACCTGGACACCAGCACAGTGCTAGTGACGTGCTGGTGATATATCACATGAAGGATGAGTTTTAAATGAAGAGCAGACAAAAAGGAGGCACATTGTTCATCGCATTACTACAGACATTTAAATCTCCACTGATTAGTATGCTACTAAACCGCTTTGAACACAAAGGTTTGCGCTGGCCAGTCACTATGAATTATGACTTTAAAGGAAGTATTCTGAAGTCGTATTAGTATTACTAAAATGGAAATCTATGGACGTACAAATGATGTGGTAGGAAGCACCAATGTGCAACTGAAGACAACCAAATCTGGGATGAACAGCAGTGCTCAGATTTTAAAAACAATTATGAAAACATCAAAGTAGTCTCCAAATACTGAGGACCTCTACTTACAACATTATTTTACTGACCAAAGTATTCAAGCAGCAGCAGCTTAGATGAGTAAATCCAGGCTGAAAATGAGACCTTAGAACTGCATATTAAAAAGACATTTTCTACTCGTAAAGATGGTGTTATGAGGCATGACCTGTGAAGGAAAGTCTTTGGGACCCTTTAGTATCGTGTAACAAACCCCAGAATGTGTGAATATTGAAGGGCTTACATTCACCCATAGCTGTAGAGAAAAAAACAGGGAATGGCTTAGGAAGAACAACAATTCTCGCAGATAGAAATTCTTTTTCAAGTCCTTGGGGCAAGTAGTTCTCAGCTTTTGTTGTACCTGTGATACCCTTAGCTCCATGCTGCATTGCTTAATGCAGTACTAGAGATCCTTACAAGACAGGGATTCATGCATTACAGTTTTTCATTAAAAAGTATTTATAAAGATTAAATACACAGTATTTAAAAATAGTTTAAAAGAAGGCTTTTAAGACTTATACAGAAGTTTGGTTTCCTCTTCAAATTACTACTTTACCTCCGTACAATACTTTCTACCAAAAGACCTTAAAGCTTTTAACATTACACAGTTTTTCTGAGATAAACCCTGCTATTTTCCAGCAATTGCAAAAAACATCACTATCTAAAGAGTAAATGATTTGCTCAAGGTCTCTGAAATAAATGTCCAGCACACTGTCTGGTCCAGCCCATATCATTACTTCCCATCTCTCTTTTCCCACAACTGCCAAATGTAAAGACTTAATCAGGTTCAGCACCATCCCTTCTGAGAGACCTAACTGGGGCTGATGACAGTGAGAGAAACCCCATTTCTTTCACTTACCATTTTATTAAGAAGAGAAAACCCCACCACACCAAATCCTGAAGCAATTATCCAGCACACCAAGTAGCAAACTAAATAATATAGAAGTTTTCTGTGATTTCCCGAGGGTTGCACGTGACAGCCGACCTGAGCAGCAACACACACCAATTTGTGATGGGATTTGGGGAATCCAAGCAGCTATAACCACCTGAAATTATGAATAACGACCGCACTAGGCTGACTAATTTTGCTCCCCAACAGAGCCATAATCAATTCCCGCAAACACTAGAGGGCAACAGCGTCGCGTAAAACAACTCCGCGAGAAGAGAGAAAAGGGAAAAGCCCAGCGACTGAAGGGCTGCTGCGGGGACCGCGCCAGGCAGATGCTGAGTGCGCCGGGAAACAGGAAAACAAACCCAAACCGCAAGAAACACCAAAGAACAAGCCCGCAAACGCTGCCCCCGCAGCGGCAGCCTCAGTGCCGGGCAGCCGCCCCGTCCCGCCGCGCTCCCGGCCCGGGCGGTGCCCACAGCGGAGCTGGAGCCCGCAGGCGGCTCGGGCACAACTTTGCTGGGGGCACGGAGCTGGCCAGCGCGGAGTTGTGCGGCTTCGCCCCGCCGAGCCCACGGGAACCGCCCGCCCCGCTCGTTACCTCCAGGTGCGCTCCGCCGACATGTTCTCGCACGGTGCCCGCAGATCCCGCTGCCGTCTGTGCTCTCCGCAGAGGCTCCTCCGGGAGAGCTGCCAGCACCCGGCGGGCGCAGAGCCGCCCCGGGCGCTGAGGTGCGGCGGGGCTGCCGCCGGGGGTGCAGCACCGCCGGCAGCCTCGCCGCGCCCTCCCGGAG